>CM053783.1:820237510-820717510 GCA_028749045.1 Cupressus sempervirens
TGGATTCATAATTTGACATAAACTATGTTTATGGAAAGCTAAGAACATTCTTAAGTAACCATTTTCATTTTATCAAATTTCGGTTGATGTAAAAAACATATAAGAACAGGCCAAAAATATGTTCTCAAGATATTTTTAAAGGTGATCATGTAGGGTTTCTATCAAAAGATATAATAGGCCTTATAAAGGTATTATTTTTTGGGTTTGGTATTAGGATGGGTGGGAAAAAGGTTGGAATAGATTTTGAAATGATTTGCAGCATTTCAAAACTACATAATTTTAAGGTTACCATTTTTTGGCACATCATGATCCTGCTCATAGTTCTTAATTTTTATACACTATCTCCTTTATTACCATTTATGATTTTGAGTTCCTCCTTATGTTCTTTGTTCACAAGTATACTTTGAGGACGTGGTGGTGAAGGTTTAATTATTTTTCTACCTTGAATATGAGGTTGTCCTCTATTTTTTGTTGTTACTTCTTCATAAAACTTCTTTGTGAATGTCTATTTTATTCCTTAATTCATGAAATTCATTAAATGAGTCATTCAATATTGTTCAAATTAATGGTTTTAACAAAAATTCAAAAGAATTGTGATATCACTATTTTTTGTAAGCTCTGAAAGATGGAATAATTCAACTATTAGAGTGTAGAAAAGGTCAAATGAGTTGGTGTTGTATGTTTTTAATTAGGAAAATGACAGACCTTGAAACCCTATATATAGAAAAAAAAAAAAAAAAAAAGATTAAATCATCAAGTCCATAGCAACTAATAGAGACAAAACTAGATAGGGCCAACCACTGAACAAAGACCAAACACAAAAAGATAAAAGCCAACAACTAAAGAACAACTAACAATGAAAAAAGGAAACATAAAGCACAACGAAGACCAAAGAGACCAAAAAGGGACATTAAACCATATTCTTAAGAAGCTCTGTAGCTTGAATTTCTAGCTAGTCTATCTGACCAGTAACTTCTTTGATTTGTAGAACCTCAATTGAAGGAGTAGCCACCATATTTCTAGTATTTAACCTAGTTTTCTTCCTTAGACCATCTTTACTATTAGTAGGACCACCAAGCTCCTCAAGGACTTTGATGATGGTCATCTATCCAAGAGTTTTCTCTAGTTTTCTAATGAGAATATTGATGTGATGGTTATAAGACTTAAGAATATTATATAAATTTGATTAGTAATTCTTTTCAAGGAGTCCTCAATATTGTTTATCTTGTTATCCAATTCCATAGCTTTAGCCTTTAGCCTATAGAAATCTTCCATGTTTATAAAATGATCACATACAAAGGCTTTCCTTGTTAGTAATAGTTTCCTTTTGATAATTAGCTCTTCCCTCCAGGGCCACCACCCTCTCTTTGATGTAATCAATCTCATGAACTATCCATTTGGTGGAACTAGAGTTATCAAAAGAGATATTTCAATAATTTTTTAGAATGCTCATATCTACCTCTTTACTAGAGTCACTTAGAATCAACATCAAGGGGTCAATTAGTTCACTAAGGCCACCCTTACCTGGATCCACTTCCTTGACCTTGAGATTATTTTTTTCCTCTTACAATACTAAGCCTCGCAAATTTCATATCCATGTTTTTCTAAACAATCATCATGTATCTAGGAAGAGAACTAGATCCGAATGGGGGAGTAAGATCTCAATAGTGGGAGGTTGATCTTGCATAGTAGGAGAAGTATGCTTGCCTTGTTTATCCTCATCACCATGAGGGAAGTCAACCCTATGCTGATTGTAGAAATTTAGAGGAATAGCCAAGCCCATCTTATCACTCCCACTTCTCTGCTCCTCCTTATATCTTTTCTTAGGGGTTGAAATCTCTTGCTAGTTTCCATATCTTCAATGTTTGTTTCCATCTTAACATCATCATCATCATAGTCATCAAAGGAAATGACAACTTTAGTTTTCTTATTTGTCACTTGAGTTTTCTTTCTAGCAGGACTCCATTTACCTTTTTTCTTCTTATAATTTTTCCCATTTTTCTTCTTACTAGAAGACACTTCATCTTCTTTATCAATTTACATATTATCTTCCTCTTCCGCATACTCCTCATTAGAGAAAATATAAATCTTCACTTACTTCTAATTTGGGGTGATTTTCTTCTCTTTTTTAATGGATCTCATAGGGGTTTTAGAAATCAGCCCCTTTCTCTTCCCCTTGGGTTTGGACATCCCCTCTTCCTCTGAACGCATGCCCTTACTATCTTCAATATCAAGATAACTTTGAGAATCCTTGGACCCCTCCTCCTCATCACTCACCACATCTTTTTGCTCAATGAATTTTCCAACAAAGTGAACCTTAATGTACTTATATATGAGTAATATCAAACTATCATAGAGAGGATGTTTAGTGAGATATTTATCTCACATACCATTAATACTAGCATTCATGGAAGACTAAAAATATAAAGGAATTAAAATCTTAATGTCATGCCAAAAATGGTTCAATAAAGAAAATTTGATTTTACATGTTAATCATATGTATTTACATTAATTCTTATCTCTAAAAATCATACTATCCATTTGCATTCACATTAATTATGATCAAATGGGAAAAACACTAATTATCATAAATTCACTAATTTCGGTGTGTGAGGTATGTACAAATTCACTAACTTCAAATTAATTTTTCTTTGATAGCCAACTTAAACATATTTTAACCAAAATTTTATTTATTATGTTTCATATTTGTCCTTGTCTTGTGTTTCACCTCCTACAAATCTACTTTGTTCCAATTATTGATCTATCCTCAAAACTTCTCGTTGTTCTTTTAAACCATTTTAACTTTACTTCTCTAACTCCCTTCATGGTAGTTAGTTGAACTACTTTTTTATAGCTTTAGTTTATATTATTATTTATTAATTATTACTATGTAATTCTTTGCTATAATTGGATGCACTTCATTCCTATTAGTAAAATTTGTGTTTATTAGATAACCATAGGAAGTTATAATATTGTACTTTTATTTTTGTGGCATATTGGTTTTGATGGGGGAGGGATGCACTTAATAGTCTTTAAACTATCTATTTGAGTGGTCATTTTTTTATCCCCATGCTTTAAAAGATAAAAAATGATAAGAAAATACCAAAAGAACATGGCCAAGCATATGCATTATGGCCTAGATCCATGGTTATTTTATCTTGGATGTCTTATTTTGTCACTTTCCTCAACTAATTAGTAATCACTTTCTCATCCAAAAAAACCTACTTGACTCTCCCTAGCTACCATTTTAAGCATATGGCTAGCTTCCCAATTCAATGAGATTTTTACAATTGTTAGTACCACCATCATCCTCTTTAATAGAGAAAATGTGATGTCGAATGGAACCCTTCAATTGTAATTTTTAACAATTCTATGTGGACTATCATTGAATGTCCCTAAAAAACTTTGTAGAGCTGCAAATAAATGGCCTTTTCTAGCACCCTTTTCAGAGTTGTTTCAATCCCTAAAATATCAATTCCCAACTTTGACAATGAACTAAAAAATACTTATAAAGCTAATTTGAGGATTGGGCCTAATTAGGCCAAATTTGCAAAGAATGTACAAGATGTCTATAACTAGAACTTGGCCAACACTTCAAATACCTTGGACCACACATATAAACTACAAACTCACCATTGGTTTGACCACTACCATTCCACCCCTTTAATTGCAATCAATTTTGCATACTAGTATAGCTTAAGCACATTGAGATGTTGGGCTATGGCATCACTTTTCTTGCAATTTCCTTGATATTTTTATCCAAAATCACGTGCAATCTTTGGTACACTCTCATAGAATGAATTCCACTAAAGGCCATAATTTTTCAAGGGTGAAAATTAAAACTATAGACATTTCTTTGGTTATAATGCACAACTAATTCTCCAACTTCCTTTAATCTAAACAAAATAAACTCAAACTAGATGGTAAATACTACCAACACAATCTACTTTCCATCTTTATGATTTACAATAACATGTATGGATGTCATACCATAGGCAGATTCATAAGAAAATCAAGGTAGTTTATTGTTTTCTCCACTTCAAAATCCTCCAACCACATGCCTGATGCATCCTGAGGATATTATATATGGTATTTTTAAAACTAACCCAACTAGCTTCAACAAATATTTGATCTGGTTATTTGTAGGAGACAACATACTTAAAAAGTTGGATGACAATTTGTTTTGACAATTTAGCAACTTTTTGCACATTGACTTTGGATAGCTAAAACATCAACTCAAAACCTCCAAAGGTAAATATTTGATCAATTTACATCATTTTGGATCCCTTAGGATCATTACATAGAATAATTGACCCCATGGCAACTTTTAAGCCAATTTGGCCAATATGTTTGTAAATGTCCCTAATGACCATTTTTGGCCTTAAACTTAACTTCAATCCAATTTTCTCTATTACATGATAACATGAAATAACCCATGGAATCATATAGAATTATTTTACAAAAATCTAGACCACCCTATAGATAAGGCTCTATTGATGACCTAGGTGCTCCTCCACTAAACCAACTATTAGTCAATTCTTCTAGACTAATACACTTTTTATTGGTAGTGTATTTAATGACTTTTTCTTAGTCTCTACATATGAGTATTGGACTACTATTGTGGCCCTTTTGACTAGTTTTTCTACTTGTATCACCATTGGATTGTTCATTTCCCTACAACATAAAAATAAATTAGTTAACCACCCAAGTGGTATTTGATTTATTTAACTAGATTTTGAATTGCTAAAGTCACTTATAATTTTATTACTTTTGAAATTATGGAAAAAAGAGGTTTCTAGTCCATTCTAGAATACTCAATAAAAATTCTACCAACAAAGGGATATGAAAAGTGGAAAGAAAGATCAACACAAAATTTGAAAGTAAGAATGTTAGAACATGGATATAAGATATATATGGATGTCTACGTGGTGTCGTTGCCTCGAGATTAATATCACACTCAAAATCATTGACAAGAGAAATGTGTGATTTATGAAAAATTTAGAATAAAGAATGGTACCTAACAAGGATTTTGAGTATCTTGAGAGGGAAAAGGTTGAGGCAAAAGATAAAATGGAACTGCACAAATAGTAGGTGACAAACACTAAAGTAGTCACAAAAGTGTTAGAAACATTGCATAGGGATATACATTTTTCAGTCTACAAAAATAATCAAAACTAATAACCCTTCTAAATAATATGTACAATATTTCTTAAACAACTTAAATACATCTCTTGAAATAATTTCATGTCCAATGATAAGATACACACAACAACTAATTATTTACTCTTCTCTTTTAACTCTAAGAAAATCTCACTATATTTTGAAACCATCACTAATCCTAATCAAATACTAAGCATAATGCTAACCTTAATGAATTATAATCACTAAAATCATTCAAGAACATAAGAAATTTTAATATTTCAACAACTAATGTCATATATTTAACAAAACTTGCAAATTAAAATTGGTATCATATTTAACAAGAGACACAAAATGTCAAAGTTCCTGCCTATAGCTAGTGAGGAAGGAAGGAAAGTAGAGGTATACAAGTAGAAATATAAAGAAATAATGAGAGGATATTTTAAAAGAGAGTTAAAAGAAAAGGAAAAAATATGTAATATGTAAACAACACCAATTATTGTAAATCAGTCATAATATCAAAGTATGATGGATACATATAGACACTACATATACATATCACATTTTGAATTGTAATCATAATAGTAAAATAATTCTAAAATTAGATTCTTCGGTATCAAGACCATATTGTTTGTCAAAAAACCATATGTAAACAACTTATTGATTATGATAACCAATGATCATCACAAAATACTCTTAAGGAATGAACATACAAGCATATGCACTCAATTCTAGGAACATGATTTGATAAACATGATCATGATGATAACATCTCACATCAATATTAGAACAATAATAATAATGGAACATCAAATAGGTGAAGCCTAAGCTACTCACACTTATAAAACACATGACATAAAAAACACTTTGTTTAGTAATCATTCATGGTTTAAACATGACCAATAATATAAATTAATTCCATTTATTTAAATACAAATTCTAGATATACATAAAGAATATATATACTAATACACACTAACACAAAATATCATTTATATAGAATAAATTAAAAAGATAAGGAATAAATTAATAGATCATTTATATCAAGTAAATTGAAAAATCATCTATATCAAATAAGATTAAAACCTACTTAAATTTATATGTAAATTAATTTAAAAACCTATTTAGATAAAATAAATTAAAAAATCATTCATATTAATTAACTTGAAAAAATATTTATATAAAATTAATTTAAAAATACATAAACTAATACAAATAATAAATTAGATAGTTGTACTATGTACTATCATTTACCTTTTTCGTTAATTTAATATTATTTATATTAGACTATAAATTTGTAAAACTTACTAAATTTGTATTTTTAATAATTCATTTATGAGACAAGTTGAAAATTTATTAATTAAAGTGTTATAAACTGATTTTTTTCCTTACTAAAAATAGTGGGAACCAATCACAAGATAAATAAATGTTATTATTTTAAATTTTTAAATATATGAAAATTAAAGAACTATAGAGCACAATAATAAATTTTAAAAGTATTTGAACTTGATTGGTCAATTGATTAGAAAATTGCATCTAATATATATGACAAGAGCTCTAGTATTGCTAGATCCCTACATAATATTCAAGAAAAATCCAATACATTTTACCATGGGTTGTAGGTTGATCATCAACTAGAGATCCTAAAATGATCACAATATTTTTGCCACTATGCACCTTTGGATAGGATTCTAGTCACTGAAACCTAGCCTAATCATCCATTTGAGGCTAGGGTTGTAAGATTCTTCATAGAAGACTACATCATCTCTAACAAACTATAATCCTCTTAGACACAGAATTCAAGATGCTTTTCCTAAACATTTGTGAGAAAGGGTATAAATTTCTTGATCATTGTTATGTGAAACGCACATGATGGTCTTGTTTAGAAGCCAAATGAAGTTTTCATGATTTGTGGAGGTCAAAATCTTGATGTCTATAATGTTGACTATTTTTTCTAGTATTCTTTCTTTTTTTAATAGAAATATAACCTAAAATATTGAAGGCCCAACAACTTTCATTCTTATTAGGGCTCGACATGTCTTATTGCAAATTTCTATAGTAGTTTATATGTGATGGAGTGGAAGTATTTGAAGAATCTAGTGCATAAATTCCCATGCAGAGATATTTTAAAAATATTTTACAATGTTTTTAAAAAAAGTCCTTAACTATGATTAGATTATTGTTTCCATCTTGATAATTAAGAATAAGTTCTAGAATCTTTTAGGTTAGATTGCCTTAATTTTGGATTATTTTCTTTAACATTTTCTATTATTTGGATGCTAAAATTTAGGACTTAAAGAAATTGTAAACAAATATAAGTTAATTTTATTTGCAGCAATTTCATTTATCTTGTAACCTAGGTAGTTAACTTTCAGAGAAGATCAATTGAGCTTCTCCTTTTAGATCGATGCATGCCTACAAATTGTTAGACATAAATCTCAAGTTAAGAAAACTAGTGGAAATTCATATACTCAATTGAAATCAAGAAACAATCATATCACAATTTCTCATGTTAAGAAAGTGAACATTTGAAAATAAGAAAGTTGAACAATTTCTTGGAAGCATATATTTGTAACATTTCTCATGTTTGGGAAATGAGGGAGAACAACCATATTAAACTAACAAATCTGAAAATTCTCTTGGTGTCATTTAGCTCATCCTCATATATTTTTCTTTATTTGATTAGGGTTGATAAATTTGAGTCATTGTACATTTTTCTTAGATGCCACATGCCATGTAATAGTAAGTGAAGAAAAATTCTAAAATTAATAAATATTGGGCCTCATTAGCACAAAAGAAAATAAATGAAATAAACTTTTTGGTTATATATGTCACATCCATAAAAGTTTTTGTGCCCATCCATGATCTATTGTAATGTTCTTGAAATGGAAAGAAATAATTTTAGAGGTTTTTTGATATTAATAAAGATTGGCTATTCTATCAACAATATTAAAATTTTAATTTAAATGACACAACTATAAAAAAAAATCTAAGTATGCATTTGTAGAAGCAACATAGATATTATTCCATGTAGATGTGTTGTGAGATATAAATAGTATGGTTTATGAAGATGAGTTGATGTTAAATTATTAACATTTCAAATCAAGTCACAAACACTATTAGACCAACTAGCATGCCAAGTGCATGATGGAGTGTCAATAGACTTAATAAAAAACTTTGGCAAGAATATGTGTAGGATCATGGTCAACCAAAGTATGGCCTAAAGTGGCAGTGAAAAATTAGCAAATCAGGGTTATGTCAACTTGACACATAATTTTAAAGTGGTTATAGATTTTATATTAAAAAGTTGTAAGAAAATAATCTGTAGGAAATTGAAATTAGTTTCTAAACTACTAGGCCTTATCTCGAGAAAAAATTATTTGATTGGTCAAAATTTTGGATTTTAATGCAGTATTACAAAAATTTCAGGGCAAAAATAAAAACTAGGTGTATGTCTGACCACCTTAATCAAAATCAAATGATAATATTTTTAATATAATTATAAATATAAAAATTAGACTCATGCCCAAATGCGATACATATTTTTGGGTATTTTTATTCTAAAGAAATAATTAAATATGAATTTTCTACTATAACTTTTCCAGCATAAAAAAACTCTCGTGTCTGACCACCTTAACTAATTGATAACTTTACTAAATTATTATTATTTTTTCCTTATACTAGATGAAGCATAGAATGTGAAGCAACTTTTGGATTTCAAAAATGCTATACCATTTGAAAGTTATAGTTATTTTTCAATCAGTATGTCAATTAGCACTTTACAGACATCTTCATTAAAAATTAACTAAAAATTACTTATCAAACTCAGAATTTGACAACAATTATATCGATAGAATCATGAGAGTGATAAAAAACTATTTTTGTTTGATTGAATTTCAATGAAAATAATATTGTCAAATGGCTAATTGAAATCTGAATGTTAGTGAAAACTTTTCTAAACACATTTTTTGAGTTGACCAAATAGGTTTGGTAAATACAAAGCCTAATCAGGTACCTAAAAAGTGGTGGCCAAATTTTGGAAATTTTAATTTTGGAGGGAAACCACCAAAATTTTGAAGGGAAACCAAAATTTGGCTGGTGTGGGCATTATTATTATTAACTATTATTATTACTAACTATTATTATTAACTATTATTATATATGATTATGATTATGATTATTATTATTATATATAGTAATATATTATTATTATTATTATTATTAAATACATATATAGTAATATTATATGATTATTATTATTAAGTATAATATAGTAATATATATGATTATTATTTTTATATAATCTAGTAATATATTATTATATTAAAATATATAATATTATATTATTATTAAATATAATATCCTATGATCCCTTTTAACGCATTTCAAGACAAAATTTGCTTGGTTCAAGTGCATTGAGTTGAGAGGGTTCATAGGTTAACCCATGACCCCTTTCAATGCATTTCATGAAAAAATATGTCCCTAGTAGCCCTAGAACCCCTAGGGACCCATTTGGTTAGTTCGAATGCACTGAAAAGTGTCATAGGTTAAGCTATCACCCCTTTCGACACATTTCATGATAATATTATCTTTAATAACAATATATTTCTATATATTTTAACCTATGACCCCTTTCAACACATTTGAACCAACCAAATTAGTCCCTAGTGGTCCTAGAGCCCCTAGGGATATATGATATGAAATGCATTGAAAGGGGTCATAGGTTAACATATGACACCTTTCAATGCATTCGAACCAACCAAATTTGTCTCTATGGGTCATAGGGCTGCTAGGGACATATGTTAGCATGAAATCCATTGAAAGGGGTCATAGGTTAACTTATAACCCCTTTCGATGTATTGAAGCCAACCAAATGGGTCCTTAGGGGTCCTAGGGCTTGTAGGGACATATGTTGTTATGAAATGTGTTGAAAGGGGTCATAGGTTAACTTATGACCCCTTTCAATGCATTCAAACCAACCAAATGGGTCTCTAGGGGTCCTAGGCTGCTAGGGACATATGTTGTCACAAAATGTGTCGAAAGGGGTCATAAGTTAATGTATGACCCATTTCAATGCATTCAAAACAATCGAATGGGTCCCTATGGGTCTTAGAGCCCCTAGGGACATATGTTGTCATGAAATGCATTGAAAGGGGTTCTATGACCCATTTTGACACATTAGAAAAACCAAATGGGTTCTTAGGGGTCCTAGGGACCCTAAGGACATACGTTGTCATTAAATCCATTAAAAGAGGTCATAGGTTAACCTATGACCCCTTTCGACGCATTGGAACCAATTAATTTGGTCTCTATTGGTCCCAGGGCCCCTAGGAACATATGATGTCATTAAATGCATTGAAAGGGGTCACAGGTTAAAGTAGGACCCCTTTCAATGCACTCAAACCAACCAAATGGGTCCCTAGGGGTCCTAGGGCCCCTAGGGACATATGTTGTCATGAAATGCATTGAAATGGGTCATAGGTTAAACCTATGTTCCCTTTCGATGCATTCAAACCAACCAAATGGGTCCCTAGGGGTCCTAGGGCCTCTAGGGACATATTTTGTCATGAAATGTGCCGAAAGAGGTCATAGGTTAGCCTATTATCACTTTTGATGAATTTGAACCAACCAAATGGGTCCTTAGGGGTCCTAGGGCCCCTAGGGACATATTTTTTCTTGAAATGTGCCTTTCAACATATTCAAATCAACCAAATTGGTTTATAGGGGTCCACAAGCCCCTAGGGACATATTTTGTCATGAAATTCATCAAAAGGGGATCATAGGTTAACCTATGACCCCTTTCAATGCATTCGAACCAATTGAATGCATCCTTAGGGGTCTTAGGGCCCCTAGGGACATATGTTGTCATGAAATGCATCAAAAGAGATCATAATATGTTGAAAGGGGTCATAGGTTAACCTATGGCCCCTTTCAACACTTTCAAACCCACCAAATTGGTCCCTATGGGTCCTAGGGCACCTGGGGACATATGTTGCCTTGTAATGCATCAAACTTTTCAATGCATTGGAAACAACCAAATGGGTCCCTAGGGGTCCTAGGGCCCTTAGGGACATATGTTGTCATTAATTGTGTCAAAAGGGGTCATAGGTTAAATTATGACCCCTTTCAACACATTTAAACCAACCAAATTAGTCCCTAGGGGTCCTATGGCCCCTAGGGAAATATGTTGTCATTAAATGCATCAAAAGGGGTCATAGGTTAACCTATGACCCCTTTTGACACATTTGAACCAACTAAATTAGTCCCTAGGGATCTTAGGGCTCATAGGGACATATGTTGTCATGAAATGTGTCAAAAGTTTCGATGTATTTCATGATAACATATGTAACTTATGACCCCTTTTGATGCATATCATGACAACATATGTCCCTATGGGCCCTAGACCCCTAGGATCGATCTGGTTGACTTGAAGCATCAAAATCAGTCAAAGGGTAACCCCTTTCGATGTATTTCATGATAACATATGTCCCTATGGGCCCTAGGACCGCTAGGGACCCATTTGGTTGGTTTGAATGTGTTGAAAGGGGTGATAGGTTCGATGCATTTCATGACAACATATGTCCCTAGGGGTCCTAGGACCCCTAGTGACCTATTTTATTGTTCGAATGCATCAAAAGGAATCATGGTTATGATCCTTTTTGACAAAATTATAAAGTTTTGAAAGGGTTCATGTCCATGACCCACATGACCCCTTTTGATGCATTCAAACAACCAAATAGGTCCCTCGGGTTCCTGGGGCCCCTAGGGACATATGTTTTCATGACATGCATCCAACCTATGATGCCTTTTGACACATTCAAACCAAGAAAATGGGTCCCTAGAGGTCATAGGGCCCATAGTGACATATGTTGTCATGAAATGTATCAAAAGGGGTCATAGGTTAACCTATGACCCATTTTGGTGCATTTCAAACCAACCAAATAGGTCCCTAGGAGTCTTAGGGCCCCTAGGGACATATTTTGTCATGAAATGTATTTCATGACAACATATGTCCTTAGGGCGTATTTCATGATAACATATGTCCCTAGGGTCCCTAGGACCCCTAGGGACCTATTTCATTAGTTTGCAATGTGTCAAAAGGGGTCAAGCTATGACCCCTTTCAATGGATTTCATGACAACATATGTCCCTAGGGTGACCCTAGGAACCTGTTTGGTTGGTTTAAAATGTGTCAAAAGGGGTCATAAGTTAATGTATGACCCCTTTTGATGCATTAGAACCAACCAAATGGTCCCTAAGTGTCCTAAGGCCTCTAAGGACATATGTTATCATGAAATGTGTCAAAAGGGGTCATAGGTTAACCTATGACCCCTTTCGATGCATTTGAAACAACCAAATAGGTTACTAGGGGTCATAGGGCCACTAGGGACATATGTTGTCATTAAATGTGTTGACCCCTAGAAACCTATTTGGTTGTTTCAAATGCATTGAATGGGGTCATAGGTTAACCTATGACCCCTTTCAATGCATTTGAACCAACCAAATAGCTCCTTAGGGGTCCTAGGGCCTCTAGGGACATATGTTGTCATGAAATGCATCAAAAGGAGTCATGCATTAATGTATGGCTCCTTTTGATTCAATGCATTGAAACCAACCAAATTGGTCCCTAGGGCTCCTAGGGCCCCTAGGGACATATGTTGTCATGAAATGCGTTGATAAGGGTTATTTCAATGCATTGAAAACAACCAAATAGGTTCTTAGGGGTCCTAGGGCCCTTGGGGACATATGTTGTCATAAAATGCATCGAAAGGGGTCATAGGTTAACCTATGACCCATTTTGACACATTCGAAACAACCAAATAGTATGACCCCTAGGGACATATGTTGTCATTAAATGTTGGAATTACAATGCGAATGGTGAACTTTTGTTGGGGGGAGTTAATTAATAGTTGAAACTTGGATCCATTCAACTTTCACCATATATCCATCTCATTTATTCAATAGATAAACTGAAATAACATATAAAGCACATACATCTAAATCATGTAAACATGCAAGAATTCACACATATTACACTAGATATGATTACCCAGAAACCCTCCAAGTGAGAAGGTAAAATTGGGATAGGGATGACACCCAAATATCTTCACTACTACAACAATAAAGTGTATCTAGTTAAGGCTACAATATTTTGACCATGAAACATGATCTACCGTATGAATGGTCTACCCTATTAAAGGATTACAAAGACTATTAGGTCTCACCTTGTTAGAGGATTTCAACACCCTGTTAAAAGTGTGTCTTGTTAAAGGATTTCAACCTACAACTAAGTAAGTGTATCACTTAGTTTAGTATTGCAAATTGAAAACTAACTATTAAATGAAAGCTTTAACACAACTAAATCAGTTAATACTTAAGATAGGATTGATTGTTATCACCACAAAAGGAAGCAAATCAAGAATGGTAGGCTCCTAATGGTATAACATCATGATTCAATGGGTTTGTCCCTAATTTAAGATGTGTATTCTCACAAGATATGCTCAAGCTTTAGATGGATGGATGGAGTGAATGAATCAAGGTCTCAACAATGGGTTCATGAAGTGATTCCAATATTATAATGGTATTTTGGTAGTTTATGGGCTCTCAAAATAGCATTATAACTTTGCACGGAAGGTGGATGATTTGAGTGAAGAGAGAAGGTTTAATTTATAGGCCAAGGGTTGGAGGAATCGAGGGTCAAGATGTCAAGATGATGAGATGGTGAGGGAGGGTTAGGATGCACTCAAAAGGGAGCACATGGATTGTGCTTATTTAGCACCAATGAGGAGGTGACAAGTGTCACAAGGATAATTCATGTGAGAGGATAGAAAATGAGTTGGTGAAAGGCTTGATGAGGGTGGTTGAGTATGTAAGAGTCATGTAAGAGATCTAAGAGAGGATGGGAGAGGTGTAAGAGATGTGTAAGGGTCATTTATGAGGATGGATGAGGGGAGAAGATATTTGTTGACTTTAGCTTGGGTTAGCAAGTCTTAACCCATGTTTATGATTGTGCACATGATTAGAAGAAGGATTAGGATTAGCTTAGAAGAGGAGTTAGGGGATGAGTGATTTGGCTTTGATGGGATGGGTTAGTTAGGAGATTAAGTGAGGTTAGTATGGGTGAATGGGTTGGATTAGGGGTTAGGATAGGGTTTAGGAAGACTTTTAGGATTTTAGATATTTTATTCAATAAAATGAGAGTATGGAATTAAATTAAATATATTTGATGATTTATTCAATTTAATAGAGGAATTGAGATTTAATTGATAAATTAATTTTGGGTGATCATTTGATTTTATCAATTGGACTATAGTTAATTAAACTAATTAATTAACTAGGGGATGATGATTAATTAATTAAATAGTAAATATTTAATCAATAATGTCTTAAGAGAGAACTAAATATGATTACTTTATTGATGTAATTAGATTTAGGTGTCTACATTTTGCCCCTCTTTGACATAGTGGTTAAACAACACTATTTCAAAGAAGTTCAAACATAAAAAACGTGAAGAAGACTTTTGAAAGCAACATGGTTGCCCCAATCTCAAGTAGAAAGAGAGAAGAGAGAATAGGCGGCAGGGAAACAAAAAAGTAGCACTACGGCTTTTTGAAAAATTGCAGTAAGCTAGTAGGAGCCTAGAAGGCATAAAAGAGGGAAAAAAAAGTAAAAAAGATAAAAGAGAGTAAAAAAAAAGTGAGGGGGAGAGGAAAAATTGGAGGGCTAGATATCTGAAAGGGGTAACTAGGGCACCTAGGGGGCTATAAGTGGCTAGAAGGGGGCTAGAAGGGATAATTTTCATTCAAATTGAGGAGGATATATTGTTGTTAGGAGATCTGCATTAGATATTATGATGGTGGGTATTGGGTGACTGGATCATCGAGCAGACATAGTGTGATAAGTAGGAGTATGGGGGACACCAGATCGATCGGTAGGGTCTAAAACCTCTTCATGATTTTATGTTGTATGTTTTTTATGTCATTCCCATGAAATAATAAATGCAATCTTGCACATATGGGTCTAGCAGGAACACGAGTGGGATCGACAGGATTATGATCCCACAAAAATAGCTTAGATTACTAGGATTTTTGTTGTTTTATTTAGTTTTGGTGGGAATGTGAACCCAAAGTGGGATGTCATGTGGGATTGAGGGTAAACAAGCGGGATCGCGTTCTCGCATAAAGGAATATGATTCAATCTGTGGGGACGCTATCTCATCATTAGAGGGGTCAAAGTGAGGATAGGGTGGGTTGACCAAGGAGGGAAAATGGAAAAATGCAATCTAGCAAGATAAAGGGTCTATGGGAATGCTAGTTTTAGCTAGTGCAGGAACGCACAGGTAGGGATGTGATCAAAAAGTCAACTTTTTGGACAAGTCAAAGGCATGATCCCATTGGAATATATATCTATGGGGACTCTAGATTTTGTAGTTGTGGGAACATTGTAGTGGGACCATTGGTCAATTGGGTAGAATATGATAAGGTCAACATTTTGATCTCGCGAGAAGATAAACCTATAGGATTGCGAGGGTCTAGCATCACGCGAATGTGGGTTGGTGCAAAAAAGGTAGAAAAAGCTAGGGGAAAATGAGGGGTTGAGGATTATAATTTGACATAGAAAATTGGCATTGGGATTGGTTTTTTGGTGTGTAGTGGTGCTTGGATTCTTTAGTATCATGGGAGCAGCTAGCAGTGGTGCTTTGTGTAGGAGAGATGCTAATGCCCATAGACTAGGCAATGATCAAGGTGATCAGACTAGGCTATCTTTCAAGGTTGCCTCATACTTGCACATACATGGTGATGGTCACAACCCTATGTGAATGATGGCACAAAGAGATAGTGACCTTCCATCTACCAACTGGGGAGATAATGGTGACCTTAGAGGATGTGTACTACATTTTTAGACTACTAGTATGGGGTATGCCAATGATGGCAACTAGAGAGATGACAATGAAGACAATTGTACAGGGATTAGTAGGACTTGGAGTCAAGTTCAAGATCCAATGAGGATAGTTCACCTTGGACGATTATTTGGATTGCATAGCACCAAAGAGGTGGATTTACTTCTATGTGTTGGGACTCATTTTGGGGTACATTGCCCTAGATACAGGTGGGACAAGAGTCACTTTGGCACTGATTCTAGTTGTGATGCAGATAGTGGATGCAGGACTCCCAATTTCATGGGTGTCTTTGATGTTGGTTGAGCTGTACAGGGACTTTCATTAGATAGTATACTAGGGTGGTGACCAGTCGGGGAGGAGTATTGGGTTCTTGACACTGCTACAAGTATGGCCCTAGGAGCATATTGTCGTACTCAGGCCTCTTGGGTGGAGAGAGATAGGTGGAGAAGCTAGTGGTATACAATTGGGTTGAGTCACTAATGTACCACCACATAGATTGAATGGACTACTAGAGAGTCAGTATTGATGAGATAGTTACAATGGTGTGATGGCCATACATGGGCCTAGGACCATGGGTGGAGGATGGAGAGTAGCTTCCATACATGATATCGCCATGTTTTGTGTTTGGTCAATGGGCCTACATAGCAGAGTAGTATAGGCCAGACAGGGTGTTATGATAGTTAGGATGGCAACAGATAGCTCTAGGGGAGCCAAACTAGTATCAACATGTGACACGTGAGCCAATATTGATGTATGTGCTATCCCTATGGAGAGAGGGATTATTGAAGGTATGGTTGGAGCTAGAGCCATAGTAGTGGGACTAGTTTAGGGGGTCAGCAGATGCGAGCTCCTCTCAAGAGTACTAAGACACTTTAGTGCACTCGAGACTAGTGGGCTAAGTGCATGGTACGAGTGTGGTAGTGGTGGTGGATGAGTTAGCTCAAGTAGCCTAACAGGAGAACTATGTAGCCAGAGGGTTGTGGCAGTGAGCAGAGGCCATTGCTCAAGATGAGGGACCAACATGGTAGAGACAAATGGTAGGGAGGTAGGAGAGAGGAGCTTAGGAAAAGAGAGGAGTAGAGGAGAGAGGGGTGGAACCAGAGAAAGGTGGAGAGGAGAGAGGGGAGGAGAAAGGGGGAGAGGAGAGAGCGAAGTAGAGGAGGCCATAGAGGGAGCGGGAGTAGAGGCCACAAAGGTCAAGTGATAGTGGAGGGTCAGCAACAGGGGGAGGGGGTGGTGGATTGGTAGCCTATTATGCCTTGCTACAACAAGCACATGAGGTCATTAGTCAGCTTCTTTGGGATAAATAGCAAGAGTGAGATCAGCTCTGTATAGAGTGGAATCAGTTCAAACAAGAGCAAGATATAGCATAGGGGCAAGCAGACAAGGTAGGTCTTGAGATGGGGAGGTTGCAGACAGTGGTAAGATAGGCGGAGGGGAGGTTGGATGTGGCAATGCTAGAGAGGTAGGTCACATAGGCAAGGATAGATGCCCTCCAATAGGAGAGAGATAGGCTAGTGGTGGAAGTGGCAACCCTATGGGTGCAGATGGCAGTGGGAGGGGGTCTGGATGAGTTGAGGAGACTACAGGTGGAGGTAGAGGAGCTGAGGGAGAGGGCTAGTTTTTATCAAGGGAGGTACCATGCAATAGTCTCAGTATCTCAGATTGAGCACTACAAGTGATCAAATTGGTCAAGTATAGCAGGTACACACATAGGGATGTAGGGAGGAGGGAATAGTGGATGGAGTGTTGGGGGGTAAGCACAAGTAGGTTCCAACACATAGGTCATAGTCAAAGGGTAGGACCAAACCTAAGAAGGGGGAGAAGGGATGAGGCAAAGAGGTCCAAGACAGGGGGAGGACTAATGAGGCTAACACCTCCACCACCAAAAACACCAGGGGCCATGGGAGAGACTAAGGAGGAGACTAAGGAATCATATCAGTGATCAGGGATATGCTAGATTTTTGACATGATGAGCATTTTTTCATACAGATTAGTAGTTTTGAGATGTATATTTTGTGTGGGCATAGAGCCATTGTATAATATGGACATTGTATATTGGGACATTAATGGACTGTTATTCTTTCATTCATTCATTGATATAGACCTGAGGATTCTGGTGAGAGATGTGTTATGGAATGTTGATGGCATGTGTATTGTTGCTATTCTTTGATATGCAAGATTTGATGTTTTGATGATATTGGTGATGATTTGTGATGCAAGATGGGATATGTTTTGAGATCTATGATTGTGCTGATAGTTTTTGATGTAGGATATGATATGTGCTATGATTTGGATATATGTTGTGAGATCTTTTTTTTAATGTGATTTTATTATGATGATGAGGATATGATGTGATTGATTCTAGCTATGATTTTGTAGATGTGATGTGATATATATTGATATGATTTTCTTTATGATATTTTAGATGCAATGTGAGATATTTATGATGTGATTCTTTTCATGATAGATATGATGTGAGATGTTTTGATGTGATCCCTAATGATGTGATCTTCTTTTATGATATTTTAGATGTGATGTGATATGCTTTGATGTGATCTCTGGTGATAGGATTTACTTTATGATATATGATGTGATATGATGTTGTTATGATGATAAATAAAAACTAAATGATAAATGGTAAAAAGAAATAACTTAACAATTAAATGATAAACAAAAGATTTATGATATAAAAAATGAACTCAGTGGTATTACAAAGGATTCAATAACAAATGTTAAAATGAACCCTTATGAAATGATGATTTTACAAATGAATTCGGATTTGAATGATGCATGTCATATGCTAATGAAGTGATGAACTTATAACAAATGAAATTTAATTAAATAATGGATGGGAAATGCTAATGAAATGATGAACTTTACAACAAATAAAATCTAATTAACTAATGGATGTGAAATGCTAATGATGAATGAGAATCTAAGGATGAATTGATAATAACAATGATGTATCTTAAACTAATGATGAATTGAAAATGTTTTTACAATCTAAATGATGAACTCATAATTCTTTTTTAAAAAGTGACAAATAAGGGATGATAAAAAATGATTTACAATCTAATGATGAATTTTTAAAAAGACCATCTAGGGATGAGCTATATGAAATGCATTATACAAACTAATGATGAACTATGATGCCAAAATTTAAAAAAACAAAAGAAGAGGTCAAGACATTTTATGATATGCTAAAAATAGCCACAAACTAAAAAGATATATCTACAACTTATGATAAGCAAGTGAGAGGAACAACAAAGAGAAAATGTTATGATTTTATGAGATATGATAACAGGATTAAAAAATATGATAATATAACATAGTAGAGTCTAGGAGATACGAGATAAATGATGATGGTAGAATAAGATAACTAATGCAAAACTTAAGATAGTGAGCTATGAGGTAAAACGTGATCGTAAGAGATGCTAACTCTAAGGAGAATGATGTTGGAAAATGAGTGACCAACAAACTTGTAATTAGGATGATAGTAGAAATTAGAACTAGGATAGTGACTTATGATAGGGATCACATCATGATGAGGATGAACATGAGTTGATGGTCGATGATTTGAATCAAATGATTTTGAGGGTGGAAAAAGTGAGAGTTCAAGGGAGAGAGGTGATGAAAAGGAGGAGGATACCAGGGGTTTTGAAAATAAATGTGAGGTGTAGGGGAAGCTTGAGCACAAAGTACTTTGTGAGGAAGTACCACTATGTAGTGTGAGCACATTATTTGATATAGGATTTTTATGGATTTTCTAAGGTTACTAAGAATGTCAAGGCCTTTTTCCCCATAATTACATAGGATTGACTCAAACAGACACGCAAGGATTGCCCCAGCATCACACATGAGTCTCAGAGAGATCTGTGTAGGAATGATGCTGGGTGATCCATAAACAAATGATATTGCCCAAGTGTACCATGTTTTATCAAGAAACAAAAAAATGTTTGAAATATTAAAGGATAATATAACCTTTTTCTAAAGATATCAATTGATGAGCTATCGACATGCTAGGGGCACAAGACATTGCAACAAGTCCTAGATAGTATGTACAAGCATGACTATATAATTACATGGGAACTCTAGACAAAAAGACATGGTAGTAGGTATGTACATGATGGGGGAAAACTCAAGATGAGAAGATAGAATTGCTTATGATACAAGGGTTTGTTTATAGATGGGGTTTATGTAAAGCATAATTTATGTACAAGGGTCAAGATGCTGTTGTATTGACATGGTTGGGGTACATATGATACAAGGATTAGTGTAGGGGTATGAGACACAAAGTTCTATGGGCTGCATATGCTACATATGGTAAAGTACAAGGATAAAAAGCACTTAATAAGATACATGTAGTAGAGTACAATGGTAGAATACATCGGGTATGATACATGGGATTCTATAATGCAGGGGTGAGGTGGAATGTTGCGAAGTGTGAGGTGGTGGAGGATGATGTTGTGAAGCATAGTGAGTAGCAAAATAATGAGGAACACCTTGGAAAAGTAGGGAGAGGAGTGATATGATACAAAGTGGTGATGTGGGGGGTACATGTCAGGGATAGATAATGAAAAAGTTGTAGTACACCTAGTGCCTATTTGCTAGGTTTTCACCAAGGACCTATCCAAGGAGCTTGAATTGCCAAGTTTCTACCATTGGATGCTTATTTTTCTTTGCCTAGTTTTTATTTGAGAATTTTGTCTTCAGGCATAGAATTTCTTGAGGTGAAAATGTTGGTACGATCATTTAGGACTTCACCTTCAAGGGTAGATAGCTGATAGACTCCTAAGCGAAAAGATGCATGACCACATAAGGACCAAGCCATGTGGGCTCGAACTTACTTTTCTTTTCTCTGTCAGCCCAAACCTTCATATTCTCTTTAAGGACCATGTCACCTTCCTGAAAATTGTGCGGATGAACTTTCCTATTGAAATTGCACTTGAGGCAACTTTGATAGACCATGAGGTGGTTGTAGGCCTGTTGCCTTCTCTCATCAAGCAGATCAAGCTAAGTAAGTCGAGCCACCTTAAACTCTTCATCAAATATCTGACCTCATAGAGAAATGGGAAGAGATTGAGTTCAACCTCAATAGGTAGGAATACTTTAGCACCATAGACCAAGGAGTATGGATTTGTGCTAGTGGCTATATGGAATGAAGTGCAGTATGCCCATAAGGCAGGATTGATTTGCAAATGCCAATCATGACCAAAGTCATTGACAATTTTCTTGAGGATTCTAAGTAGGGTTTTATTAGTTGCCTATGCCTAATTGTTACCTTGTGAGAAATATGGGCTACAAAAGTGGTGATGGATGTGAAGGGAAGTGCAAAATTCCTCCATATTTATATTTTTCAAAATTTCCCCCATGATCTATGAAAATGGTGGCCAGGATGCCAAAGTAACATATGATATGATATAGGATAAATTTGGACACTTGAACTCCCATGGCAGTAACAAGGGGAACTACTTCAACCCACTTAGTGAAATAATTAGTGGTGGTGATTATCCACTTGTTCCCTTCTGAAGAAAGTGGTGCAATAAGGCCAATGAGATCAAACCCCCAGCAGGCAAAAGGCCATGGTGGTACAATGGGTTGCAAGTCTTGTGCTAGAGCTTGGATCAAATTAACATGCTATTGACAAGGTAAACATCATTTCACAAATTCACATGTATCATGTTCTAGAGTAGGCCAATAGTATCCAGCCTAAAGGATCTGCTTTGCTAGCACCATCCCGCTCATGTGAGCATAAAAAATTCTAGCGTGCAGCTCTTTGAGAGCCATCACAGCCTCATGTTGATCTAAACATTGAGAGAGAGTATCATGATAACCATGATGATATAGGGTTTGGGCAATGATAGTGTAATGGGAAGCTCTACGAATAAATTTTTGGCATTGGGTTCATGTGAAGTGAGGAGATATGATACCATTTAGTAGGTAAGCATGAATTTCATGGTACCATGGAGATTAGGGACCAACCAAGATATAGACCCATGTTAATTCATCATTCTCATATGCGGGTTCATGCACTTGCTCAACCAAGAATTCATATTACGTAACTTCTCACAGCATTTCCAAGAGAGAACCAATAGTAGCCATGGCATTAACTACCTTATTCTGGAGTCTAGGTACTTGTATGAACTGGATCTAAGTGAAATAATCCTTTAATTGATCAACTATATCTTTGTAAGGTAATAGTTTGTCATCCTTGGTCTAATATTCATTCAACACTTGTTTGATGATAAGATAAGAATTGCCATAGACCTGAAGCTTCATGATATTCCATTCAATGGTGATTTTGAGTCCCACAACAAGGGCCTCATACTCTACAATGTTATTGGTACATCAAAATTGCAGCTTGAAATATTTAGGAATATAATTGCTTGTAGGTGTAACCAAGAGTATTCCCATGCCCGAGCCATGAGATGTATAGGAGCCATCAAAATATAGCTTCCAGAGTAATTGTTCTTCTATCAAATAGAGGAAATAGAGGTGTTCATTTAGAAATTCCATGATGAGTGGGTGATCTGCAACTAAGGGTGCATCATCCAAGTGATCTTCAATAGCCTAGCCTTTGATGGCCTTTCTGTCAATATATTGAATATCAAATTCACAAAGAAGCATAACCCATTTTGCCAAGTGTTTGATGAGTACTTTGCGAGAGAGCATATATTTCAATCGATCAATCTTTGATATCAATTGCACATTATGACTCAACATGTAATGACATAGCTTCTGGGTGGCAAATACTACTGCTAAGCATGCCTTCTCCATTGGTGTGTAGTTGAGCTCATAGCCCACTAATGTTTGAGTGATGTAATAAATAGCTCTTTCCTTTCTTGCATCATCAAGTTGTGCTAAAAGAGCACCTAATGTTGTGGGAGTAGCTATGATGTACAATATGAGCAGGTGCACTGCAACTAGATGGACCAAAATAGGTGGATTAGCTAAGCATTGCTTGATGAGCTCAAAGTTACACTGGCAAGCTAGGTCCCATCTAAAATTTTGATCTTTCTTAAGCAAGTGAGTGAAAGGTTGACACTTATCAGCAAGTTGAGAAATGAACCGCCGAACTGATTGGAGTTTTCCTTGCAAAGAATGAAGGTGCCTGAGTGTCTTAGAAGGAGCCATATCCATGATGGCTTTGACCTTCTTAGGGTCAATCTTGATACCATGCTATGACATAATGAAGCCTAGGAGCTTGCATGAAGTAACACTGAAGACACACTTCTTTGGATTCAACATGAGGCAATATTCTACCAGTCAATTCAACACTTCCTCAAGGTGAGATAAGTGATCTAAAGCATTGAGAGACTTGACTAGAATATCGTCCATGTAATCCTCAAGTATCTTATGGATTAGGTCATGGGAGATGATTTTCATCATGTGCCGATAGGTTTCCCTGGCATTCCTTAACCCAAATGGCATCATGGTGTAGCAGAATGTGCCCCAAGTTGTAGTGAATGTTTTTTTATGATGATCTTCTTGTGCAATATGAATTTGATTATACCCAAAGAAACCATCCATTAGTGACAAGAGTTCATGACCTATGGTGAGATCTATAATCATGTCGATATTTGGTAATGGATAGTCATCTTTCAAACAAGCTTTATTAAGATCCTCGAAATCAATGTAAATCCTGATATCACTAAAGGGCTTGGTAATAGGTACCATGTTAGAAATCCATTTAGAATAATCTATTGGTTGAATGATTTTTCCCTTTAACAACTTTTCTAGCTCTGCTTTACTAATAAAGCCACCTTGGGGTGCATTTTTTGAAGTTTCTACTTAACAGGCTTGGCCCCCAGATCCACTGCCAGATGGTGTATGACTAGTATGGGGTCCAACCTTGGCATGTCCTAACATGACCATGCAAAATGACCCACATTTTCATGGAGAACCTCAATAAGAAAATCTTCTTGTTTAGGTGGTAGAGAGGCTGCAATGTATGTGATATGTGGTATCTCTTTCAAGATGATATTTACAGGCCAAGTTTCTTCTGTCAAAACTAAAGATATAGGAGGCTAATGCTCTTGTGGGGGGAGGATGAAATCTCCATCTTTAGGTGCTTCCAAGAGGTTTTCACCATCGGATATGTCCTTTATTTTTGTTTCTTTTTTTGAGTCACCTAATGGTGCTCCATAGGATTTTTCACCATGGGATGTTTTTCTTTTATCTTTTTTCTATTTTATTTCTTTTTGAATTTCATTTTTGTGACTAGAGATTTCCTCCTCAAAGTAACCTACTAGATCTAGCTTGTAGACATATGTCGATGGTGGTGGTAGCCATTTATGTGGAATTTTTTCCCTCGTGAATTTAAGGAGTACGTGCTTAGTAGAGAATTCTTTAATGACACTTAGTTGGTCCCAATCTATGAGTTCAAGGTGAGCGAGGGGGAGGTCTATGAGATTCAAGGATAATTCGTAGAGCACAGAGGCTCCAAGGATTATTTTTTCAAGGAAAATATCGTTGTAAGATTTCTTTTCAACTTCCTCAAGGATGTCTTTGACCTCAATGAGAGTGTTTTGGATCTTCATAAAGGCGTGGCCTTCCATTATAGTGCCCCTAGTTGCGGGGAATCCATAGCCTAAACCTTTGGTTTTCTATCCTTGGTGTGCCTCTATAGGCTATCTCATTCTTGATTCCTGGCAACCTAAACTACCTCCTTGATAATCCCATTGCTCTGTGGCCAAGTGATGTGACCAGGAATATTTCTATTTAAAATGATCAAGAAGTGCTTCACTTTTAGGAGGTGGCTCTTTGTATAGCCACGTGTTAATGTCTAGTGCATTTTCTACTCCATCAAGGATACCTTGGTGATAAATGTGGTAGGGCCCAGCTAGTGGAGTCAAGAGGTGGTTTCCAGTATAGGCCCTTGATGTGTTAGGTTTCCTTGAGTATGTGGATCAAGTGGTAGAGCACTAAAAACAAAAGCATTTTTGAGACTATACTCGCCACAACATTGGTAGTTGATCTTAATTGTGGAAAGAGTGGAGGCTAAAATAGTGTCTGGATCATGGTAGATGCTAGAGGAACTAGCCATAGTGGTACCAACTTTGATCCTAGGACAATGATTGGTGTATGAAGCTTCTACTGCATTGCAATAAGCAAAGGGTTCAGGATCTGTGTGGATGGTTATCTTAGTGCCATTATGAAAAAATTTGACACACTGATGATATATGGATGGAATAGCCTTCATGGCATGAATCCATGGGTGATCGACGAGGATGTTATATGGAAGGTTAAGATCAACTATGTGATAGAGTGTTTCTTGAGTGGTTGGGATGACTTTGATATGGAGCAAGATGGTTCCTTTAGTAGTGCACTCCAAATTGTCATATGCCTTGATGGTGATCACTTCATTGATGATATATGCTTTAGTATATCCTACTTGTTTGATAAGCTTTATAGTGCTAGGTTTAGAGCTGGTCCATTATCTATCATGACACATTTAATTACAAAGTCAAAAACCATGATAGCTATGTGAAGTGGGAGGATGTGATCAGGTTCAACTATTGGGATATTAGTGGTTTTGAAGGATAAGGCACATGAGGCTGAAAAATGGCCAACCAAGTTACAAAACTCAGTGGCATTTATGTTAGAGGGGATGCGTGACTCATGTAGAGTACTATCAAGGATCTCTTGATAAAGTGGGCTTGTCCATAAGAGATCTAGGATGGAGATATGGGCCAACATGTTTCCAAGGTGTTCCAAGATGTTATATTGCAGCACTAATGAAGGTGATTCTGATGGAGATGCTTGAGATGGAGATGGTTGTGTTAATGGTGGTCTGATTTGTGTAGATATAGGTGGACCAACTATATAGAGTCATGTGTGATAGGTAGCAACTACACACTGGGTGTCTAGGCCTTTGATATTTATGACGTTGATAGATTTCTCAACTTGTGATATGTAACCAATTAGGCTACCATAGTCTAAGTATGTTGAGGTATAATTTTGAGATGTATCTCAGTTGTCACCTTGTTTACCTAGAGCATTGTTAGGTTTGTTGACAGGAGGGTTTGTAGGTGCCTTTTCTGGGTTTGTGTTATGAGGAGGGAAAGCATTTTGATATATCATTAATCTTTCATTGGGTGAGGGTTGTATCCCTACTATGATCTCCTTTTGGTCAATGAGGTGATGTACATAATCTGTAAGTTGCATGCATTTAAGGGTAGTGTGCCCTTTGACACAATGGAATTTGTAATATTCATTATCTTTGTACTAGGATGCTATATACTAATTGGGCTCCAAGGGTTGCATTTGTGGATATTGAACAAGGTTATCCTTGGATAATTTTTTAAATATTTCATCAAGAGGCTCCCCCAATGGGGTGTATGCATGTGGTTTCCTTTGAACATGGGGTTTACTACTTGCTGACAATGTGATAGCATTAGTTTGATTATGATGTTCGGGTAGTTGCTAATGAGTTTGCATGGGTGGTTGGTGATACATAAGGGATTTCTACTAGTAAGGTTGTTGTTGGCAAAATGTGCTAGGAACATTGGTAGCTGCCCCAATAATATGAACCTATTGAGTGTTGGTAGCACCATCTGTCACTGTATTCTTGTTTTTGTTTCAATATCAAGTTTTGTCATTGCTCAGACCTTAGTCTTAGGTTTTTTCTTTGTACAATCTGATGAAACCATCCTTAATGGGGGCTTTCTTGAGGCCTATTCCTTTTTCTTTGATGTCCTTGTATATTTGTAAATAGTTCATAACCATATGATGAGCAAGGCTAGGGTGTACATTGTTTATGAACATCTTGACAAGATGATGCTCAAGGATGGTACAAGAGATCCTTGTTGTGAGGATCTACCAGCATTGCAAGTACTCCGCAAGAATTTCTCCTCCTTTTTATTTAGCATGGACTAGGTCTACTACAAACAATTCAATTTCAACAAGATGGGTATAATGGGCAAAAAAGGCCTCAGAAAGTTTTGCAAAAGTTTTAATAGTACCTTGAGGGATATGATAGAACCATTCCAAGGCTGGTCCTACAAGGCTCTTGGGAAAGAGTCACGTGAGGAACACATAATTATAAGCTACCTCCTGACAATGCATATAGAATTCCTTAACATGTGTAACTGGATCACTTTTCCCCCTAAATTTGTCAGACTTGGGGATCTCAAAATGTTTAGGAAATGTTGTCATCGTGATAGTCCTATCAAAAGGGTATGGGAAATCATTCTCAAACTTGAAAGTTTTGGTGTCTATTCCATCCTTCAAGGCTGTGACAACATTTCTCTTCTCTTCCCATTCAAAGTTTATAGGTGGGGGAGCGAGTGCCCCGATCTAAGTGCCCCCAGTGTAGGATACATGCTAGAATCTAAATTTTGATATAGAGAACTCTGATGGCTATACGGTGTCTATGGAAAAATAGTTTCGATCACTAGTGGAGTGGATGCTAGAGGTTTCTAGAATGTGGGTTGCGCATACTATTGAATCTGTTGAGGGTGGTGTGGTAGATAACCATGAGGTTTTTGCCCTATGAGATAATTCTACATGGGTGCTTGGGCATACTGTTGGTGTGAAGACTATGGCTAAAATGGTGGTAATGTAGGTAATGCTTGTGCCATGCTTTGGGAATATATACCATGCCCAATATATGTGGGTTGTGCACCTACTTGAGAGTATGACTGATTTTGCACAGGCACAAGGTAGTTAATTTACAGCAAAGTATTCAGTGTAGGGAACTACAGTGGGGGTTGATTTTGGCTATTACCTAAAGGTGGCATAGAGAAATAATTGGTAAGGGGTGGTAGTGAATAGCTATGTGAAGTGGTGGATGACAATGCCTAAGGTATGGACATGACTGCAGTGCTAGGGGGAAGACTAGTGATAGGTGTCTATGTGGAAGCAATATTCCAAGGTCCCAAAGGAAATGTAGCTAAAGAGCTTTGGCTAGCTATAGAGGGGTTGATAGTGATGTTTGGTGGGATGGAAAATGAGGTATTGAACCCTAGTGGTGGTATTTGAGTAGTAAATGGACTAGATGTAATATGGGGTGGAAGAAAAAAGGTAGCACTACTGGATGAAAATGGAGGATTTGGTGGTGTGGAAAAATGAATGGTGGAAATAGATGTAGATGGTATACTCAAGGTTGGTTGGGCGGTAGTATGCACTAATGATTGAGTGTGAATGGGATGGGTGTTCTGTGGAATAGGAACTGGCACTAGGTTAAGGGTATATTTGGGTCTACTAGTTCTACCTAAGGTTGTTGCCATCCAAATAATGGGTGAGTAGGATCTATTATGTCAATAGATGGTGGTCTCCCAAACTCAAAGACACCAACATTATCTCATATGAAATTCTCCATGATGGTTTCCTTGTTTTGATCTATGATGGCATTTATGATAGTGGCATGACTTGGTTGGTTCATGAATGCCTTAATATCTATGGATGATCCTAGTTCTTCTGGGATTTGGGGTAGTGGATCTAATGGTGTCATGGATACTACAAGATATGACTGAGCTTGAGATGTGTTACCACTATGACTAGGATCCACATCTTTCTTTTTCTATGTGTTCCTACCAAAACATGTGGTGGGTGGCATAAAAGGATGATTTTTCTAAAGATGGCAATGTAGCAAGGGATGATGCTAGATATGTATGATACTAGGGGAGTCAAAATGATATGGTGCTAAGTGCAAGGTATTTGTGTTTTTTTCTAAAATATGAATGTGGAAATGTGATGGTGATGCAAAATGTGCGACCCTAACCTTTGGCTCAAGCTGATGTGGAACACCAATAACAACCTATTTCTAGCAAATATTCTATTTCAAGGATACTTAAGATGATGAGAGATGTGATGCAAAATGTTTCTAAGTGAGCGAGGAATTAATGGGAGATGCTAATATTTTAGCAATGCATGTGGAGGGTTCTTTTTCAACTACCTAGGATAGGAGGAGGTGGTCTAACTTCAAATATTTGTATGGGATAGTGCAATTCCTAGATGAGAGACTGAACCTATAAGTGCACAAGTGTGTGTGGAAAAAGGGAAGACCTAATCAAAATAAGAAACAATAGAGTTGTTGATAAGGCTCATATTAACACCATGTCAAAGGGTTAGGTTTTGGATTTTGTAGTCCCATTCTATTTGCAATGCCACCTCTGCTCCGTCTTTCTCAATTTGATCTAATTTGGAAATCCTTGGGTTGGGGGTGTGCTTATTATGCTCTACCTTGATTTCCTTATAAGCTGGTAATTTTGGAAGTTTAGCCTTCTTAAACTTAGTCTTAGGATGGCCTAACATGAGATACTTCCAAGGTATTTGATCACAACTGTGGGGTTTTGGAGGTAGTGACTATGCTAAGTATACCTTTTAGACCTTGGGTTGGAACATAAATTGATTGAGAAATAGTAGGCTATGGACTTATAGATTAATTTGGCTAACTTTCTTCTAGGCAAGGACAATATGTGACATTTTCGGTCAAGTAGGTTGATAGCAAAAGGTATTTTTTGAAAAGTGAAACTTTTGGATTTTGGAACAAAAAGGTTTGTGGGTAACTAGACTTTGTGGGGTATGTTTGGGGATTTCAAGGTAACAAGTATGGGTAAAAGGTAAAAAAAGACATTGTTGCGAGTGGGCTTGCTAACAACTAATTTTTCAAATGGAAAGGTGAGGTCTTTCAAAGATAAAATGTGATCTTTTTGGTCAAGTAAAGTAGGTGGAAAAGTATTTTGAAAAAGAGCAAGACTTTGGATTAAAAAAGGGTTCTACAACTAGGATCTGCTTAGTGATTTTTGATGTGTTTTGAAAGAACAAGTATAACTTTTGAGACAAATAAATAGACTGGACCAATGAGACAAGAAATTGTTGCAAATGGACTTGCTAACAACTTTTTTTTGAGATGACAAAGGTAAAATGTCTCTTTTCTGATATGGGGATTTAATGAAAAAATAATATCTCAAAGGACAAGGCTACTTTGAGAAATACAAATAGTCAATGTCTTTAGCAAAAGGATTTTGATAATAACCACTAAATCATGTATGTTCAAAAAATGTTTTGCATAGGTCTTGATCACAAAATAAAATAGTTCAAACACACACTTTATCCCTAAGGTCAGATTTTTTTTTATTGCAATATGCTATTGAACAGCCCACAACTTGACATCTCCTAATTCTAGTGCAATATTTCCCTCTAATCAAAGAGGTGAGTCGATACAAGAGTTTATCAACAAAGGATACACATCAAAGAATCTTCAAAGCATGACAAATAGAAGTTCCCCTTCTGCAGGAACAATGACCCTTGGAGATGAAACCCAAGTGGTCTTATGCCTCTACCATGGGAGCACAATGGTGAGTAATCTTGGGGGATGCTATTTCCCCTACACCGTGAATGAACACACCATGGATAAAAGCAAGATATTTTTGACTAAGAGGGTTGTAAATGAGTCTATGGAGTTTCTTAAATGGTTGTTACTAGCTGTGATCCACTTAAGAATCTGTTCTAGACATGCTAAAATCATGGGAAAGTTTTCCCACCTCAGGCTACCCCAGAAACATGTTGCCTAAACTTAAGAGATAGAGCGAGAAAATTTACCTTTCCCCTCATTTATATACCAGCCAAACTTTTTAATAGTAGGAGCTTCTCACCAAAGGGGATACACTTCGTAGAGGTGGATGAACTTGCTAGAAGCACTCCTAGGTTGTTGTGGATGATCTTTATAATAACTTTTGGTACATGGGTCATGTATTTTAAATGGTCTTACTTTGCATGAAAAGAGAGAAGTCCAAGATGTGAAAAAATGAAAAATCTCAAAATACACAAGACACAGGATTCATTACTATTTAGACACTTTAATGCTATACTATATGATTTTTGAAAACACATGTGTTTAACATACAATATTTGTCAAAACTTCACAGCGTCATCAACAAAAGTAAATCGATTCAAAAAAAGGGAAAATCATGTGTCAAAGCTTCAAAGAGGAGGGAATAAGAGTGTTTTAACCATTAGGGCATTCAAGATTTAATGAAGTTTATTTGAAGCCCCAAATTGGAAGTGTTTGCACATAATGTTCTTTAATGCCTTAAAATGAAATGTTCATTGTAATGGTTAATTTTAATCTTTAATCATTCATTCCATAAAAGACAAAAAGAAAGATTTTTTCAATTTTAAACCATTCAAAAAGATGATTATGATGATAAAACTTTGCAAAAAAGATGTCAGCATAGAAACCTACATGAAAAACTGTCAAAATTTTGAGCAAATTTGCTAAGAGTGTGAACCTACGGGTTAAGTTCATGATCTCGCAGGCATGAGAATGCGATAAAGGTACACAAGCATGTGGAAAAAAACTAGTGAAAACTATGAAAATTTAGGCCACAGGTTCAAAAAACACAGTGCAATCCCATAAACAAGTGATCCTGCAGGTATACTTCTAAGCGTTCCTATAGGAAAATACTTCGGCAGGTTTGAGAGGTCAATAGTAGGAATATGTTTGAAAGGTTGATTGGGAAATGGGTGTGTTCCCATAGGAAAATGGTAGTGATCTTGTAGGTTTTTCTAGCATTCTCGTGGATGGAAATATTGGTGGGGATGCAGAACTATTCTAGGACATGTGGCAGATGCTAGTTGGAGATGAACTGCTAACTCGTAGTCATGGGTTCGCATTCCTGTTAGATAATAGCCATGTTCTCCCAGTCATGGGATCGTGTTCCTGGGGTCACAGGATCACAAGAAAGCTGATTTTGAATTGTTCAAAAATGAAAATGGTTAGATGACCGGTAGTGTGATTTCTAAAGGATGACCTATGTACCTACAACAAGATCAACAAACTTATCACATAAACACAAGCAAACAATGTTAATTTGGTTAGTTAACACAAAAAACCCAAAAATCAATTAAATTGACCCAAATGTGGGGTCCCACTGGGTGTGCCAAAATGTATCACCTAGTTTAGTAGTGCAAATTGAAAACTAACTATTAAATGAAATCTTTAACAAAACTAAAGTAGTTAACACTTAAGATAGGACTGATTGTTATCACCACAAAAAGAAGCAAACCAAGAATGGTAGGCTCCTAATGGTATAACATCATGATGCAATGGATTTTTCCATAATTTAATATGTGTATACTCACAAGATATGCACAAGCTTTAGATGGATGGATGGAGTGAATGAAGCAAGGTCTCAATAATGGATTCATGGAGTGATTACAACGTTATAATGGTATTTTGGTAGTTTATCAGCTCTCAAAATAGCATTATAACTTTTCATGGAAGGTGAATGATTTGAGTGAAGGGAGAGGGTTCAATTTATAGGCCAAGGGTTTGAGGAATGGAGGGTCAAGATGTCAAGATGATGAGATGGTGAAGGAGGGTCAGGATGCACTCATAAGGGAGCACATGGATTGTGCTTGTTTAGCACCAATGGGGAGGTGACAAGTGTCGCAAGGAGAATTCATGTGTGAGGATAGAAAATGGGTTGGTGAAATGCTTGATGAGGGTGGTTGAGTATGTAAGAGTCATGTAAGAGATGTAAGGGAGGATGGGAGAGGTGTAAGAGTGTGTAAGGGTCATTTATGAGGATGGGTGAGGGGAGAAGATATTTTTTGACTTTACCTTGGGTTAGCAAGTCTTAACCCATGTTTATGATTGTGCACATGATTATTAGAGGGATTAGGATTAGCTTAGAAGATGGGTTAGGGGATGAGTGATTTGGCTTTGATGTGATGGGTTAGTTAGGAGGTTAACTAAGGTTAGTATGGGTGAATGTGTTGGATTAGGGGTTAGGATAGGGTTTAGGAAGGCTTTTAGGATTTTAGATATTTTATTAAATTTTTTATTCAATAAAATGAGAGTATGGAATTAAATTGAATAGATTTGATGATTTAATCAATTTAATAAAGGAATTGGGATTTAATTGATAAATTGATTTTGGGTGATCATTTGATTTTATCAATTGGACTATAGTTAATTAAATAAATAAATAAACTCGGGAATGATGATTAATTAATTAAATAGTAAATATTTAATCAATAATGTCTTAGGAGAAAACTAAATATGATTACTTATTGATGTAATCAGATTTAGGTGTCTATAGTAAGCACCATGTTAAAGGATTTCATACAACTTGTTAGGACTACTCTACTTAAGAGATTTAACTAAAATCACCTGTTAAAATGTCTTAGCATAGATCTTGTAGTTAGAACTTGCTTACCTAATAAAAAGTCACCTCTAAACAATGTCTTCTTGATTCTTCTTGATTAGATATCTCAATGTTGTATCTTTTCCTTTATCTTATGTTCTTCTCTAACTGATTCTGCAATTCGCTCTTTCTTCTAAGTCACCATGAATGCTCTATTTTTGCATGCAAACTATTCTCTTTTTTCTCATTCAATTATTTTTCACTCTCTATCTAAGTTTAGGGTTTTGTCCTCCTTTAGAAGACTTTGGTGGCTTAGGGTTAGGTATGAATCTACAGCTAAGATTCATCCATTTTACTGCTTGAACCTATTGGGATTACAAATCGGAAATCTATACTTCTAAGAGGGGAGGGAGTGAATCAAAAGTACTAAACTTTAACCTTTAAAACCTTTTAACTTTAAAACATTTCATGCATAAACATATAGAAATAGCATGTAAAGAAAATGCATCCATATAAACTCTTAACACAAAATATGATTACCCAAAAAACCTCCAATGAGAAGGTAAAACTAGGTGGGGATGACACCCACAATTCTTCACCTTTGCAGCAATAAAGTTCATTTGTTAAGGTTACATGTTTTGACCATCCTCATGATATACCCTATGAAAGGCCTACCCTATTAAAGGCTTACAAAGGATTTTTAGATCCTACCCTATTAAAGGATTTTAACACCTTGTCAAAAATGTGTCTGGCTAAAGGACTTTAGAACACTCACTTGGAATGTCACCTTGTTAAAGGCTTTAGACAATGGCTGTTAAACCAACCTAAGTCCATAAGATTTTATTCTACTATAAAAATTTTTAGATAGTACAATAGAATGTTTTATTTCATACACTTACAATCTAATAGTGTTGATTCTAGATCCTAGTTTAGTTCATCTTGATCCTCTCTAATCTGATATGAAAATGTTGTAACCTTGATCCTTTCACTTCCTTCAAATCTTTGCTAGCATCATCTCTTGCTTGCATTCTTTATCACACTCTCTATGAATTTTGGGGCTTTGTCTCCCTTTAAAAATGATTTCATGACTTAGGGTTAGGTATGAATCTACGATTGAGATTCATCCAAATTTTTTGCTCAATTCCTTCCATTTTTCTTATTGGTTGCATGTTGATTGCAGAGGGAATCCAAATAGATTTGATATTATCTTCAAAGCTTTGAGATTTGTCTATATGTTGGCTCAAAAAATGGTTTACATCCTAGTTTGTGAAGGCACAAACTCTTATGTTGATTTTGTGTTTCTTGACACTTGTTCATTAGTGATGCTCAACACTTATTAAAATTCTATCTAGCTCAACACCTATTGTTCACTTAGCACATGAGTAACTCGGCACTCATTGAAACTTGGCATCTCTATTATACTCAGTATGAACTTAATAAATTTGTTAAGTCTGTTGTCACTCAATTTTCAAAACCATTCTAAGATCAACAATCTCCCCCTTTGACATGAGTGGCAAAAAAAATTAACTATACATGATGAATCTAATCTCCTTGAGTATAATATACATTCTATTCGACATATATACAAAACTTCAAAATTTGTTAAAAATTTTGTAAAGAACTATAGACCTCAAAACTTTATAACTCCCCCTAAGTTAATGTGCCTTTTTTGTATCCAAAATCTCTCTGTTGATACTTCTTGTCTTTATTCTAAATTTTGATACTCTTTATTTGATGTGTCTTGTTATGGCCTATTTCCTGCTATTTTCTCTCCCCCTCTCTTTTCTCTATTTGTTTTGTAACTCCCCCTTTCATTTTGACTCCCCCTTTCACATGTCTCCCCTTGTAGATTAAGTCTCCTTTTGGCCTTTTGATTTAGATTTATCTATCTCTTTTTTTACAATTTCTCCCCCTTTTTGACACTTATGTCAAAGGATCTATACACTGACTGAGTATTTTTCCAAGAAAGTTTTTTTTGCTTCCACTACAATTTTGAGAGCAACATCCTAGTTGTCTATTGCAACATCTAGTGATTTGATTTGGATTGTTATCTTAGTTACAAGGTGAACTAAGCCATCTAAAGTTGAAATATTAGGATCTTTCTTCAATACATTTTCTACATAGGCTAGTTCTTTCTATAATATCTCCATGTGAGGGGTTAGGGCGGCTTGTATTTGAAATAATTTGGCTATACAATTAGCCTCTTCTACTATTAATACAACTAGTTCCTTTTGTGTGTAAAGTATTGTATGAAAGTGCTTCTCACTTTGAGTTGGATCTTTTTAGCAATTGTATGCTTGATACTTTTAGATTTCTTTCCAAGCTCATTATTCTTTGGCTTGTTTCTTGTGTGAAGATTGAAGGATCACACAATTTTGTGTACAATGAGAATATATTCTTGAGAATTGTCTTCACCTTTTCAATTTTCTTTGCTAGCTCTACCTGTGATAGTGTCATTTCACTAGATATTTTCTCATTCACCTTTCCTTGAAGCTTCTTCTCAGACCATTCCATGAGTTTTACATTTGTCTCTTGGTCTTCATTTGTTACTTATTCAACAATTTCTGATATTGTTCCAATATTGACTTGGTTTCATTGGGTACCTACAAGTTGAATGCATCTAGAAAGATCTCTTTTATCTCAATAAGTGCTTGCCTTTACTTATACTCTTTTTTGAGTATCTCTTGGTTTTTCTTTCTTTACAATGCCTCCTGTATCTCATTGATCTAGTATATGTTCATGGTTGCATAGTCATACTTTAGAATGACTATTTCTTCGTCTAATTTAGGGTCTCCATAGTGAAGTACCCTTACAACCTTTGTGGAGCTCGAGCCTAGTGCTAAAATTTTGGGTGGCATTGCTTCAGTGCTTAGCTTCTGGGGCATTCTTGTAGGAGTCTTAGTACTTGGTAGATTTACCAAAATTTTATTTGTTTCTTGCTCCTTTTCCTTTGGAATCTCCTTCTCCTCCTCTATTCTTCCTTGATCAATTATTATTATTTGTGGTGGTGCACCTTGTACTTTTGTAATAGGAACAAAACTATCCATCTATCCTATTTGTTCCTTTGTTGGCTTCTCAATAGTTGTAGCAACTCTAACTATGGTATCAACCTTAGTTGATGTATCTTGTGGTGCTTGCTTTTGAGTTTTTCCACTTGTAGCTATAGGGATGGTAGGGGATGTTTCTTAAATGGCCATCTTGTCCCTAGTTAGGTCATCTACTGCTTTCTCCAACTCATCTACACTAACCAATACTAGATTGTCACAAAACTTTGCCTACATAGTTGATTGCTGAAAGATCTTCTTTAGATCCTCTATAGTGAGTGGGTTGATGTTCTGAATTGTGTTGTTAGGAACATCCTTCACTTTAATCATTTCTATAGGTGTGTTGTTGTCATGTGGAGGGCTTGGTGGTGGCAATTGTGTGTCTTGCGCACTATGATCTATTTGATTCTCCTCAGTAGTTGCCATATTATCTTCTTTTTGTGTTCCCTCCTCCACTATGTCATCTGCCTTTTCCTTCTCACCTTATTCTTCCTTATCATTGTCTTCCTCTTTTCCATTATTTTATCCCTCAAAGGGATATTTTTCTCCTTCCTTACTAGTGGTTAGGCCATATATTAGCTTCCACATTTGAGTGGACTTCTCGACAATATCTTCAATCTTATCCTGTAGACAAGTCTGGCATCACTTGTGCTAATATAGACTCCCTTATTTCCTTTTCCATGTTTAGGAAATAATTCAATTTATTCTGAACAATGGAATATAAATCCTTAGGCATAGTAGTGTCAAATTTAGGTGGGGTATTCTTAAATTTTCCCATCATGGTATACACTGACTCCTCAATTTTATTCTAATCTTCTCTACTTAATTTATTGAAATCAAAAAATTTCAAAATAGTCAAGTCTACATTATCCCTAATAATTTCAAAAATGTTATCTATATTGGACTTGGGTCCATGAATTAACATTCTGAATTGACTGGTGTCATCTGATTCAGTCCTTTCCTCATCAAATTCAGGTGGTGCAACATATTTCCTTCTTATCTTCTTTTGCACTAGACCTTCTTGCTCAGTAGCCTTCTTCTTCTCTTCTTTTTGCTCTTTAGCCTTCTAAGTAGTGACCCTTGTAGTTTCTCTTGTAGCTAGGGTAGTAGGCTTGGCTGGGCTTGGCTTTGAAATCTTTTTTCCCTTGGGCTAAGCTATAGGTTGTTTCTAACCTTTTATCTTCTTAGGCTTTGGCTTAGTTGGTTCTTCCTTGGCTTGTTCCTCCTTGACACCTTCTTCTTCTTCAATATCTTCTCCCATGCCTTTTGTTAATGTAAGTGGCTCTTGGCCCTATTCTTCTTCTTCTTCATCTTCATCATCTTCTTCACCTTCAACTTCCTCTCGAAATTTGGCTTTAAGATTCTTAACCAATTTATCCTTTCTCTTTAGAGTTGAGGAAATTTTCAACTCCATTTCCACCTTAGACTTCACAACATCATAAGTACCAAAAGGTTTTGTTTCTTTGTCAATTTCTTATGCAAGCAATGCTGTAATGGCTATTGATGCATCATCAATATTAATTTCATATCCCAATGGCCTTAGCCATCTAACTCTAGGTACTACAACTTGGATAAATGTGTACTCAATATCTACTAGGAAGAAAATGTCATTGTAATACCTTTCCACTAGTGAAACATGGATTCTCAACCTTTGTTTCATGGGTTTCTTGAAATCCTTAAAATAACTAGTCATAATAGACTCAAAACTATCTCCCATTTTCTCAATGTATTTGTTAATCTATACTGCCATAGACCTATTGGTCTTCCAACCTACCTTACCAAAAGAAGGAAACTCATTCTGTAGATATCAAAATTGAACCAAATTTGCATTGAGCACCTTTTGATCTCCTTATTGCTCCTAGGTTCTCCATGATTTATTGTAATTGTAGCTTAACTAGATCATAAGTGTGATCCTTCTTCACAACCTTGTACCCTACATTGACTAAAATGCATGGTACATTGTTTAGTCACCTTGAATGATAAAATTGGTGGGATATGACCCCCACAAAAAATTCTAGAAGTCGATCTTTGATGGTATCAATGAATCATGCCCCTTTTATTCCACTTAGCCCTAGTGTTCTTCTTAATAGCCTCTTTTGAGTCACTTCTCAAGGTTTTGGGCCATTTTAGAGTTGGAAACCTTATAACCCCATGTATGATTCTCTTTGAAAACTTGATGGGTCCTCCTTCTAACCATAATCATCCATCATGAATCCCACTAAAAACTGTTCTAATCCACTCTATTTTGAAGATTGTAGGAAAATCTAGGGCACATGTTAGTCCCTTTTTCTAAACAGTGTTAAATTCTTCTTTGAATACCCCATTCTCACATAGTTTTTTGTAGGCTTGACAAATCTCCATGTCTCCTATTGTTCCAACCTTGTAGTTATAACACTTTCTAAAATCCTGATCCATTATGAATTTAGGTTGAATAATGGATAGTGTACCAATAGGGTCATTCTTGCATGCAACTTCAAGTATTGGCTTAAAATCAAGTTGCTTGACTTCATTACTAAACAAATAAACTTTAAAGGGTTCCTTGTCTTCGGGATTCCTAGCGCTAGAGGCCATTTTTGCAAGCTAGCATTTCAAAATATAAAATTGTGTAACTGTGTAGCTTGACTCATGAGAAATACCTTTAAATCGATGAAATGATATTTGATTTCTATAGTAATATATGCAAAAGCTTCAATCTCTAGTCACCAATCACTTTTGTACTTTTCTTGCACTTGCTTTGTGTTCATATTGATAAAAAATGATCAAAAAATTGACCTTCTATCCTTCAATACATAGCATTTAATGCTTAGTGCATATACAGTTGTACACGTAGCTCCTTATGCTATTTCTTCTTTGCTCGACATCAGTGAAAATTTCACTTCACTTTGCAGCAATAGGAATTTCCCATACTTAGCTTCAATAAGAATTTCATTCTACTTGGCAGCCACTACTAACTTGGCTTCAACTAGTCTTGGCTGGCAGCTCAGTACATACTAGGATTTTACTTGGCATATGAAGGAAAATTTCCTTACTCGACAACAATGTGAAAATTTTGAAGATTTAACCTTGCATCTTTATTCATGTTGATCTATACTTTTTAGTACTAACTTATTCCAGGAACTGATGTATGATAAAGCATTTAAATATTAGTCCCACATACCTTTTTGCTTAGCTTGATGAAGTGTGATCACTTGACCTTTTAGGTGAAGTGATCCCTCCATTTGATGTGTTGCATCCATATTTTATTTTCCATGTCTTATTCATATCTCCTCTAATGTGCTCAACATCTACCTTACCTTTTCCTTTGTTTGACTTTGAGTTGGGTGCCTTTGTCCTTGTTGGGTAGTGCTTGCTGATATGACCAATCTTCAAATAATGAAAGCATGTAGTTTGACTTAACCATTTGTTTTAGCTTCCACTAAAATGTGTTTTTATGTAGCTCTCAAGGATGTGTCCATATTCTTGATAGTAGTGACAGCTATGTCTTGTATTGTAGTCCCAATTATAGGAATTTTTATGGCTTCTTCCCTTGTTTGATGACCATGTAGTCTTGGATCTACATTCAAAGGCTTTGTGTACCAACTTATGACAATTTTATCAACATCCTTCAAATTTTGGTGTACGCATGGTTCTATTTTGCATTCATGTGCCTGGTGACCTTGTTTGTTGCATTTGTAACAATGTGTCATGTTCTTTGGCTTAGCATTTTTGGTTAGCATTCTTACTTTTGCAAATATTAGTTGTTCCTTTCTTTCCATAATGATGACAAGTGGGTTTAGAGTTCTTACCTTTGTTGTTCCTTTGTTCAACAGTCTTGGATGACTCTCCTTCTTCAATACTTGTATAGCCCAATCTTGATGTGTCTTTGTTGGATCTAGAGGATTTTAGTAATTGCTCAAAGTACTTGGTAACTTCATTTGGCTTGTTGAAACTTTTTGCAAACTCCTTCTCTCTTTTTAGATCATTTTGTAGTTGCTCATTTTGTAACTTCAATGTAGTTATCTCAATGTCCTTGACATTAAACTCATGATGGGCATTCATCATTTGGCTTAGGGTAAGATGCTAGACAATGATACTAATTTTTCTTCCAATCTATTTGACAATATTCTTTTGTCTTCTTCAATCATGGACTTGTCCTCTATAGCTTTCTTCTTTTGTTTAGTCACATTACATAGTAGTGTTGCTTGTGATTCTTGCTTCAACTTGAGATTTCTAATCTCCTCAGCTTGTGATCTATTCTTGTCCATGAGATTTGCAATTGTTGCATCAAATTCATAGGAGTTTCCATTTGCAAATAACTTTGTAGTGTCAATCTCCTTATATTGAGTGTCATTTTCGACTATGGAAATCTCTTTCCTTCTCTTTAGAGAACTTCTCAAGGAATCTTTGGCTTCATCCAATTGTTGCAGTAAGAGATGTATCTCAATCTCCTAATTCTCAATAGTTTATCCCAACTTGTAAACTTCCATCTAAAGATATTTTCTCCAAGCTGTAAGGCTTCTCTTGATGAGAACTAAGCTCTGATACCAATTGTTGGGATTACTAATGGGAAATGTATACTTCTAAGAGGGGGAGTGAATTAAAAGCACTAAAATTTAACCTTTAAAAAATTTTAACTTTAAAAAATGTAAAGAAAATGCATCCACATAAACTCTTGACACTAGATATGATTACCTAGAAACCCTCCAATGAGAATGTAAAACTGGGGTGGGGATAACAACCACAATTCTTCACTACTAGAGCTATAAAGTTCACCTATTAAGGTTACATGTTTTGACCATTCTCATGGTCTACCCTATGAAAGGGTTGACTTTTTAAAGGCTTACAAAGGATTCTTAGATCCTACCCTATTAAAGGATTTTAACACCCTACCAAAAGTGTGCCTGGCTAAAGGACTTTAGAACACTAACTTGGAATGTCACCCTATTAAAGGCTTTATACAATGGCTATTAAACTAACCTAAGTCCATAGGATTTCATTATGCTATAAAATTTTTTAGAGAGTACAATATAATGTTTGATTTGATACACTTACAATCTAATATTGCTGATTTTAGATTCTAGTACAATTCATCTTGATCCTCTCTGATATGATATGAAAATGTTGTAACCTTGATCCTATATTTTGCTAACTAATTTTGCAATATTGTCCTTCTTCTAAGTCACCTTCAACTTGATCAATTGAACCCTTTCACTTCCTTCAAATATTTGCTAGCATCATCTCCTCACATGCATTCTTTCTCACACTCTTTATGAATTTTTGGGCTTCGTCTCCCTTTAAAAGGGATTTCATGACTTAGGGTTATGTATGAATCTTGTGATTAGCTTTGGTAGCCTGATTAAAGATCAAATCCATACAGTGTTCTTGCTGATCCTTTCCAATCTAGTATGTCAATATTGTATCCTCTATCCTTGTTCTTCTCAAACTAATTCTGCAATTCACTCTCTATATCTTCTAGGTCTCCATGAATGCTCTGCTTTCTGCATGCAAACTTCACTATTCTCCTCCTTCAATTCCTTACATACTCATTATGAAGTTTAGGGTTTCATCATCCTTAAGAAGACTAGAAGACTTAGGGTTAGGTATGAATCTACGGTTGAGATTCATCCTTTTTGCTGCTTAATTCTTCCCTTTCTTTAATTGTTGCATGTAATTGCATAGGGAATCTACATATAGATTTGTCCTTATTTATCAAAATATTGTATCCTATCATTTGGTCAGCTAAAATATGGTTTACATAGTTGTTTATGCAATCACAAACAAATATGTCCAATCTATGATGCTCAGCACTTGAAGTTACTAATGCTTAGCACATACTGTAATTTTATTTTTGACTCAGCAATTGAACTACTTGGCATCTATTTTTTTCTTGGCACTTGAATCACTCAACATGTATTGTCTTCTTAGGACTTGAGTGACTTGGCACATGAGTGACTCACCACTTATTGCAACTTGGCACAATCTTGTATTTACATATCATACTTAGCATACATTACTAGTTCGGCATGAATTTAGTAAATGATTTAAGTGTGTTGACACTCAATTGTCAAGACCAATTTTTTACTAACAATCTCCCCCTTTGACATGAGTTTCAAAAACACTTAACTTTACAAAATCAATCTAACCTTCATGAGTATAATATATTTACAACTCGACTTATTTACAAAACTTCAAAATTTTCAAAATTTTGTAATAGACTATATACCTTAAAATTTATAACTCCCCTTAAGTTAATGTGCCTGATCCATATCAAAAATTTGTTCTCCTCCATTTTGAGTAGATTTGTCTCTTGCTGATACTCTTTGTCTTCAATGTGCTAATACTCTTTATCTAATATGCTCTGTTGCTCTTTGTTCTATTTTCTCCCCATTTGATTTTTTTTTTTATCTCCCCCTTTTATTCACTTGTATCTCCTTGATTTTCTTTTATCATCTCCCCCTTGCTTATTTACTTCCCCTTGCCTATTTATCTCCTCCTTTTTGACACTTATGCCAAAGGCTCTATATACTGATGGTGTATCTGTCCAAAAAAGATTTGTGGACCTCCATGATTATTTTTAGAGAGCATCCCAATTTTCACATGCAACATCTAGTGACTTTATTTGGATTGCTATCTCTAATGAAAGGTGAAGTAGTCCATCGGATGTAGAAGATTAGGATCTTTCTTCAACAATGTTTCTACAAATCCTAGTTCTTTATGGAGTATCTCCATATGAGGGGTAAGGGAGGCTTGGATGTTAATCAACTTGGCTCTTATAGTAGCCTCTTCTGCTATCAATATAGTTGGTTGACTCTGTATTAAAGCAATGAATGAAATTTCTTCTCACTCTGAGTTGGTTTCTAAGGTAGTTTCATACTTGATACTTTTAAATTTCTCTCTAGACTCAAAATTGTATGGCTTGTTTCTTGTGTGAAGAGTGTTGGATCACACAATTTAGTTTACAATGAGAAAGTGTTCTCAAGTACCTTTTTCACTTTCTCAAATTTTGCACTTAATTCAACTTATTGTAGTGTTGTCACCAAATATCTTTTCATTCACTTTTCCTTGAAATTTTCTTTTAGACCATTTCAATAGTTTTGCATTGGTGTCTTGGTCTTCATTTTTTACCTATTCCATAATTTCTGATAATTTTTGCAATAGTAGCTTTGACTCTTTAGGTGTTTGCAAGATAGATGCATCTAAGAATATGTATTTGATTTCTTGTAATGCTTGCCTTTGTCTATACTCCTTCCTTAGTATTTCTTGATTTTTCTTCTTTTCCAAGGATTTTTGTATTATTCCTATCTTCTCCAATGTTATGGTTGCATAATCATATTTAGGTATCACTATTTCTTCATCTAGAGTTACATCTCCATAGTGAATTACCTTAGCAACCTTTGAGGAACTTGAGCCTGGTGTTGATATCTACAATGGTACAGCTTCAGTGCTTGGTTCCTAAAGGAATTCTGTAGGAGTACCAGATGTTGGTAATGTTACCAATGCTTGAGCGGCCTCTTGCTCCTTCTCCTTTGGTATGTCCTTAATTTCTTTAGATCTACTTCCATCAGTCACAATGATCTAACTTGCACCTTGTGTTTGTGCTATAAGTACTAAAGTGTCTTTCTGTCATATTTTCTTTGTTGTAGTTTATTTTTCTTCTTCTCTTTTAGTTTGATGCTATTCAACCATATCAACTTTATCATTTGTCTCAACCTTTGTTGGTGTTTGTGTTAAAGGTTTAGCACTAGTAGCTAAAGGGATGGCAAAAGGTGTATCTTGTGTGTTCACTTTATCCCATGTAATATTAGCTACTACCTTCTAAAGTTCATCAAGACTAACCAATACTAGATTCTCACAAAATCTAACTTGTAGTGTGGATTGGTCAAGAATCTTCTTGAGATCTTCTGCAGTTAAAGGATTGATGTTTCAAGCTAAATTATCAAGAACATCCTCAATAGTTATAGTTTTTGTAGGCATGCCTGTGTCGTGGTGGGCTCATGCTCATCATTTGTGTGTCTTGCATAGTCTATTCTTCATGTTGCTCTTCAACTATAGTCATCTTATCTATCTTCTTTTGTGTCTCCTCCACAGTAGTATCATCTTTTTCTTTTACTATTTTGTCTTCCTTGTCTTCCTCTTCATCTCCATTGTTTCTTCCCTCAAAGGGATCCTCTTCTCCATCTTTAACTATTGTTAGACCATATATTAATTTCAACATTTGAGTAGGTTTCTTCATAGTATCTTCTATATTGTTCTAAAGTATGTTGAATGCCCTATATTTTGGTGTAAATCTACTACCATACTTGTTATTTTCCTTGACTATTTGTCCTTTTGTTAGTTTAGGCATCACCTAGGCTAGTGTTGATTCCCTTATTTGTTTCTCTAGGTTTAGGCAACAATGCCACATTTTTTCTACAATTGTATACAACTCCTTTGGCATTGTATTGTCTAATTCAAGTGGAGTGTTCTTGAACTTAGACATCATTGCATAAACTAACTCTTCTACTTGGTTCTGCTCTTCTCTACCAAGCTTTTCAAAGTTAATACCTTTTAATCCTATTAAGTCTACATTATTGTTAACATTATCCTAGATATTCTTTAGATCAGATTTAGGTGCATGACTTACCACTCTAAATTAACATGTATCTTCAAACTATGTTCTTTCATCATCTCTCTCTAGTTGTGCAATGTATTTTCTCCTATGTTTCTTCTACACTGGGCATGTCTATTTAGTAGCCTTTGTTTTCTGTGTGGCTTGCTCTTTGGCCTTTTGAGTAGTACCCCTTATACTTTTCCTAGTTGTTAGTGTTGTTGGCTTTGCTGGGTTGGGCTTGATAGTCTTCTTTGCTTTTGCTTTAGCCACATATTGTGCCTTTTCTTTTCTCTTCTTAGGTATATATTGGGTTGCTGCCTCTTTGATTTCCTCTTCCTTAGCACCTTCTTCTTCTTGGTCATCACCCATGCCTTGGGTTAAAGTTAGAGGTTCTTTTTCTTGCACCTCTTCTTCCTCTTCATCCTCTTTGTCATTTTCTTCGTCAACATCTCTTGCACTTTCTCCAAATTTTTCCTTCAATTTCCTCACTAATTTGTCTTTCTTCTTTATCATGGAGGATATCTTCAATTCCATTTCAACTTTAGATTTCATTACATCATAATTACCAAATATTTTAGCACTTTTATCAATCTCCTCTGCTAGGAGTGCAGCAATGGTAGTTGAGGCTTCATCAACATTGATCTCATAGCCTAAGGGTGTTAACCATCTTACCCTGGGTACTACTACCTAAGTGTATGTGTAATCAATATCTACAAGAAAACATATTTCATTTTAGTGTTGTTACACTATGGAGATAGGTATCCTCAACCTCTATTTTATAGACCTCTTGAAGTCTTCAAAATAGCTTGTCATAATTGACTCAAAATTCTCTATCATTTGCTCAATATACTCATTAATTTTGATAGGCACTGATCTATTTGTCTTCCATCCAACTTTTCCAAAATATGGGAATTGATTTTACACATAGAAGAATATGAAAATTACAATTGATCCAAATTTGCATTGAGCAATTTTTGTTTTCCTAATTGCTCCAAGATTCTCCATTATTTGATGTAGCTAAAGCTCTACAAGATCATAAGTATGATCTTTCTTGAAAATTGTGTAGCCAACATCAACTGCTATGTAGGGTACACTCTTTAACCTACTTGACTAATATAACTTGTGGGAAATAACCCTCATTGCAAAGTCAAGTAAAGGATCTGTAATGGTATCTATGGTCATTCCATGCTTGTTCCATTTAGCACCTGTATTTCTCTTAATTACCTCTTTGGAGTCACTAGGTAGGGTCTTTGGCCGATCTAGGGTTGGATAACCAATCACCCTCTAAAAAATTATTTTTAAAATCTTGATAGGTCCACCCTCTAACCATAGAGATCCATCATGAATTTTGCTTAACACTATTTTTATCCATTCTATTTTGAAAATTGTAGGAAAATCTAGGGCATGGGTCAAACCCTTTCTCTTGACAATCTTAAATTCTTCCTTCAAGACTCTATTTTCACACAACTTATCATATGTTTTTCTTATCTCCATGTCACCTATGCCTCCTACTTTGCACTTGCAACATTTTCTCACATCTTGTACCATTATGAATTGAGGCAAAATCATGGATAATGCACCTGACGTTTCTTGTTTATAGGCAATGTCTGGGATGGCCTTGAAATTGGGTTGTTTGACCTCATTGCTAACTAATTAAACCTCAAAAGCTTCTTTCCCCTTTGCATTCTTCGAACTACAGGCCATTTTTTCAAACTAGGGTTTATCAAATTTAATCTGTACAACTTAGCTTATGAAGAATACCTTTAAAATTTGATGAACCGATGCTTGATCATTGCTAGAATCCTTGTAAATGCTTCAAACTAGTTTGTGAATTGCCTCTTCACTCTAATTGTTCTTGCTCTAAAATTGTTATAACAAAAAAAAGGTGAAAATCAACCTTATACCCTTCAAAACATCATGGTTAATGCTTAGTACTCGTATAGCTATAAACTTGACATTTATAAAGACTTCCCTCACTTGGTAGCTACTATAGACTCGACTCTAACTATTTTTTACTAGCAACTTGGCATTAATTATTTTTTGACTTGACATACATAGAAAAATTTTCATGATTGGAAACAACATGAAAACTTGAAGATTTAACCTTGAACTTTTCACAACTTCTTGCATCTTAATTCATGCTAATGTAATCATTTTAGTGCTAATTTATTTTGGAACTAATGTATAATGCAACACTTTAAGTATCAGTCCCACATACCTCTTTTTTTCTTAGTTTGATGAAGTGTGACCACTTGACCCATTGGGTGAAGTGATCCCTTCTCCATTTGATGTACTACCAGCATCTTTCTTCTTCCATGTCTTGTTCACCTCATTCCTGATGTGTTCAACATCTACCTTGCCTTTACCTTGATCAAATTCACAACTTAGTGCCTTGGACATAGTTGGATAATGCTTACTAATGTGACCAATCTTGTGATAGCTGAAACATATGGTTTGACACAACCATCTCTCATAGTTACCATTGAAGTGAGTCCTATTGTAGTTTTCAGGTACATGTCCATATTCCTGACAATAGTGAAAGTTATATCTTGTATTGTAATCCTAGTTATAGGAGTTTTCATAGCTTCTTACCTTTGTTGGCTTGCTTGATGACCATGTGGACTTGGATCTACATTCAAAGGCTCTATGTCCATACTTCTAATGATTGTAGAAATGTCCTTCAAATTTTGGTACATGCATGGTTCTAGTTCTACATTCATGTGCCTGATGACCTTGTTTGTTGCACTTGTGGCAATAAGTCATGTTCTTAGGCTTAGCATTTTTATTCTCATTCTTACTCCTCAACACATTAGTTGTATGTCCTTTCTTACGAAAATTATGACAAGTAGGTTTTGATTTATTAACTTTATTGTTCCTTTACTTGAAAGCTTTGGATGATTCTCCTTCTTCAGTTCTTGTGCAGCCCAATCCTAATGTATCTCTACTGGATCTAGGGTATTTTATTAGTTGCTCAAAGTAATTGATGGCATTATTTGGCTTGTTGAAAATTTTAGCATCCTTTTCTCTTTTTAGATCATTTTGTAATTGTTCATTCTACAACTTCAAAGTGGTTATTTCAATGTCCTTGACATTCAAGTCATGATGAGCATTCATGATTTGGCTTAAGGTATCCAATTGCATGTTTGAGATCCTATATAGCTCCATTGAATTTTCTTCCAAATTTTTTTCCAAAATTCTTTTGTGTTCTTCAATTATGACCTTGTCTTCTATAGCTTTCTTCTTTTGTTCAATCACCTCAAACAATAGTATAGCTTGTGATTCTTGCTCCAACTTGAGATTTTTGATCTCTTCAGCTTGTGCTCTATTCTTTTCCATTGGATTTGCAATTGCTACATCAAATTCACTAGAGTTACCATCTACAAATATCTTTGTGGTGTCAATCTCTTTGTATTATGTGTCATTTTCTGCTATAGAAATCTCTTTCCTTCTCTTTAGGGAACTCTTCAAAGAATCTTTAGCTTCATTCAATTGATCTAGTGTGAGACCTATCTCAATCTCTTGGTTCTCAATGGTCTTTCCCAATTTGTAGACCTCTATTTCAAGATTTTTCCTCTAAGTTGCCAAGCTTCTTCTTCAGAGAACTTAGCTCTGATACCAATTGATGAAATTATAAATGGGAACATACACTTTTGAGGGTGGGGGGTGTGAATTAGAAGTTTAAACTTTAACAACTAAAACTTTCACAATTTCATTAGATGCATATAATATTTAAACTATAAATAACATGTAAAGTAAATGCATCCAAACATGTAAACACAAACACCTAACACTTGATATGATTACGTAGAAACCCTCCAAATGAGAAGTAAAACTAGGGTGGGGATGACACCCACAATTCTTCACTACTATAGCAATAAAGTGTCACCAATTATGATTACAAAGTGTTGACCATAATACATGATTTGCCCTATGAAAGTCCTGCCCTGTTAAAGGCTTACAAGGATTGTTAAGTCCCACCTTGTTAGAGGATTTCAACACCCTGTTAGAAGTGTGCCTAGCTAAAGGACTTTCAAAACATCAATTTGGAATGTCACCCTATTAAAGAATTTACAACAGTCTATTAAGACTACTCTGCCTAGGAGATTTAACTAAAATCACCTATTAGAATGTTACAACATAGATCTTGTAATTAGCTCAAGTAGCCTAACTAAAGATCAAATCCATACAATGTTCTTCCTAATCCTCTCTGATCTAGTATGTCAATGTTGTATCCTCTATCCTTGTTCTTCTCAAAATGATTCTGCAATTCACACCCTATATCTTCTAAGTCTCCATGAATGCTCTATTTTTTGCATGCAAACTTCACTATTCTCCTCCTTCAATTCCTTACACACTCATTATGAAGTTTAAGGTTTTATCCTCCTTAAGAAGACTAGAAGACTTAGGGTTAGGTATGAATCTATGACTGGGATTCATCCTTTGTGCCACTTAATTCTTCCCTTTTTCTAATTGGTTACATGTAATTGCATAGTGAATCTACATATAGATTCATCTTTATCTTTCAAAAGATCATATTCAATCCTTAGGTCAACTAAAAAATGGTTTGCCTAGTTGTTTGTGCAATCACAAACAAATATTTCCAATTTGTGATGCTTAGCACTTGGAGTTACTGTGCTCAACACATACTATAATTTTGGTTCTGACTCGGCACCTAAATTGCTTGGCATCTACTATTTTCTCAGCACTTCAATCACTCAACATGTATTGTCTACTTGGCACTTGAGTACTTAACACATGAGTGACTTGGCACTCATTGAAACTTGGCACAATCTTGCATTTACATATCATACTTGGCATACACTACTAGTTTGGCATGAAGTTAGTAAATGACTTAAGTGTGTTGACACTCAATTGTCAATACCAACCTCAGATCAATGCTTCTAGAGTCAAATTCTTAAATTCTTGCATTATTTCCTCCTTTATTTGGTTTTGTAGATCTACTTCATCCATTTTAGGATGCTCTATTTTAATTTTACTAAACCTTTCTTCAAATAATCCAATGTTTTTTCTCTAAGAAAATTGATAGAAGGCTCTAGACTTGACAAAACTATCATAAAAAATGAACTCTTGCCTAGCCTATTCCATTACAAGGTCTAACTCCCTTCCTCTATAATCAGCAATAGTTAAATCAAGGTTTGGCATAGGAGGTTCTTGAGGATTTCCCTCTTCCAATTCTGATGTAGTAATGAAAATTCCCCCTTGGGATCTTAGTTGTTCCACTTGCTCCTTAGTGAGTTGCTCATCTCCTATTTGTAATGGCGATTAAGTGGTTGAATACTCCTCTATTTGAGGCACTTGTTCCTTTTCTATCCTCTACCTCCTTGACATAGGCTCATCAAGTCTCTCCCCTAGAATAGCATTGGTTGACCTTATTATTTTCTTTCCTTTATCAACCATGGGCCTTTTATTTTGAATAATATTATAACTAGGTACTTTTTTGAACAATGAATTGCCTTTATCCTATTGCAAGGGTGAAAGACAACCTTCTCATGACCTCTTGTGCCTTGTCAAGAAAATAATTAGTAAAGAATAATTTCTTCTCATTCATGACTTCCATAATCTTAGGAAAAGTAGTCAGTTTATTCAATTTATCTGCCTCTATTTTTGCATCATCTAGAGGCTTGTACTTATTATCAAAATAATTAATGAATTCCAAAATATTATAGTAAACTCTCCACTTATCCTTTTTGATCTCTTTCTCTTGCAAAGAGAACACCTTTCTTATTATGTCTTCAGGGAAGTAGGGTTGATGCTCTTTTGAACCAGTTTCAGCCCTTTGTCTGAATACATCAAGAAAACCCTCACTATCATAAAAATGGACATGGGATATAGCCATTTTGTACTAGTCCAAGAATTTATACAGGAATACCCAACCACCCTTAGTGAGTATGAACTGGTGAGCCACAGTACAAGTGTGAAAATTGATCCCCTAGATCTACCAGCCAATTGTGCTTCCTCCAATCCACTTATCTACCATAGCATTTTAGATATCCCTATCTTTAGAGGCACTTGGTAGAGCGGCACATAGAGAGTCCCTTGGAAACCATAAACCCTAAAAACTATAGAAATAGGGTAAGGTATAATATCAGCCCAGTTGTGGGATACTTTCAAACCAGACAAATTGTCCATATGCCTAATAAAATCTAGTAGTGCCTTGGAAATTCTGGGATTGTCCCTTCATATGAGGCTTCTCAACTTAGATGCAAACTACCTATCAAATCTAACAAAGTTAGCCTTCTCTACATCCTAGATCATCTTAGGACTCTAAAACTAGACTACTAAAGCTTCTTCTTCATGTTCTATATTCAAAACCACCTCCTTTTCAAAGTAGGTAACCCCTTTAAATAATTACATGTGCATCAACAATGAAAAATTTTCCAAATGTCTTTTCCACCTTGATATTTGCAATCCCATTTAATCCTATATGAATCTCCTCTACTATACAGGATGCAAAATAAAAGATGATGTCCACACCAAAAGAAGAGATCTGTGTCATCATATATATGAACTTTATTGGTATAACATTTTATTCATCCTCACCAAAAACCCTACACAAAGTCATGTAAATATCTATGGCCCAGCTAGTGAAAAACTCCTTTTGCAAGGGTTCATTAATTGATGCTATAACAAAGGTCAAATTCCCAATTGTGGATAGGTGTTCTCTCAATGCACCTTGCCTGATTGATCCTTCTTAGAGAAGTATTCCTTCTCCAAACCCTAAAAATCAATGGGTTCATGGTAATTTAAGACTGCTCCAAACCAAAAACCTCTCAAATTTCTTCAACATTAATCCTTATTAGAGGTTCCCCATCTACTCTCCTTACTATCCTGGCTATGGGGTCATAATTATTGGTTATGGCTATAAGAAGGTATGAATCCATGAAAAACCCATGGACCACTAGTTTACCCAAATTAAAATTCCAAATATTTCCATGGGGGCAAATAACTTTCTTTCTAAAAACCATTTCTTAAAAAAATGGAGCCCTATTTTGGAAGTAATGGCATCCCTAACCCAATTCCCTTTATCATATAAACCATCTACAATCTTGAGCCTATGGTTCATAGGAATTAGCTTTTTTATCTAGGCTAACTCATTTGTGGACTTAGTTAATTATTCTAGAAAGTCATCATGTATATGTCTAATGGTATATTCAACCTTCCTTAAAAAAACCCTTCTTTCGAGGCATATTAGATAAAAATGCAGAATAACAGAATGCTTTGAACTATACAATGAATTAAGAAACTTACTTGGCTCTTTTTTATCCTTTTGAAGTTCTACAAAAAATAGTGGATATAGAAAACTCTTTCAAAATTCAACTAGGTGAGAACAATTTTTCAATAGGTTCTTGGCTCTTAAAAATTTGAAATTTGTTTGTGTAGAGAAGAATTTGTCAAATCCTACAATATATCTCCAATTTTACTTTGCATGGGGAGTCTTATTCTTCATAATTGGATCTTAAGGAAAATAAGGTGGCACCACCTTCTAATTTTAAAAATAAGCCATCAATTTTAAAAAAATCTGACGATTGAGGAATAAAATCATTAATGACTTAGTTTCAATCCTCTAGGTTAGTGGTCAACCCAATTAAAACTTTCAATATAGGCCTTTCCTTTCACTTTTGGCAAGTTACATTGGACCCACTAGTGCTTTTGGACATGTTTCATGCTCTTGCTATGTCACTAAGCATAAACATCGACCAACTTCTCATAGTGACATAGCGACCATCATTAATGCTACCTTGATCAGACGATGAACATTCCATGATCACTTCATTGCAAATATGGTGGGTCCACCTAGCTTTCCTTTGGTTTCCATGTCACAAATAGTAAAGATCAAGAAATTTTCTATAATGACATAGTGACCACCATCAATGTTAGAGAGATCTAACTACACGAATCAACAAGTACATTTCCCTGAGTGTGGATCCATAGTGGCATATGACATCATACCATCTTGACATGATGACATGTAATCTTTATAGTGCCACTTATAAAATAAAATCTTACTATATTCTCATTTTATGAGAGGTCATTGTGTCACAATAGGTGAATTTCGTACAACTTCTGATAGATACACCATGACCACCATTGATTTCAAGGAGATCTGATGATGTGGATCAATAGTACTTTCTTGTTAGAGTATATCTTTAATTGCATCTAACAATTTTGACATTCTGATGTGTTGACAAGGCTTATTAAAGGCAATTAAAATCATGGCACCTGCCTTCAGTTTTGGGTTCACCATATTTCCTTTTTGGGGTGGTCACTATGTTGCTAAGGGTAAAAACCTTGTGATTTCCTATAGCACTATGAAAACCACTATAGATTTTGAAAAGATCTGACAGTAAAGATTATTTTGGGAACTATAGGGAACAAAATGAATAATCCTTTAAAAGGTTCCCAGAAAGGGGTAATTTAAAAAATGATTTCCCCACTCGATTATAAGGAAAAGGCACACAACCTAAAAGGCTTTCTTAGGGCAACAATTTTGCAAAATACTAATTAGGTTTTTCTTAGGGTTAACAAATTAAAAAGGATCAAACTCTAATTTGCATAAAAAGAACTAGGATCATTTACTGTCAGACATATTCATAAAAGCGAGAAGTGAAAACATGACCAATAAAGCTTATGATTCTTGATTTGCATATAGATATATGAAACAAATGATTTAACTTACTAATAAAGAAAATGATAGATTTGAAACACAAGATTTTAGTTATATCTTGCAATGGAAAGAGAAAATAGAAATTCTTCTATATGAAGTACATTAAAGAAGGGCATGTTAGATGTAATTACTATCATCACTGCATGTTAGATGCAAGTGCTACCACCAATAAAACCTTGCAGTGCATTAGATTTTTCCTCCTTATGTAGGTGACATGCATTTCTTCATTTCATTTCTTTGAAATTTAATCCCAAGTTTTATTTTATAATGTTGTAGGGGAAGAAATTAGTAACAAAAAATGAGGAGGAACTTGTTGAGCCTGATCTCCAAGCTTAGAGAATTTAACTTGACGAAAATGATGTTGCTAAGACATAGAAGAAATGTCATGACCTCCAAACTCGTTAATGTTGGAATTCTTTTAGAATAACTGAGAGGTGGGGTGGGGGTGAATTAGTTATTCAAGGTCTAGATGTACAAAATAAAACTTTTCACAATTTAATGAACCCATAAAACTTTCTTAACCATGCTTGCATTCATTGTGTGTTAACCAAAATTGATATGTTACTGTTAAACCAACATGCAAAAATTTAAAGCATAAAACACAACATATCCATCAACACACTCGACACAATGATTAATGTGGAATCCCAATTTGGGAAAAACTACCAGTAACATGCTACATCTTTTTCACTCTTCTGAGGTGATGCCCTATTAAAGGTTGCAACACACACTATTAAATGTGACCTGGTTAAGGGATTTCAACCACCCTATTAAAATTTATCCTTGTTAGAGGACTTTAGGCAATTCACTTGGAATGCCACCTTGTTAAAGGGTTTTCCAATGACTATTAAGTCAACCTTTCTCCAAAGGATTTACCCTAATTTGATACAATTGTTAGAAAGTAATAGTAGAGCTTTGATCTGATACAACTTACAACCTTATTTTCAAATTATAGATTACTATTCAATCCTCAACTCTACTTGGCTTCCAATCTTTGTAGTTTTGAAAACTTGTTCACCCCTTAAGCATTCATCCTCATTAAGCTTTCTTGCTTGGTTCACCATTGTAGACTTCTCCACTTGGGTCACTTGATGAAGTAAACCCTCTTCCTTCTCCTTATCAGATTTTCACATGCAAAAACTCTCTAAGCTCCATCCAACATTGCTTCATGACCAAACATCCTTACATATAGGGAATCTGAACTCTTTTCCTACTCATTATCCATCTCAAAAATTAGGGTTTTCAACTGATTAGGTAGGATACAATGTATCTACCCATATCTTCTCTTCTCTAGAAACTTCTCCTAGAATCCATTTGAATTTTCCTCCAAAATGGTTTACATGAGATTTTGTGCCTCCAACTCATCAATCTTATCTTCCTCCTGATTTACAAGTTCCAAGAAAACAAACTTGTTGGCTTTTAATTAGCGAATCTTTGATCTTTTTCATAATGCTATAGCTTGACATTATCAATTTACTAATTTTTAGCACATACTATGTTACTCAACATCTATTGTAAAATCACTCGGAATCAACTAGATTTTATTGGTGCTCGACATTTATTGAAAATCACTCGGCATCTACTATCTTGCTTAGCACCTACTAACTTTCTCGGTATCCACTAGTTTACTCGACATCCACTAGAAATTGCTTTCACTCAGCTCCAACTGACTTTTTGGTCGACTTGCACTAAATTTTCTCAACACCTTCTTTCAACTCAGTCAAGCTTAGAAAATGAACTTTGTCCAACCTTATTCTTCTAAAATTTCTAAGTTTAGCCAATCATTTTGTAACCTCAAGTAGATTATCAATACAGTATGTTATCACTGTCTTAACTAATTCTTGCTCTTCAATACATAATCATAACTCAACATTTCCTCTAGGTACTTTTGTTACATCTTGTTGATCAAAACCTTCTCATCAATCAACTAAGTGATAGTGCTTGAAACATATAAGCAATTGTCTCACCAGAATGTAGCAAGTTTGACATCAATGACAAAACAATGATTAAAATAACATAGACTTCTTTCAATAGTTTTCTTACTCAAATGATCTTTTCAATCTTATATCAACAATGTCCCTTTTTGGCATTGATGGAAAACCAAACTGATCAACTAGTCAAACAAATAATAAACTAAGTAGGTTACACTAGTAAGGAAATACGAAAAAGAAAGCTTGTGTATAAAATTTCTCCCTCTATTAGAAACTCCCTATTAGGTTACAAAACATAACATTCTCTTCTTCCATGGATCGATAGAATATTTGAATATCTCTCTCTTTTGTTTTTTATCTTTCTTTCAGTCTTCTAATCTTTTGATGATGTACTCTCACTTCATTACTCCTCTTGTACACTGTACTTTCTATATGCTTTTCTCCTACACTTTACTTTCTCCCTTGATTCTTTGCTTTGATACTTTCTCCCTCTTGATTAGTATGCACTTGATCAGTTTGTTGAAAATTCTACCTCTTTGACAACAATGCCAAAGACATATACTCAACACTTGGCATCTTGATGTATGCAAACATAGGCTTTTGTAGGCTCTTCAATTTTCTCCCTTTGTCACCTTGCTTGTGACTAATTTGAAATTCTAGTTCTATGATTACTTTAGGCAACTTCCTAAAGTAAGATCCAATGCATCAATTTGTATGAAATGAATGTCAGCTTGTTTGATGTAGGGTACTCCCTCTATCTTTTAATTAGCCTTTGGTACCCTAATTTACTTCTCAGATATTCATAAGCATCCTTAGGTAGTGCTTTGGTAAAGATATCAGCAATTTACTCCTTTGTGGTGATATATTCCATATTCACCTTTTTGTCTTGAACCAATTCCCTTACATAATGATTCTTTATTGCAATGTGCTTTGTCTTTGTATGCATTATCACATTCTTTGATATATTTATAGCATTTGTATTATCATAATAAAGGGTATGTGCAGGATCATGGTGTGCCAAAAAGTGGCAATGTGAAAAAAATAGAGTTTGAACATGTCTAAAAGCACTTCAAAATCTGCTCTGACCTTTTTCCACCTATCCAGGTACCAAACCTGAAAGGAAAAGCCAAGCCTTATCAAATATCTGATAATCATATAACATTATTATTATTATATTATAATAATATAAAAATATTATATTATAATAGTATAATATATTATTTAATATAATATTATATTATATTATTATAATAATAATTATTATACTATAATATAATAATAATATTATATTATAATGTATTATATAATAATAATATAATATAATATAATACATTATAATAATATAATATAATAATAATATAATATTATAATAATGTAATAATATAATATAATATAATAAAAAATATAATATAATGTAATATCTTATATATAAAATATAAGATATGCAGGGGATCAGATATCCAATATCTGTAACATTACATATTCAAAAAAGACCAGACCCACGGGCCCTTATTTCTCACATTTTGGGGGCCAATATTAGCGCGTGACCGGATATCAGATATAAGATCAGATATTAGATATTAAGGTTTTTTTTTTTGTTTTTTAAACTAATTTTTAATCTAAATTCGATAGATTTTAACATGATTTTGTTTGTTTTAGTTTAATCTAGGGTTTTTTTGAAAAAAAAGGTTAAAATTAAGGTTTTTTTTTAATATATATTATGTTTTGCAAATCAATAGGAATGGCTGATCAAAATGATGACACTGAGGTAGGGAATAATATTCCTTGTAACCCCCCACCAAACAATCCACTACCGCCACAAAATTGTCCACCAAACGATCCTCTACCCCCTCAAAACCCTTCTCGAATCGAGGATTTGATAAATGAAAATCTCACCAAGTTGAGAGGTTTGCATAGAACATATAATAATGTACCCGCATTGGCTCCTATGTTATCCATGTTAAACACCATAGTGAATAACATTGAAACCCTTAAAAACCAACAAAATGCCACTCTTCATTGGCGTGATAAAATGCACGAGATGTTTGATGATGGTTTGGATTATGATGAGGTTGCAGCCCTCAACATAAGCAAAGACAATTTTGCTAGCCTTTTTGCAAACTTGAAAACGGGTTTACCACTTGACCCAAAAAAAATCTAAACTATCGATTAAATGGTGCAAAAATGATACCATACGTGCAAACTTTTGGGATCATTGGTGGATGGTCTTTGATATCCCTCCACATGGAAATTTAGACATACCATTTTACTTCCTTAAAAAATTATATGTATAATTTGTGTTGAAACTTAAAGTGAACTATTTGAGCATGAAGCCTAACATGGGCTTAGGACTAGGAGCTCCTCAGGATAGACCCTCTTCCCAGAGGAAGAAAGCTAGCACTTTTGTCCCCCCCACTAATATCTCCCCTCCTCTTTGAGTGCAACATCTAGATATTATGATAGAGGCTAGCTATCAGACCATCAAAGCCATTCATAGGCTGAGTAGCCTAATGATATCTCAGGCTAGGTCAATCATGCCTCCTCGTGTTGATGATGCTAGTGCTAGTTCATCATCGGCTAGCTCATCACACATTTGTGTGCCTCACACTTGTATTATGTGCAAGAACATTTTCCTGGGTCCCATAGGTGATCTTCTTGAGTATCATTTTGTATTAGACGAGGATACACCAAACACACATGCAGAGGCTATAGACCCTGATGCGAGAGAGGAGGGGAATGTAGAGGCATGGACTCCTTCGGTGTCGGTACATGTATATATATTTTTGTTATGACATATGTGATTTAAAGTTAATTTTTATAATAGAGTAATTTTAATTTTTAAGCCATATTGACTTTTATTTGTATGTGATCTTCATTCATGTTTAGTTGATGACTGAGGAGGGGCTCAGATAGATGGATGATGCCACGCTCTTAGCCATTTCATTTGGCCTTGAGACATCTATGGTACATTATTTTGTGTTTTTTTTTTTTCTATTTGATATTGTAGCATATATGGTTGCTAATCTTTCTTTTATCTTGCAAGTAGCACCTGTCCCGGAGGGACAAAGTGCAGGGGGTGAGCCAGCATGCATTGACGAAGGAAAGGTAATTAGGAACTTTCTATTTGATTAAATATCTATGCATTCTTGTAAAATGTTTGTGGTAATCCCATTTAATTACATTCTTTAATGTATATAGGGCGTCGCTATTGGTGATGAGCCTATACAGATTTCATGTCATAGACCATTAGGGATTTCCATTCGCACTAAGAGCCCCATTGTATGTATAAGTATCATTTATTTTTTATTATCCTTATCTTCATAAATAAATTCAAAACTGATTTCTGTGATATTAACAACTACTATTTTGTATCTCATAGGAGACTCCTAGTGCATATGAGGTCCGACGGGAGAGTTATGTAGATTTGATGATGTGGCCACTCACTCCTAAGGAGGAGCCTACAATAGTAAGTTGTAGTCTAAATTCATGATTAAATATGTTATAAATTTAGCATGCTATAAATTATAATTTTATAGTTTAAATTGTAGATTCATCTGAAAAAGGCATTTGAACATATACAACCCACAATCAGAGAGGTACCAGCATTGCCGAGGGCATATGAGAGGACTCCTGACTAGTGCAGGAGGTCTATGAGAGAGGTATTTATTATGAAATTTTGATAGTATTGATCTCCATTACAAAACAGATCATTATGCATTTGAGTAATTCAATGTTAGATACGTAGAATCATATAAATTTAGTAGTCTAACTTTGGGTTTTCCTTTTTTGTTTATGTAGGAGGCATTCGATCCACCTAGTGTAGTGAAGAGGCTACATTTTGATCATCCACCAGTACCCTAGGATAGTATAGTTGTTGTAGGATGCATCATGAGACATTTTGAGATGGCATATGCCACATTGTATACAGAAACATTGATATTATAAACATTCTAATGGCATGATCAACCACATTTTGTATATGGATCTATGTATTTCGATATATATTTGAGTAATTTGTGCATAGATACATGATCTTTGATATATATTTGTGTAAAAAATTTTCTGTGGATACATGTATTTTGATATATATTTTTTTCATTTATGTGCACAATGATATACATATTAATTTAGTATCTAGTATTGTTCAATTTATCATGGATCATGTGTATTGTTCATGTGTATGGAATATCATTAATTTTGATTATGTTTGTTATATTCAATTCAAATGCAATAATTTTTTAATAACATTTTAACAACCTTTATTATCAAATTTAGATGCAATGTATAATTTGAAGTGCTCTCATGACATAAACACAATTGTTAATCTCCTACACAAGGTTCAGATAACCCCAAATCTGATTTTAAACTCCACCTTCAACCTTGAAACTAACTCTTGGCTTCAAATCTAATCTCAACATAGTTAACGACTCCACTCCTCAACCATGGATTCTATCCCCAACCACCAAGTCATTCACAGATTCATAATCTTTGATAACTAGCACTTCACTTTGTTACTATCCTCATACTACAACTTTTCAATTACAACATAACTTCAAAATATCTCAACTTAAGAGACTTGATTGGACAGTTCATAAATAGCCCTCATGAGCTCAAAGTTATTTTAGGCCTCAGCATCATCGTCCTGTAGAATTCAACGTTTCATTGATAGCGCTCACGAGCTCTATGTTATTACCCTCAAAATATCGACCTCAAAATGCACTTAGAGCACCTTGGAGACTCCTCGGTATGGGGTGGCCACGGATGATGGATGGTCTCCATAGCCAGAACAAGGGTGTTAATAAGGTTCACCCACCCACTCGGAGCTAATGTGACTAACAATTCGATGCCAAGGTCAGTGGTTTCAAAGTTACGCTATGGTGCACCTATGAACTAAGGCACACTGCGAGTTTTTGCATCAAGCGAGATCATTGTGCCAAATCCAAATAGAATGTGATCTCTCAAAAATGAGATAGATTATTTTAAGTCTCAGCATCACCATCCTGTAGCATTCAATAGTTCATCGATAGCCCTCACGAAGTTCGAGTTATGACCGTCGAAAGATCGACCTCGAAATGCATTTAGAGCACATTGGAGACTCCTCGGTATGAGGTGGCCGCAAATGATGGATGGTCTTTATGGCTAGAACAAGGGTGTGAAAAGGGTTCACCCACCCATCTGAAGCTAATGGCACTAACAATTTGATGCCAAGATCAGCGGTTTCAAAGTTATGTTGTGGTGCACCTATGAATTGAGGCACACTGCGAGTTTTGGCATCAAGCGAGATCGCTATGTCAAATCCAAATGAAATGTGATCTCTCAAAAATGAGATGGATTTTTTTATGCCTCAGTATCACTATCCTGTAGAATTTGATAGTGCATCAATAGCTCTCACGAGCTTCGAGTTATGACCCTCGAAAGATCAACCTAGAAATGCACTTAGAGCACCTTGGAGACTCCTCAGTGCAGGGTGGCCACAAATGATAAATGGTCTTTGTAGTTGGAACAAGGGTGTGACTAGGGTTCACCTGCCCATTCAAAGCTAATGATGCTGACGATTTGATGCCAAGATTAGCGGTTTCAAAGTTACACTGTGGTGCACCTATGAACTAAGGCACACTCCGAGTTTTGGCATCGAGTGATTGCTATGCCGAATGCAAATAGAATGTGATCTCTTGAAAAAGAGATAGGTTATTTTAGGCCTTAGTATCATCATCCTATAGCATTTGACAGTTCATCAATAGCCCTCATGAGCTTTGAGTTATGACCCTCGAAAGATCGACCTTGAAATGCACTTAGAGCACCTTGGAGACTCCTTGGTACGGGGTGGCCGCAAATGATGGATGGTCTCTATGGTTGGAACAAGGGTGTGACTAAGGTTCACCTACCCATCCAGAGCTAATGGCGCTAATGATTCAATGCCAAGGTTAGCGGTTTCAAAGTTACGTTGTGGTGCACCTATGAACTAAGACACACTACGATTTTTGGCATCGAGCAAGATCACTGTGCCGAATCCAAACAGAATGTGATCTCTCAAAAATGAGATTTATAATTTTAGGCCTTAGTATCACCATCCTATAACATTTGATAGTTCATTGATAGCCCTCACGAGCTTTGAGTTATGATCGTCAAAAGATCAACCTTGAAATGCACTTAGAGCACCTTAGAGACTCATCGGTATGGGGTGGTCGCAAATGATGGATGATCTTCATGGCTAGAACAAGGGTGTGACTAGGGTTCACACACCCATCCGAAGCTAATGGCACTAATTATTTGATGCCAAGATCAGCAGTTTCAAAGTTATGTTGTGGTGCAACTATGAACTGAGGCACACTGCGAGTTTTGGCATCGAGCTAGATCATTGTGCCGAATCCAAACAGAATGTGATCTCTCAAAAATGAGATAGGTTATTTTAGGCCTCAATATCACCATCCTATAGCATTTGATAGTTCAGCGATAGCCCTCACGAGCTTCGAGTTATGACCCTCAAAAGATTGACCTCGAAATGCACTTAGAGCACCTTGGAGACTCCTCGGTACGGGGTGGCCGCAAATGATGGATGGTCTCCATGGCCAGAACAAGGGTGTGACTAGGGACATATGTCATCATTTAATGGGTCAAAGGGGGTCATAGGTCACCCTATGACCCCCTTTGACTCATATCAATAATTCTAATACGTCCCTAGGGGTCATAGGACCCCTAGGGACAAATGTCATCATTTAATGGGTCAAAGGGGGTCATAGTTCACCCTATGACCACCTTTGACCAACTTCATTATAATCAAAACAAATGATAGGTATCTTACCTTTGAATTTACCTTTTCCTTTGTGGAATCTTCTTGCTAGCAATGCTTCTAATTGTTCAATGTCTTCCTCATCTATACTGCTGTCACTGGAATCATACTTTATCTTTCTTTTCTTTTTCTTTGGATTTACCTCCTTAGAATCCTTTAGTAGTAGTTTTTCTTTGAAAGCTACTTCAATACTTTCTAGTTTGTAGTTGTCAAAATTAGATAATTGAAATGTAGTGAGTCTACCCACTAGACCTTCAAAGGTTAGATAATTTCCTCATATACATCTTAACTCTTGAATTGTAGATACTCTAATGGCATACATAGGCAAAAATGTTCTCAAGACTTTACTTAGCATAGTATCATCATCTATTTTACAAGTTGCACCTTTTATTGCACTATCAACTTCTTTTATTCTAGCAACATATTGAGCAATGTTTTCAGCTTCTTCCATTCTCATGTCATCAAATTTACCTTTGAGGTTCTCTGACTTGGCTCTTTGAACATTTTTGTCTCCTCCATAGATGGTGTCCAGGTTAAACCACATCTTCTTTGCACTTTTAAGGTCTTTGATATCATCAAACTTAGCATAGCTTAGGGGAAAGGTAATCTCTGACATCGCCCGATTGTGCTCTTTCTTTTTCTTCAAATATTCAGTAGTTAGGGTTCTTTCTAGATAAACATGTTATTCTATAATGCAAGTTTGTGCATAATATCCAAGTCCTCCAAGGTATAGCTTCATCAAACTTTGGCATGCAGGAAAGTTATCTCTAATTAGCTTGGGTACCTCTCTCTTTGACATCTTGATCTGTATGCTTTTAGTACCTTAAAACTAATCTTCTTATGCAACTACACTCTGATACCAATTGTTGGAATTCTTTTAGAATAACTGGAGGGGGGGTGAATTAGTTATTCAAGGTCCAAACATACAAAATAAAACTTTTCACTATTTAGTGAACCAATAAAACTTTCTTAACCATGCATGCATTTATTATGTGTTAACCAAAACTGATATGTTATTGTTAAACTAACATGTAGAAATGTAAAGCATAAAACACAACATATCCATCAACACACTTGAGACAATGATTTAACATGAAAATCCAATTTGGGAAAAATCACCAATAACATGCTACTCCTTTTTCACTCTTCTGAAGTAATGCCCTATTAAAGGCCAACCTTGTTAAAGCTTACAACATACATTGTTAAATGTGACCCAGTTAAGGGATTTCAATCACCTTATTAAAAGTGAGCCTTGTTAGAGGACTTTAGGCCATTCACTTGGAATTCTACCCTATTAAGGGATTTTCCAATGACTGTTAAGTCAACCTTTCTCTGAAGGATTTACACTAATATGATATAGTTGTTAGAAAGTAATAGTAGAGGTTTGATTTGATACAACTTACAACCTTATTTGCATATTACAAATCACTATACAGTCCTCAAATCTACTTGGCTTCCAATCTTTGTAGTTTTAATAACTTGTTCACTCTTCAAGAATTCATCCTCATTAAGCCTTCTTGCTTGGTTCACCATTGCAGACTTCTCCTCTTGGATCACTTGATGAAGCATACCCTCTTCCTTCTCCTTGTTAGATTTTCACATCCAAAAACTCTCTAAGCTCCATCCAACATTGCTTGATGAAAAAACATCCCTACATATAGGGAATTAGAACTTTTTTTCCTACTCATTATCCATCTCAAAAATTAGGGTTTTCGATGGATTAGGTAGGATACAAAGTATCTACTCCATATCTTGTCTTCTCTAGAAACTTCTCCTAAAATCCATTTGAATTTTCCTCCAAAATGGTTTACATAAGATTATGTGCCTCTATCTCATCAATATTATCTTCCTCCTAATTTACAAGTTTCGAGAAAATAAACTTGTAGGCTTTTAATTGGCAAATCTTTGATCTTTTTCATAATGTAGTCGCTCGACATTATCAATTTATTGATGCTCAACACATACTATGTTACTCAATATATATTGTGAAATCAATTAGCATCAACTAGATTTTACTGGTGCTCAACATCTATTGAAAATCACTTGGCATTTGCTATCTTGCTCGACACCTACTAACTTGCTTGGCATCCACTAGTTTCCTTGGCATCCACAAGAAATTGCTTTCACTCAACTCCAACTGAATTTTTGCTTGTCTTGCACTAACTTTTCTCAGCACCTTCTATCAACTCGATCAAGCTTAGCACATGAACTTTGTCCAACCTTATTCTTCTGAACTTTCTAAGTGTAGCCAATCATTTTGTAACCTCAAGTAGATTATTAATACGTTATGTTATCATTGTCTTAACTTATTTTTTCTCTTCAATACATAATCATAACTCAACCTTTCCTCTAGGTAATTTTGTTACATCATGTTTATCAAAACCTTCTCATCAATCAACTAAGTGATAGTTCTTGAAACATATAAGAAATTGTCTCACTAGCATGTAGTAGGTTTGACATCAATGAAAAAAACAATGATTAAAAACACACAATCTTCTTTCAATAGTTTTCTTACTCAAATGATCTTTTCAATCATATATCCATAGTTAATTCTTAGGGTTTTTGATGGCACTCTAATTATGATCTCCATTATCAAGGGTTTCCTAAACCCAAACTATTAGTGCATTTTTTTTTATTTGGGGTAGCTAAATAAAGCATGGTAACATGTAAATATTAGTTCATTATAATTTAATTCTCACTTTTGTTTAATCATATTGGTTTGGTTTGTAAGAGGCCCCTCATAGAGATATGATGACTTCCATGAGAGAGCAATATGGAGTAGTGTTCTCCATATAACCTAAGCATGGATATCATTCCAAGCGCATACTCTGAAATTGCATCCACTATAAACAACACTTCATAAACTTTATTCTTCAACCTCTCAAAAGAGGGAAAACTGTATAAAGCTTTCTTGCCCTAACCAGTAAAGAGGGTGTTGCTTCAATTTGGGGTTGAATGACCATTTTCTTATCAAAGACATGATTATTTCTTGCTACCTTTCTTTGAATTTAAGTCATTGTTTCCTTTGTTGCATCAGTTTTAGCTTCAAAATTATAAATTTTTAGAGAAGCCATCTGATAAGGGAGAGCATGAGCCATATTTCCACACTTGTTCTAGTTTAATCTAAGGGCTAGATTCTCCATGTAAGATGAGATTGATATCTTGGATATGATCTTTGAACCCTTTTCATGTCTAATATATTGATTTATTAGTCATAGAGTCGCTATTTGAAGTAGAGGATTATCATCTTAGCTATTAAACTATAGCTAAGAAGAGAGTCGAAGGAATTCATCCTCATGCCCGAATTTACTCAACACCTAGCCCAGATACCATTTATTATAAACTTAAAAATTCAAGTGGTGTTCTTTAGAGCATTTTTTAGTGCTTCTTCAAATAAGAAGAAATTTATCTAGTTGCTTTGCCCTGGATTTGATCAAGAAAACTTTAGGAAATTAGATTATCTCCTAAGCACACATACCATTAATTTATATCATCTTTTTGAGCTAATGTAGTAAAATATTATCAAGTATTAGATATCACAATTATTCAACATTATTATTCAGAGTAGTAGTATTTTAAATTACTAATAAAATTGATTAAAATTAATTCTATTTATTATTATTTATTATTAACAATTTAACTATTGTTAAAACATATTATTTTGAATTCGTATACTACTTTCAATAATAAAAAAACTTCAAACTACACTAAAATTTAGGATGAATTGAGATTACACTGAATTGAAGATTAAATAGTACATTGAATCGAGTTTTTTAAATCTTATTTAGTACATTGAATTGAGTTTGTTTATCTTATTTTATCTTATTTAGTACACTAAATTGAAGATTTGGAGATTTAAAACATTAAATTTTCACATTCAATAAAGATACATTTCTTACTACTTTTGAAGATTTTTTTGAATATTTGAGAATTTAAGACATTAAAGTTTTACATCCAATCAAGATTTTTTTAAAACTATTTTAAGCCTAGGATTTTGAAGGAGGAGATAATTATCTGAAATTGAAGATAAATATTAATAATAGAATCAATAAGAAAAATAGATCAATTATTTTGAAGTGATAAAAATTAATAATAGAATATATAAGAAAAATAGATCAATTCTTAGATTCTTATATAGTGGTTTTTTAATAAATTATAGTTTAACAATTTTCAAATAAATTATAGTTTTCTTATTTTATCTTATTTAGTACATTTAATTGAAGATTATTGCAATAAATATAAGATTAATTTAGGATGCTTGACTTTGTTTATCTTATTTAGTACATTGAATTGAAGATTTGGAAATTTAAAACTTTAAATTTTCACATTCAATAAATATAAAAGATATATTTCTTACTACTTTTCAAGATTTTTTTTGAAGATTTGGAAATTTAAGACATTAAAGTTTTACGTTCTTTTGAAGATTGTTTTTGAAGATTTTGGAATTTAAGACATTAGAGTTTTACGTTCAATCAAGATTTTTTTTTTAGTGTTTTGAGCATAGGATTTTGAAGGAGGAGATAATTATTGGAATTGAAGTGATAAAATTTAATAATAGAATCTATAAGAAAAATAGATCAATTTTTAGATTCTTATTTAGTGGTTTTTCAATAAAGTATAGTTTGTGGGTAAAAAAATTGATTGGATTTAGTTAAAGTTAGGGTGGTATTGCTATATTAAATATCAAATGTAATTGTTTAATATTCTAATTTATTAAAAGTAAAGATGTTTGAAAAATGTGGGGGATGGAAAATGGGCTCTACAACTTGTCGCATGTTTGAATGATGTCAATCTTAGATTCTACTTGGTTTATGTTTTGTGAGTCATGTTGTTTGCCTCATGTCACTTGTACCCTTTTCTTGTTGCAGTAAATACTTTGTTTGCATTTGTCCTCCATTTGGCTTGGGTTTCATTGTTTCATTATTTCGAGCCCCGTGGTGTGGTGTGAAATTTGCCCTCGGCCTAGTTCACTCGTGCCATGGGAGAGCCAAATCATGGAAGAGGGAAGGATTACAATTTGTAGGATGACATTGGTAGGAGTATGTTTGAGATAAGCACTCATAAATATACAGTTGGGAATGTTGGTGATGGGGAAGGAAACTTGTCTTACAAACAAGTGGTGTCTGAAAGTTCTCCGACTTTCTCAGTAGTAGTGGTGTTTAAGGGTGTTATTCACAAACAAAATGTGGAATCAGAGTTGTGAGGAGGAGAAGGAAGATGGGCCACAAAAAATGGAGGTGGATTCCCTAATGGAAGCAGTGCCACCACTAGTGGAAACAGAGGAGAGAATGGTAAGTATCCTTCTCTCGGCCCTAAGGTTCTTTTTCTTTCCCCCAACGAGGACATGGTGTCTGCATTTTTGAATGAAAGGTCTAGGTTGAAAAGCATTGCTATTTTCTTTGTTTGTTTGGATAAAGGGGCTTTTCTTGCTAGGAAGATTTTTGATGATTGGCTAGTGGTAGTATGGGGAAAAAAGCTTGGCATTTATGTGACATACTACAAAATGATACAGAAGGGTTTATCTATTAAGTTTTTGAAAAATTATAGCATGCAAGAAAGAGTGTTGGAAAAAAGATTCTAGAATGTTGGTAGGTCTACAAGGTGATTTTGACAAGGTAGTTGCTAGGGCTCCACTGAATTAGATGGAAATTAAGAATTTGAATGGGAATTTTGGCCATTCATTCCACAAATTCTTAAACCATTAGGCTCTATATTACAAGTTGAGCAATCCAGGGTGACATTTCCTCACCTTAATGCTTCTTTTGGCTCTAGCTTTGGATGTGGATTTTCTTGATAATATTTCATTAGATTTTGAGGGTGAAAGGCTTTGCTAGGAGATTTCCCTCTTGGGGAATTTAAATGCATGTTTTTATTGCAAACTTAATGGGCATACCAAAAAAGATTTCCCAGCTCTCCAACTTTCTCATAAAGAAAAATTCAATGTGGTTATGTATGCAAACAAAATCAAGAATAAAGATGTGGGGTCTAGTATCCATGTTATGGAGAGTGGTAGTTTGTAGATGGGGAATCCCGTTACCACCCCAAGTTTACAGCCTCCAACTGTTAATACTATTGATAGCCCTATGAGCAATAGCTTTCTTTCGTTGGCTAATCCTCTTTTTGAAGAAGAGTTTGATGTGGTGCCAACTAATGGTGGTACCTCAAATATTATTCCTACACCCATAGCCTCCCTTCTATTAAGAGGTTAGTTTGATTCCCCCCAAGTAGTTAGTAATGCTTAGCCTACTATAAATGCCTAGCAATCAGCCCTCACATCCATTAAAGAAAGGACATTTAAAATTCAGCAAGATAATAAGGAGGTGCTTTCTATGTCTTTGGCTCCTACTTCCTCACCTGGATCTTTAGCTTTCGTAGTTTCTAATCTAGAGGGGTGGTTTATAGAGGTTAGTAGAAAGAAAAGAAAGACTGTAGAAAGAAGTTATGGTCCTTTAGGGGATAGAGGGAGGAGGAATCTTCCTAATTGTTTTAATAAGTTATGCAAGGGATCCAAAACTCTCCCTAAATTACTATGATGCTACATATTCATAGTTGGAATGTTCAGGGATTAGAAATGCCTAATAGGAAGTATTTAGTTAGAAGGTGGTGGAATAAGTTGAAGGATAAGGATATTATTTGTTTACAAGAAATTAAAGTGTTCGGATTTCAAGCTTATTCTATGTTGAAATTCCTTTGGGAGAAGGCTATAGGCTCCACTCCAATCATGAGAGAGGGAAGGGTGGGGTGGCTACGCTTATTCACCCCAAATGGGAAAGTTATATTGTTAGCCATGGATGCTCTAAGTGTTAGTCAAACAAGGTGAAAGTATTTTTGGTGTTTGTAATGTGTATGCTTCAAATAACTATAGAGAGAGAGAACACAACTATGGGAGTGGTGTTGTGTGCACTTGACAAATATTTCATGGGTTATCATGGGGTATTTTAACATGGTGGAGCATAGAATTGATAAGGCTGGAGGCTTTCCTCATTGTTGGAAAGGTAATGAAATGTATTTTTGGTTTAAATTCAAAAGAATGTTCAACCTTGTGGATCCCATGGAAAATATGCATGGCAAGTTTCAAGACATTTGGTTTACTTGGTGCAATAATCGGTTAGGTAAGCATAGGTCATATTGTAGATTGGATAAGGTGTACGTGGATAATTCTTTTGTTTCTTTCCTGCATCAAAATAGCCATGCTCCAGTCCAAGTTGTTCCAACTTCTCTCTCTAATCATTCTCCTATAAATACTTGCTATAGGATAGAAGCTTTGAGGAATTCTCTAGTTTCTAAGAGAACTCATAGTTCTTTCAAGCTTAACTCTTCTCTTCTAGAGGATCCTGATAATGTCGAGGCCATTATCATCGTTAGTGAGATTCTTAGTATATTAACTCTTTGTTTGATCCTATTGATCTCTGGAACTTAAAAGTGAAGACTTGGAAAAATCTTTTGCAAGTAATTGGTAAGAAGTTAGCCATGGATAGGAATCAAGAGGAATCTTTATGGTAGAATAAGTTGATTTAGGCAGAAAAAGAGTTACAAGAAATAGGGTAGAGTGAATAATTAGAATTGCAAATGGTGAACATTAAACATCATTTGAGTTGCGTATAGAGGTACAAGATTCATGGGTAGAGGATTAGAGCTAGGATAAATTGGATTGATGAAGGGGATAAAGGATCGGGGTACTTTTTTAACATTATTAAAGCCAAGCACAAAAGAGAACTGATTAGTGATATTCTTGTTGGGGATAGAATTTCAAATGACCCTGAGGAGGTTCAACATGCTTTCTAGAGTTTTTATAATGACCTTTTCTCTTTAGAGATGACTCTAGAAAGCAGAATAGTGATGGAAGATTTTTTTATACTTATTTCTCTTAAAATTTCAGAAGAAGAGAAAATTAACCTTAGTAAGAAGATCTCAGTGGGGGAAATTGAACCTGCTATTGATTCCTTTCCTAATGGAAAGTCTCCTGGCTTGGATGGCTTCCTAACTGAGTTCTATAAGAAAAACATAAGTTGGATTTGCCTTGATCTATTGCTTCTGTATGAAGAAGCTTTTAAGAATGGGTCATTAGGGGGCTCCATTAATAAAGGAGTTATTAAGCTTTTGCCTAAGGTGGGTAAAAAATGGAGACCCATAACTTTACTAAATCTATCTTATAAAATTCTTGCTAAAGTGCTTGCTAGAAGAATAGCTTTATTGCTAAATAAGTTTGTGTCATAGATAGAAACTATTTTTATAAAAGGAAGGTATATCCTAGAGAATTTGATCACTAGTTGGGAGGCCATGAATTGGGCTAATAATGATGGGCAATATGTAGCTATGATTCTGTTAGATTTTGAGAAAGCCTATGATAGGATTGAGTGGGGATCTATAATAGGTATTCTTAAAGCATTTGGCTTCTTGGAATCTTACTACAAGTGGATTAATGTTCTTTTTAAGGATGCCAGTATTTTCATAGATGTGAATGGGTGTTTGTTAGAGCCTATTGTGCTAGAGAGGTCAATTAGGCAAGGCTTCCCGACTGCCCCCTTGTTGTTTGTTATTGCAGTAGATGCTTTGTTTTACATTCTAAGGGCAAAGGAGTTGGGTCCACCATTGAAAGGCATCGCATTGCTTAATTCTTAGCTTGTAGATGACACTTCTTTGTTCTTAGGGCTTTTAGGGGAGAATTTTGAGAATTCTTATAAAAGGATCAACTTCTTTTCTTTGGCCTTTGGATCCAAGATTTCACCTTCAAAATCCAATGTGTTGGGTTGGTCTATTGATCCTCTGGACTAGTTGGTCAGTAAGGGTTGGCACTAGTCTGGACTTAATCAAATTATTAGGTACTTGGGTATCCCCTTCTTAGTTGAGCCAAATCTTAATAACATGTGGGATTGGGTCTATGGAAAAATTAATAAAAAGCATTTAAAATGGCAGACCCATTCCTTGTCTTTTGTTGGTAGATTGTAAGTGGTACAGAAAGTTCTTTCCTCTCATCATATCTTTTTTTCTTTGGCCTAGAAAAAAAATTGCCAAATTTTCTTTGGTTAGATGGAAAAGGGAGCAAGAAGAGACATTGTGTTAAATGGGAATGTTTTTGTCAAGTAAGAAGTAAGGGAGGTTTGGGGTTGAAGGATATTAAAGCCCAAGGTATGGTTCTTGCATCCAAATGGGTGTTGAAAGCATTATGGGGAAACGAGCCATGAAAAATTCTTATTAGGAATAACCTTTTGAAATATTTCATTAGGAAAGGTAAGAATTGGAAGGATGTTCCAGTGATTGACATTGTTTTAGGGGAGTTTAAGATGAGACTGTTTAGGTCAAAAATAATTCTTTTTTTTCGGAAGGCTTGGATTTAGGTGAGGAAGTATATATAGGATAGAGAAGCTATAGGAGGATCTCCTTATTTCCTTATGATGGATAGATCCATTTGGTGGGGGATTTCATATAATAACAAAGCTTTGGCCCTCACTCAGAGTTGTTCTGCTATAGCTTGGAATTTGAAGGGGATTTCATTGATTCAAGATATCTTGATAGTTGGGAGGTTAGGGGTGTGGGAGGAGATAAAAGGTAGATTTAATATTCCCGATTCACAAAAAAAGACTTTCACTTTGATTAAGAAAGCAATCAAATTTAATAGCCCTTGTGATATTATTGACTCAATGGTCTTTCTTGACAAAACCAAGTGGGTTGATGGTGTCCTGTTGAAAGACATTACTAACAAAGGACTATATTTGTGTATGAAGAATGATTCTTCTCTCATTGCTAGAGTGATCTGGTTTTGGGGGCAAATTAATCTATTCTATAATTGGTCTTTTTTTTTTTTTTTTGCGGAAGGGTAAAGCCGAGCCTAAAATGCTTTGTTTTAAATGGTTGTTGTTGTTAAAAAAGCTAGTTGTTGGTCAAGTTCTTTCTTCTATTGGTTTCTCCCCAATGTCTTGCAATTTGTGTAATGTGACTAAATCATTTGAACATTTGTTTTTTGATTGTGTTTATGTTTGCAAGTTGTGGTCTATTTTTCTTGGTTCCTCTAGTGTGTGGAATTGTGCTGGTAGTGTCTCCTGGAGTGAAATTTTTGCTGGCCATGTAGAGAAATTTGATTCTAAACTTAACACCTTTTGGTTTTCTCTTTCTAGTAAGATTTAATGGACTCTTTAGAAGAACAAGAAAAAAGAAATCTTTCAAGAAGACATAAGGGTACTTACTAAGTTTAATTTTAAACTCACCCATTTTAAACTAGACTTACCCATCTTTCCAATTTGACAATTCTTGCATAAACCGACCTCTGGTTTCTTTAAATCAGGAATGCCTCTCACTTTCTTGAATTTTCTTATCTTTACCAAATTGTCAAAATTCACATGACATAACCTTTTATGCCATAACCAACTATCTTCTACTTGAGCAATAAAACATGAATGTTCACCAAGTTCAAGATAGAACAAGTTACCTTTAGTTTGAGTACCAGATCCAATCAGCTTTCCTTTACCATTCAACAGTCTTGCTTTTCCTTGGATGAATTCTACTTTGAGTCCATTGTTGAGTAACTATGCCACACTCAAAAAATTGTGCTTTAGGCCTTCTACCCAATAAGCATTATCACATACAAGTTCCTGGGTTAGAGTGATTCTTCCTTTTCCTTTGATGCAACAAGGTTCATTGTTTCCAAATCTTACACTGCCACCATCATACTCTTCAAATTGATCAAACTTTGTTTTATCTCCAGTTATATGATGTGAGCAGCCACTATCAATGATCCATGTATCATTCTTACTTATGTGAGAGATGAGTGCCATTTCTTCATTGTCAGATTCATCTTTTACAGCAATGTAAACAATCTCATCCTCTTCTTCATCATTAGAATCATTAGAATCTTTAGCCATAAAACATGATTTCTTACTTTTATCCTTAAATGATTTGAGATCTTTCTTACTGTTCCATTTATTATCTTTCTTTTCAACTTTATCTTTCTTGTTTGGACACCTTGCAGCAATATGACCGACTTCTTCACATGAAAAGCAGATTAGGGGTACTTTACCATTGTATTTACCTCTTCCTCTTGAATATTTCCTTGCAAGTAGAGCTTCAATTACTTCAAGGTCACTATCAGAACTCTGATCTGATTGATCTTCACTTTCTGACTAAGATTCCTTCTTCTTCTTGCCTTTGTCCTTGAGTGAAAGCTTGGCTTCAAATGCAGACTCAATGTTCTTTGCAGCTGGAACATAATTATCAAAATTATCTAGTTCAAATGCTGTCAATCTTCCAACTATGGCCTCTAGGTTTATCTTGTGATTGGCCTCACACCTTCTTTCTTGAATGGCTGATACCCTGATGGCATAAACTAGAAGTAGAGTTCTAAGAACTTTACTTATGACTGTCTCTTCACTGATACTTCCTCCAGAAGTTTTGATAGCACTGACACATGCTTTAATTCTTTCAACATATTTGGCAATGTTTTCATCTTCTTTCATTTTCATCTAATCAAACTGTCCTCTTAGACTTTCAGCTTTGGCTCTTCTGACATTGTCATCTCCACCATAGATCTCTTTCAGTCTTTCCCACATTTCATAGGCAGTAGTGCAGCCCTTGACATCATCAAACTCTTCATAACTCAAGGCAGATGCAATATCAATCATCATAATGTTATGAGTCTTCTTTATAGCAATGTCATTGACTGATAATGTATGTGATGGTTCTACATATTCCTCATCAAGATATTTCATACCAGTGTCACCAATGAAAGCTAGATGAAGTCTCATTAATCCCTGGCATGCTGAGAAGTTGTTTCAGTTAAGCCTTGGGATTTCCCTCTTGTAAGACATCTTGATCTTTGGCTTAGATCTTTGAAATCTCCTCCTGCAAGCACCAAAAGCTCTGATACCAATTGTTGGAAAATGAAGATGGGGTAACTGAGAGAGGAGGGGTGAATCAGTTACCACAAAAACAAATTCAACAGTCCCAAAGATGCCTTAAACTTAGTTGCTGCTGCTACTCGGTAAACACATAAATTACTGCTTAAAACTTGATAGATGTTTAGTTAATTTATTAAGCATTTACTGAAATAAGCGACCATGCAAAAGAAAGTAATCATGAACACAGTAGACACCAGATTTACGTGGAAACCCAATATGGGAAAAACCACCAGCAACTAGTCACCAATTTTCACTCTTCTGAAGTGAGCCCTGTTAGGAGCCAACCCTATTAAAGGTTACAAAACACACTGTTAGGTGTGAACCTATTAGAGGATTTAATCACCATGTTAGGAGTGGCCTTGTAAGAGGTCTTTAGAACAATTCAACTGAATTGCCACCCTGTTAAAGGATTTATGGAATGGCTGTTAAACCAACTCTGTTAGGAGATTTTGGAATCACTGTTACAATGGTTAGAAAGCAACAATGAATGATCTAAAAATACATGCAACTTATCTTGCTGAATGCAGATCTTAGTTTAGCTCCACAAGATCCTTACTGATTAAATATATCTTTGCAGCTCCAAGATTTCCCTCTGCTCAACTCTGCTTAGGCACACACAAGTCTCCTCCTTGCACTTCCTTGCACTATCCGTATACACTCTCTATTCCACACTTTTCCGCATCTTGAGCACCTCTTTATATACTATACATAATACCAGGTCGGCCCAACCAACTTGACAAAACATATTCCAAAGTCGGCTTGAACTAACAATCAAAACAAAATTCTTCACTGGCCGACGCTGCTCGATCAATATAGAACAAAAAAAAAATTGCTTCCTATGTTAACTGGCAGAACTCGGTAAAAACTACAATTACCGAGGAATTCAGTAAACCTGCCACTTCCTTTGGAAACTGACTAGACTCGGTAAAAGCTATCTTTGACTACAGAGTGAGCTCGGTGAAAACTAAGCTTTCCTTAGCTTACCATGCGAACTCGGTTAACACTAACCGTTTGCTACAAAATCTTTTGATACCCGAGTGATCTCGGTAAGAACTAAACTTTCCTTAGCTTACCGTGCGAACTCAGTTAACACTAACTCACCATGTGACATACAGGAACGCTCAGTATACACTGCAAAAGGCTTTACTGATCGACTGAGCTCAGTAGACTCTGTAAACTATTTTCCTGACCAACAAAACTCAGTAGACTCTGTCTGATAACTGATATGGCATTTGTGTAACATCAAAGACAATACACAATTACTTAATTGTATCCAACAATCCAGTGGTTTGGAAGAAAGAGATTTAATTTTTAGGTTTTTATTAGAGACAAAAAGAAATTGAAAGATCTTCAAAATATGATTCTTTATTCCAAAATGGTTGGCTTATTTCAATGACCTATAAATTTGAATTGCAAGGGTAAAATCTTGCTACATATACAAAATAGGTAGTTTACCTCTACAATCTTTATAACTCTTTATATTGGTGGTTGAAGGATTATATTCAGAATCGCAACATGTCACACCAAAACAAATTCTACATCTCTGGGCAAGCAATCCTATAAAAATTTAAGAATCCACATACATAATTGATAAGATGATTAAAAAAAGTTTTTCTAGAATAAGTTTTTAACTATGCTAGAGTGCATAGAATGGTTTTGATTCGACAATCATCTTGACCCTTAGACCCTTTAAGGGTACAAGTGCTAGTTATTAAAATGAAGAAAGACAACATAACTAAAAATTTGAGAAAATTTATTTCTACCATCATGTTGAACATCTATATCAATTTTATTATGTTTAAAAGTTTGAGAACAATTTAGAGTTCTAAAGAGAAGAATAGTGATGTTAATTTTAAAAGGAAGGATAATGATGGTGGTTTTTAAAGAGAAGAATATTGATGATGAAGAGAGTAGGGCAATAAAAAAAGGTAGCAAAGGCTTGACTGCCCTTACAAGTTTGTTGGTTTAAAAATAAGTTTGTCGGTTTAAAAATAATAGAAGCTTAGTTGCTTTAGAATGTCATTCCCCATGTTTTCACTTTTATTCAAATTCTCAATTGATCATAACAATCCATATGGAAATTGTTCTATTTTTAAATTGTTCTTGAACTTCACACTTCTTCTCTTAGTAAGCTTCATTTTAAAGATGAATCTTCACAAATTTAACATGAATAAACTTTAATATTGATTGGACTCGTATGAAACTTACAAAAATGGAAGTGTCTTCCTTTGTAAGATTTGCGTTTTCTATTTTGACGTCGCCAAAAAAAATAAAATAAGGCGCCAATGATTTGACTTTAGAAATGTGTAAGCTTCCATATCGAAGAAAGAGATATAGCAATAGCATAATAAAGCAAAGAATTTAATGGTTTTCTATCATAATAAAGCAAGAGCCATTTTATCTCCTAATAAGAATGAAGATAAATCAAGTTCCCAACATAACATAATTTTTGTCTTAACATATTTGAAAAGTGAATTTTGCATAATTGAACATCATCATTTTATCTCATTTTTTTGATACACATACATATAACCGGAAGTATGAAAACCATAAATGCAATTATATTACTCATTCATTATTTTATTGACCACTTGATTTAAAGGCTCTACTAGGAAAGAACTAGGAAGAAAATCCAGCATCGTTGCCACTACAACAAAAGTTTTAAATACAATTTACATAGGATTTCAATCCCGAACATAACTAAATTTCAACAATCAATTTAAATTTCCTTCATGGCCCTTAACAAGGGACCAATTTCTTTTTTTTTAATACATCACTGAGGTCATGGAGAGACAAAAATTGACCAGGTGATAGCAACCATAACAAGAAGACAAAAACATACATTCATTTCCATACCGATTTTTCACAACAGGTGCGACATTGAATCAAAACTAGGGAGAAGGTGGATTTTTCCAATAGGAGATGTTAAACTCAACACCAAGTTAGGTGCCCAATCAGGTCTATAACTCAAGAACTTATGTTCTTACATTCTTACATGTCAAAACTCATACATAGTTTGTGCTGATAGGTAGGGGCCCATAACACCCTACCCTCTTTCCCTGTTCTCATCTTGAGAAGAGACTCTACACTGTTGGAGTCCAACTGAAGACCTTCCCCCAAAAATGGCCACTTTTTCCCTATCCGAGGGTGAGTAATGCCAAACACCCATGAAAGAAAACTTTGAAATTCAAAACAAACACAAAGGAAAACCATTGAAGAAACATTGTTTCCAATCTCACCCATCATACTCAACACACATATAAACATACATAAGTAATAAAACTAAAACATGAAGCACTACATAAAACCAAAAAGAGGTAAAGTATTCCTACCTTTAAGAAAACAAGTTATGGCAATGAACAAGTTTGAGAAGAGCTAGCTTTCCTCTCCTTCTCCTTCAATTCTAAAAATCCCTTTTAAACTAGAGGTTGGGTGAACAAAAACCAACCTCAAAATTGCCTCTAAATAAGCTCCTAAACTCAACCACCTCAAAAACCAATAACTCCCCCCCACTTGCCTAAAGATCTAGAGGTTTCTAACTCAACTAAACCTAAGGCTAACCTCAAGGTGGGGTTAGAGTCATTCAACCCATGGTGAAATCATTCTATTTTCGCACTAAAGCAAAAATGGACTTTTTGAGTAACCTCAAAAGTCAACAAAAGGGGCTATGGGGTGGAAAATGCCCCCAACCCATACCCATACCCCTTGGGTATTAATATTTCATGTTTTTAGGCCTTAAGGATAAATTTGGGACATAACAAATGCTTGGAATTTATAGGACTATCCAACAACTCCAAAATGCAGATTAAACCCTAATCTAGATTAGGGGTGATAAATCTCGCTACTACATTGATGCAATAAGGTCACTAACCTAGTCTGATTTAAAATCCTTAGGTTACTCGGTTAACCCTAACCAACATGTTGAGATGCATATATAATTCACAAGTGTCAAGCGACACTAGAAAACACTTGTTATGGAATATTAACATAAATTGATTACATAAATGACACATTCATACATCTCACTATACAAATAAAATGCATACAATCAGGTTTCCATAAATGGTACATAGGTTTTAGTTTTGTTCCTCCGTTAGATTTCTTGGCTAAAATATCTTGCACACTCATCGCACACATTAGTAGCTCAAGAAAGTCACATGCATATATGTATATAATGTATTAGGGAAATCACCTAAATTAAAACATCCAATTTCAAACAATCAATTTTTAATCTCATTCTACTCATATACTTAATCATCAAAATTGCATACTCAAAGTGCTAGTTTTGCATTCACTTACTTCATCAATATACATGTTCATAAAGCATTAAATGATGAAATCAAATATCTGAAAGTAAAACATAGCACAACATGAAATAGCATAATATGTTCAGTGTATCTGGTAGTGTCTTGACATCTTGAGTGATGAGTATCAAAATAATAATAATGTATCAGCTGTGCTACGATGGGTCGGGGTGAGGCCTCACATCCTCCCCCACTAGGCATGAACTTCCTCCTAGAATTCATCAAAAAGATATGGGTACTGAGATCGCATTTGTGCAGCATCCTCCCATGAAGCTATGACCTCATCATAACAATCCCATTGGACCCTAACCTAGTCCAGCTCTTGGCCTCGAAGTTCTAGGGTCCATCAGGCAATAATATGGATAGGCTCTAGTGCTAGCTTTCTGTCTCACTCCACTTGCAAAGCATCCCAATCTATAATATGAGACTCATCATAAATGTATCATCTAAGTACTAAAATGTGAAACATCATGGATGCATGACAAGCTAGGTGGCAAAGCTAAATGATAAGAAATAGGTCCTATCCTCTCTAGGATCTCAAATGGTCCAACAAACTAGGGTGGCAACTTAGAGCCCTTTCTAAATCAAATCAGACTCTTGTACAGTCACACCCACAAGAACACTCTATCCCTAATCTGATACTCTCAATCTATCCTCTTTGCATTAGCATACTTCTTCTCCCTATCCTGTGCCTCTCTCAGGTGTTGTCTAATTAGGGTCACCTACTCCTCCATCTCCTTGACTAACTAAGGACCAATAGATACAAATTCCTCGATCTTATCCCAACTTAAGGGTGTTCTGCATGATCTTCCATACAAGGCCTCATAAGGCAACATACCTATGGAGGAATAGTGCCCATTGTTATAGGAAAACTTGACAAGATGTAGGTATTCCTCCCATTTGACCTAATGGTCCATCACGTACATACGTAGCATATCCTCCAAAACTTGATTCACTTTCTTATTCTGACCATCGGTCTGAGGATGGTACGTTGTACTGAAATTGAGCCTACTGCCCAAAGCTACCTACAACTCTCTCCAAAAGGATAAAGTGAACAATGAGTCTCTATCAGCTATGATCTTACAGAGAATTCCATGAAGTCTGACAATGTCCCGCAAGAACACTTGAGCTATGTCTCAAGCTATGTATGTAGTACACATAGGTGAGAAATGGGTAACCTTGGTCAATGTGTCAACTATCACCAAAATGGCATCATAGCGATGAGATGATATGGGGAGACCAACAATGAAATCCATATATATAGCATCCCACTTCCACTCTACAATCTCATACGGCTGAAGAAGCCCACCAGGATGATGGTGCTCCACCTTCACTCTCTGACACTCAAGGTATCTCACAATTATGTTGGCAATCTACACTCTCATGCCTGGCCAGTGATACAATTGCCTCAAATCTGCATGTAACTTCTTAACACCGGGGTGCACTGCATAAGGTTCTCTATGAGCCTCAAGTATAATGAGCTCGTACAAACCTCCAATGGAAGGTACATACATACGTCCTCTATGATGCAAAATTCCATCAAACTCTAAGGAATACTCTTATTAATTCCCTTCCAAGGGTCTCTGAGAATGCACTATCTAACTCACTTTTGCATAAAGTTGATCAGTTGGTAAGTGTTGTAGGATCTGCTCTCTCAAGTTATTGCAAGTAGTCACAGATGAAAGCTCATGGTGCCTTCTACTTAAGGCATCTGCATCCACATTCTCCTTTCCCTTGATGTAATGAACATCAAAATTGTATTCACAAAGAAACTCCATCCACCTTCTTTGCCTAGCATTAAGGTTTGGCTAAGAAAATATGTACTCCAAGCTCTAGTGGTCAAAATGAAGCTTGAATCTATGACCTAGAAGGAAGTGTCACCACCTCACTAAAGCATGAACCACTGCTATAAGTTCTAGGTCATGAGTAGGGTAATTGAGTTCATGAGTCTTCAACTTTCTAGACTTGAAAGAAATAGGTCTTCCCTCTTGCATAAGGACTACCCGTATACCATCTAAAGATGCATCGATGCACACCACAAAATCTGTAGAAGAATCTAGTACTGCAAGAATTGGTTTACTCGTGAGGGCTCTCTTGAGCTCTTGTAAAGCTCTATCACACTTCTCTGTCCACTCATAATTTTTCCCTTTCTTCTAAAAAGATGTGATTAGGTGTGCCAATCTAGAGAATCCTGCAATGAAGCATTAGTAATATCCTGCTAGTCCCATAAAGCTCCTCACTTCAGTGACACTGGTGGGTGTTGGCCAATCCATTATGGCCCTAATATTCGATGGATCTACTAAGACACCATCATCTGATATGACATGACCCAAATAATGTATCTCAGGTCTATAGAATCCACACTTTGACAAGTTTCCATACAACTTATTCTCTCTCAACTTCTTAAATACTTGTCTCAGGTGCTCTTCATGCTCTTTCTCATCATGAGAATAAATCAAAATGTCATCAAGGAAAACAACCACAAACTTATCCAAAAAGGTATAGAATACTCCATTCATGAGGCTCATGAAAACAACTAGAGCATTCGTGAGGCCAAATGGTACCACAGTGAACTCGTAGTGACCATACCTCATACAAAAAGCAGTTTTCAGGATATCACTATCCACAATCCTTAACTGATGATAACCTAACTTTAGATCAATCTTTGAAAAATATTCGGGCACCCTGCAACTGGTCAAAGAGATCATCGATTCTAGGAAGAGGATATCGATTCTTGATGGTCACTTTGTTCAATTGTCGATAATCAATACACAACCTAAGTGACCCATCCTTCTTCTTTACGAAGATCACTAGTGCTCCCCAAGGTGACACACTAGGTCAAATATGTCCCTTCTCTAAGAGTTCCTCCAACTAAGTCTTTAGTTCATTGAGCTCATGAGTGGTCATCCTATATGGTGCTCTCAAAACTGGCTCGGCTCCTAGCACAAGATCTATATAAAAATCCATTGCTCTAGGTGGAGGCATACCAGGGAGCTCTAAAGGAAACACATTTGCAAACTCTTGCAAAATTGGAAAATCATCAAGGGATGGCTCCCCCTCTGAATCTTCCTCTCTTTCACTAAAGGTGATAGTGAACAACTGACAACCCTTTCGCATGCACCATCTAAGCTGCATAGAAAAAATCATATGAAGGGATATAGGTCTCTTCACTCCAAAGATCTCCCTAGAGATACCATCATCATCCACACATTCCATCCTCTTCTATCGACAATCCATCTTGGCACTGTGGGCATAAAGCCAATCCATGCCAAGAACAACATCATAAGAGCCTAAAGGGGTAATGCATAGATCAGACATCATGGACATGTCTCCAATTTGCATCTAGATTTATGCACCATGGAACTAATTGACACTTTGGCTCCTGAGGCTAACTCTACTTTCCAACTGACATCCTGTCTAACTACCACTAGCCCATAATGCTCCACTACATATGGAGATATAAAAGAGTTAGTAGCTCTAGAATCAAATAAAATTGCAACCATACAGCCCTGTATAATACTTGTAGCCTTGATAACTGTGGCCTGATGCTCAGCCTAGCGGTTATCAACCGCTGCAAAGACTCTGTGGGATCTGCCCATGTCACCAACTGTCGGCTCTAAAAAAGCCCCTCTCTAACCACCGAATGCCTGTCCCTACAGACACTCTCTAGCTATATGACCCATGCCACCTCAATTGTAGCATGGTCCTTAGGTATAAGATCATGCACCCTGTGATCCAGACTACTGTGGGCCTCCTGATATGTTAGATCGACTATATCCACCCCTAGAAGACTGTTGAGTCTTCACTGACTATGATTGTGGGGTCTGTACCTTTTGATCCTACTTGGGACTCTAAGACTATGACTACTTGGGTTTGGAGCCTTGATAACCCTGTGAGGGTTTCTACTACTATTTTTTTTACTATGGTGGTTTCTACTGCTGAGACTATTGGCCCTTAGAGGACCCTGCTATACAGTTCTGATTCCCTTTCCAAGTGGGTTTCTACTGGGTGGAGTTTTGGTTCTAAGATCGATCCCATGACTCTTGTCTACCTCAAGTATCCTCAGCAACTAGTGTTATCTCCACTACCTGTCTGAAGGTGGTAGGGAAGGCCAAATGGACCAGACCCTAAAGTGAAAAATTCAGTCCCATGATGAAGTGATGCACTTGCAATTTCTCATCGTTCATGTATTCAACATAAGGAAGGAGCTCGAGAAACCTACTCTTGTACTGACCTACTACAAGACCCCTCTAATATAGAGAATGAAACTCCTCTATCTACTTCTATTTGAAGTGCTCTGACAGGTACCTCTCTCAAAATCTCTCCAAGAATGACTCCCATGTGAGGGTGTCCATCCTCACTCTTCTTATAGTCTCCTCCTGATGCCACCAATTGGAGGCATCTCCTCTTAGCTGATGGATTACTAGACATGCCCTTAGATTACTCCCATAAGGACATAATCCAAAGCACTACTGTAGGCTCTATAACTAGGCCTCTGCTTCTGTCCCCTCAGTGGAACTAGTAAAGAATGGTGGCCCGAGTCATATCAATTCCTTGATGTCATCTCCTATATGCCTAAGAGGTCTGTCAAGTGGGGATCCTCTCTAGTGTATTGACTCACCCTCATGCTCACCCTATCCCTCTAACTACCTTGTGTGGGGGACTCCTAGTCCTCTCTTTACTTGTGGGCCCACCTCCTCTGGGTCCCTCTGCTTCTACTACGAGAATCTGTTGTCTTGGTTGAACTACAACTAGTACCCTCTGCTGAACTACACCAATCAATGTCTGAAGGGCATCTAAAATGTCCTGGTTCAGGTTCGGTGGAGGTGGAGGTGGTGGAGGTGGTGGTGGTCCATCCTCCTATCCCACTCTACCACCTCTCACCCTACAACCTCTGCCTCGTTGGTTGCTTTTAGTAATAGGAGGCATCCTACACAAAATAAATTTTAGTTTAAGTTTAGAAGCATAATGGTCTTAAGTTCCTAGTGTTGAAACCTGGCTCTGATACCAAAATGTCATGCCCAAAATACAAGGGCAAAACAATTTTTTTTTTTAAAATTAATAATTAAAATTAAATCCGTTAATTAATTAAACAATCTAATTTTAGTAAGTTAAGAGGTTTAACTTGCTAACACCTTTATTCCCTTAAAATATTTAAATAATTCAAATAACCATTTAAATAATCACCAAACTAACTATTTTGAAATATTTGAACTTAAAAAGAACTTCTAAAGAAAAAAAAACATTATATCCTCCAATAAACTTTAATTAACATTTCAATATTATTTAAATCTATAATATAATAGAATTAAAAATATTACTAATTATAACACAAAATTAATTAAACTAAATACGATGATACCATGATATAAATATATATATATATAGATACATTAATTTACTACATTTTACTAATTTAAATGGTAATAATAACATCTATTTCAATTTAATTAAAATAACGACTTTAACTAACAACAAAATACATACTAACATTTCTTTAATAAACTAATATTAATTAACACCTAAACTAACTTAAATTTAAACTAAACTATTTTTTTTTTTTAAAACATTTTAAAACAACATAATAAACTAACGAACATTAATACTAATTTACATACAACAAACAAATCCTAACTACCTAACTTGTTTTTTTCTCCCCACCCCACATCTACCTCTAAAATTTTAATAACAAAAGAAACATTAACAAACTGTTCACCAATCGCTTGTTTTAAATTTGGAGGAGGTGCCATGCTACTCCATGCGTGGACTCACCCCAAGACTTTGGTGCCAACTAAGGAGGGAAGAGGAGGGCTATCAAATCAGGGTGGCCAAAACTTGGTGAAAGAAAAGACTTTTCACTTTCCTAAATTGCCATTAATCTCCTCTCCCTCAAAGTCAAACTTGGCGATAGGGAAGTGAGAGCATGACATAACAAAATGAAATTTTTATCATTCACCAAGAAACATAGGAAAGGGTAAGGGGAGTAGGTAGAGACCTAGGAAAGGGGTAAATCATTAAGTGATAAAGTTTATTAGGTGGGCTTTTTAGGATATTTTGAATTTATAGAAATATAATTTATTTAATTTTGTTGTATTTAGTTGTTGTGTTTTATTTTAAAACAAATAATTTTTAAAGGGCATCCTTGAGGAATATTCCCTATTATACCAAGGGATTAAAATCTTTCTACATGCAAAATCCAGAGAGTATTTTGCTCTTGGGGAGGTAAATTTTTTTTTCAAGTCCTTATTTATGCTAAGTGTGAATTTACAAGCAACTTATTTTTTTATAACAAGGGGGATATATTTTATTTTAATGGTCTTAAAACATAGAATTTAATGGTTTTCTATCATAATAAAGCAAGAGCAATTTTATCTCCTAATAAGCATGAAGACAAATCAAGTTCCCAACATAATATAATTTTTGTCTTAACATATTTGAAAAGTGAATTTTGCATAATTGAACATCATCATTTTATCTCATTTTTTTGATACACATACATATAACTGAAAGTATGAATACCATAAACGTAATGATATTACTCATTCATTATTGTAAGGAAACTTGGCAATAAAGAATATAACTGTTTCCACATAACCCATAATAGATCTAAAAATAAACACAGAATTAAAATTCACATGCAAGAGAATAGACAACATACCCACAAAATGTGACACAAGATATACCCTGGAAAATCCTCATTGAGGGAAAAACCCAGCCTCCAAAAGCATCCATCACCATGTATTATTCAAAAAAAATACCATTTCCATACAACCATGGAAGCCTTCATGGCCATAGCCACAACCGAGCAAACTATGTGACCAAGCATGAATCCACACATCCTATGCCATGCTTCCAACCTTCACAAATGCTCCCTTGGCTAACATGTCAAGCCTTGTCCTACTCGACTCTTGCCTTTTTTCTTCTCCTTGTCACTCTCTCATACTACAACAACTACCCTTGTGGCTGCTTATATAGTAGCAAGTCCCACAAAAACTACTAAGTGGTATTACATAAACCATGTGCTAATACCATGTGCTACCTAACCCACTGACCCCACATTTAATATTGGGCATTTAATTCTTTTCCCCAATATTAAATAATTACATGAAATATTATTACAATGTTACAATACAACTCATCAAGAATATTCCATGAGAATCTTTACATGTTGCACGTCCATCTAGGCACAAAATTACATAATAAAAATAAAATAATAAAATAACAATATTATGCAATGTGTGCATCACCCATTATCTCAACAATATCCAACTTGTTGTATACATTGCATAGGGTCAATCCGTAGCCACATAAATGAACAAGGGAACAATCCCTCCCAGCACATCCACCATCATGGATCAAAATACACCAAGTGCTCCATCCTGGTACCCGCAACAAAATCAAAGTATCTAGCATCTCGAACATTAATGATCTCACCTCCTATTATGCCACTCCCATTGGACATACATAGAAGCCATCCAAAGAGAAAGCCACCCAACCTGTCACATTAGAAGATCATAAAATCTTGTACCAACTAAAAAATTCTGAGCACCAATAACCTGATCCAAAGGTATTCACATGTATCCGTAGTTGTCAAAATATCCATAGCTGAAATAGCACCCACAGCAAGTGTCAAACCCATCCAACTATCCATACCTCAAAGGTATAACAAGTGAATCTCATATCACCGACATATCCAGTCTGTAACCTGCAATCACAAGCCTCAAGAGCAATACCTGCCACATATATACCAAGAAGCACTGCAAAAGATAATGTCAAATCTATAACCAATCCACTCAACACATCTCAAAGAAGTGAATCCATGTAGTATCAAGGACATCCACAATACATAATCCAATATCCTACAAGAATAACTCTCATAACAAGTCTCCAATAGTCTCCCAAATTCTCCACAACCAACAGAGGAAAGAGAAAGAAATAACCATGTCATCTCTCACATGACATACATGAGCACAAACCAGTGATCACAATCTCCAACCAATCTCAAATCCAATGTAGGAAAAATTGAACATCCAAGAAGATAACCAAGACCGGAGAAACCATGCAAATCATAACATGTATCATGTCCTTCTACACACACCTCTAGATGTAAACTGTGCAAGTATGATCTCCTCCATAAAATCCCAACAAGAAGCCTCAACAACACCCAAACCATACTATATAACTAATCATGGATGTAACCCTCTCACAAGAAGATCAAACTCAATAAACCATTCCTAAACCAAGGAATAACCATTCCTAATCCAAGGAATATGCCCAATATAAAACCATCTCCCAAACTCAACCAGCATAACAACATATGCACATGGAGATAACCAATGCTAAAACCATCTCTCAAATGAACCCTCCAGAATTAACTCATGTACCATAGCTCAAGATCCATATCCATGAAAGACAAGCTTAAATATAATGCAACTGAGAGAAAAAAATGGGCTATACCTCTCAAGTAGAAAACCGTCGAGTAGACCAAGAGTGGAGAATGAGAATGCTCATCAAGATACTCAAGTCTCCAACCAAGACTCATCTAAGAACAATCTCCTCTCAAGTCCATATCAAGTGACTGTCCCTCGGACTTCCTGTTGAAACCATCAACCATCCCAAAAAATACTTCTCTAATCCAAGAGAAATCAGCGTCACCACTGTCTCTAAGTATCCATGAGAACCTATAACCAATCAATCCATGCCAACTCCAAATGCAACATAGCAATATCATGAAGTATCCAGCTTATGATTAGTGTACTCAATACCAAGAAACTAAACCAAGATCAATGTCAAAGTTCCAACCATGGCCTCAGGAACATAAACATGACAAAATGATCTTACCATCTCAACTAAAGAGATAACATGCTCCACATGAACACACCATAACATGTCACAACTCTAAACGTGTATCAAGAGTATACCATGACATAATAATGAAACCATCCTCACACCAAGGATAACATGCCAAATAAAAGCATAAACCACACCTTTGTCAAGAACCCTATGAGTCCTCAAGATGCAACCTTCTCCACACACCATGAAGAAAACCATCTCCACATACTAGGAAGAACCATCTCCACATACCATGAAGATAACCAAGAACTCCATGAGTCCTCAAGATCTAACCATCTTCAAACACCATGAAAATAACAAGTGCACCATGCAAATGTCAAAGACGCTTCTGCAGCAATAGGATCTAAGACAAACCTCCAACATCTGCAAACACTTAATAAATATATCAATGCCAACAACTCCCACTCAATTGTGGTACCAAGTCACCTATGGCATCATAAAATCCATCTCCTATATGAAGATCTAAACCAAACTAGGAACTAATCCTGCACTGTCACCCCATCACTGTCACAAGCTCTCACTAAATTGCGTATCCAAGCTATCCATGACATCATGATGAAAACCCATCCTCTAACCATGAGAATCAACCAAGGCATCAAACCATCAAAGAACTCAAAGTGTACATCATGAGCTCCTCAAAAGAAGCCAAATAACCATGATCCTCAACCAAGAAGATATATGACCATAACTGAATCAAAAATTCAAGCTAATAAACATCAAGTATGTAACTGTATAACCAATCATGTCATGCCAAAATCCATGACACCATGATCACATCCATGAACCGAGCATCTAGCTCTCAATATGTCCAACCTGTCAGCATAAAATAGTCAACCACAATCCTCCACCATGACTGTACCTGGTAACAACATCTCATCCCTTCTACATAAAGATAAAATCATGTGACTTAGGGCATAGACAACCCAAATCCAAGCCACCAATCTGAATATGCATCAATAATGAAAGATCAATGGGCAAAGACAACCCATAACCAAGCCATAAATGCAACCTATAAGTATAGACCGCTTACAACACTGCACAACTTGTAGATCCAACAAGTCATCACACATATCCAAATCAAACACTGATAACCATATCATCATGAGACCAATCTGAAATATGAACTAAGTATACAATGACATTAAATCTTAAATCTCCAATGTCATAAACTCACAATGTTACCATAGTCAAAATATATTTATAAACTATTCAAATCAATATATCAACAAATAAATCATGCCAAACCTCCACCAAATCTAAACCAATGTGTAGAGCTCTCCAAGAGCTTTCCGTTGACTACTCGAAGTACAAAATCCGACTCTGTATGCTCAAGTTATGTCCTAATCCGTGCTCAAAATAAACAACATCTAACTTTAGGGCTCTTAAAACCTGACAAAATCTCAAAATCATAGAACCAAACCTACACCATCTTGTAGTGCTCTGAATTAGCTTTCCAATGCCTATAAGAACTTTGAAATCCGATATTCTGAGAGAAAGTTATGGCCATTTTACTATGACAGTATTTTTACCATTTTTAGTACGATTTTTCATTTTTTATTTTTTCAGTGACGAAAATTCCGACGGGATTAAATTTGACGGCCATCATGGGCTGAAACCAAAAAACTCTTTCATTTTCTCTTAACATGGCCAAACTAGGGCATATTATATATCAAATTTTATGGAAATGTCGACCCGGATCCAATGGTGAGGTCTGTTTTTACCTAAGAGGTCATTTATGCAAGCTACCCCTCAAAACCCTCATTTAAATGAAACATCCGGAAAAAAAAACTTTTGTCCAACAATTTCTCATGCCCAAATCTTTTAACATCCCATCATAACAGCAAATCCAAAACCCTCAGATTTGCAATAAATCATTCATATATCTTGCCCTTTCTTTTATCCTCTCATGCATTCCCATGGATTCAATTTAGGGTTACAAATAATAAAACCATAGCTCTAATACCACTTGTAAGGAAACTTGGCAATAAATAATATAACTATTTCCACATAACCCATAATAGATCTAAAAATAAACATGAAATTAAAATCCACATGCAAGATAATAGACAACATACCCACAAAATGTGACACAAGATATACCCTGGGAAACCCTCATTGAGGGAAAAACCCAGCCTCCAAAAGCATCCAACACCATGTATTATTCAGCAAAAATACTATTGCCATACAACCATGGAAGCCTTCATGGCCATAGCCACAACCGAGCAAACTATGTGAACAAGCATGAATCCACACATCCCATGCCATGCTTCCAACCTTCACAAATGCTCCCTTGGCTAACCTGTCAAGCCTTGTCCTGCTCGACTCTTGTCTTTTTTCTTCTCCTTGTCACTCTCTCATACTACAACAACTACCCTTGTGGCTACTTATATAGTAGCAAGTCCCACAAAAGCTACTAAGTGGTATTACATAAACCATGTGCTAATACCATGTGCTACCTAACCCACTAACCCCACATTTAATATTGAGCATTTAATTCTTTTCTCCAATATTAAATAATTACATGAAATATTATTACAATGTTACAATACAACTCATTAAGAATATTCCATGGGAATCTTTACATGTTGCATGTCCATCTAGGCACAACATTACATAATAAAAATAAAATAATAAAATAACAATATTATGCAATGTGTGCAACACCCATTATCTCAATAATTATTTTATTGACCACCTGATTCAAAGGCTCTGCCAAGAAAGAATTAGGAAGAAAACTTGGCATCATTGCCACTATAACAAAAGTTTTAAATAAAATTTACACAGGATTTCAATCCGGAACATAACTGAATTTCAATAATCAATTTGAATTTCCTTCATGGACCTTAAAAAGGGACCCATTTCATTTTCTGTAATACATTGCTAAGGTCATGGAGAGATGGAAATTGACTAGGTGATAGCAACCATAACAAGAAGACACAAATAAAAATTCATTTCCATATCAAATTTTCACAACAGGTGCGACATTGAATCAAAACTAGGGAGAAGGTGGATTTTTCAAATAGGAGATGTCAGACACAACACCAAATCAAGTGCCCAATCAGGGCTATAACTCAAGAAATTCTATTCTTACATTCTTACATGCCAAAATTTATATGTGGTTTGTGCTAATACGTAGGGACCCATAACACCCTACCCTCTCTCTCTCTTCTTGTCTTGAGAAGAGACTCTACACTGTTGGAGTCCAACTGAAGACCTTCCCCTGAAAATGGCCACTTCTGCCCTATCTGAGGGTGGGTAATGCCAAACACCCATGAAAGAAAACTTCAAAATTCAAAACAAACACAAAGGAAAACCATTGAAGAATCACTATTTCCAATCCCTCTCATCATACTCAATACACATACAAACATACATAAGTAGTAAAACTTAAACATGAAGCACTACATAAAACCAAAAAGAGGTAAAGTATTCCTGCCTTCAAGAAAACAAGTTATGGCAATGGACAAGTTTGAGAAGAGCTAGCTTTCCTCTCCTTCTCCTTCAATTCTAAAAATCCCTCTAAAACTAGAGGTTGGGTGAACAACCTAAACCTCCTCAAAATTGCCTCTAAATAAGCTCCTAAACTCAACCACCTCAAAAACCAATAACTCTCCCCCACTTGCGTAAAGATCTAGAGGTTTCTAACTCAACTAAACCTAAGGTTAACCTCAAGGTGGGGTTAGAGTCATTCAACCCATGGTGAAATCATTCTATTTTTCACACTAAAGCAAAAATGGACTTTTTGAGTAACCTCAAAAGTCAACAAAAGGGGCTAGGGGGGTGGAAAATGCCCCCAACCCATACCCATACCCCTTGGGTATTAATATTTCATGTTTTTAGGCCTTAGGGATAAATTTGGGACCTAAGAAATGCTAGGAATTTACAAGACTATCCAACAACTCCAAAATGTAGATTAAACACTAATTTAGATTAGGGTTGATAAATCTCGATACTACACTGATGCAATAGGGAACCTAACCTAGTCTAACTTAAAATCCTTAGGTTACTCGGTTAACACTAACGAACATGCTAAGATGCATATACAATTTACGAGTGTCAAGCAACACTACAAAACACTTGTTATGAAACATTAACATAAACTGATTACAGAAATGACACATTCATACATCTCAAAATACAAATAAAATACATACAATGAGGTTTCAACAAATGGTACATAGGTTTCAATTTCGTTCCTCCATTAGATTTCTTGGCTAAAGTATCCTACACACTCATCGCACACATCAGTAGCTCAACAAAGTCACATGCATATATGTATATAATGTATTAGGGAAATCACCTAAATTAAAACATCCAATTTCAAACAATAAATTTTTAATCTCGTTCTACTCATATACTTAATCATCAAAATTGCATACTCAAAGTCCTCATTTTGCATTCACTTACTTCATCAGTATACATGTTCATAAAGCATTAAATGATGAAATCAAATATTTGAAATTAAAACATCGCACAACATGAAATAACATAATATATTTAGTGTATCTGGTAGTGTCTTGACATCTTGAGTCTTGAGTATCAAAATAATAATATTGTATCAGCTATGCTACAATGGGTCAGGGTGAGGCCTCACATTTCTTTTGTCTTTGGTACTTTTTTGTGGGAGATTAGCCTATCCCATTTGTCAAGCAAAGTTAGATGCTATGATTTTTAATCAATTGAAAATGGATATTAGGTTTGTAATATTATTATTTTATTGTTTCTCTTGTGGTAGGAGCTATCAATCTGGAGAAACCAACTAATTTCTATGTTAGATTATCACACACTAAGGTTTGATTTCTAAGCTAAAAGTGTTAAATAGTCAAAGTAGACTTACTTTTTCAATCTTAATTTCTTCTTCACAACATCACACTACTAAAAAATATGCAATCAATGTGGTTATTTTGTCATTCTGAAAGGGATGTATACTATTTTTTTCTTAAGAAAATACAAACGAAAACTTGTTGAATAAAAACTAAATATGCAATATTGTTCTATCGATATCCTCAATGTTCAAAGATTATGAACATAAGAATAATAGAACTATTTTTTAAAAAAATTAATGTCAAATAAATTAAAAAGGAAGAGGGTCATGAACCTAGATAACACTAAAGTACTAAAACCATCTATACTCTAGGCTATTACAACCAAGCAACAAAGATGTACACTCTAACCCCCACAGTTAGCATCCTACCCAAGCAAAACCACAAAATTAATCAAAATTATCCACATTCTTCGAGTACCTAGAATAAACTACACTTAACCCTAAATTTAATCTAACAAGCTTACTAACCATATTCCAAGTCTTCATACCCCAACAATAGTGGGGATTAACAAACTTAACAATTTTCAAATAAAACCCTTGCATAATTGAGAGCTTCAAAGTCTTAAAATAGAATAGAACAACATAGAACATATTGAGAACTAAAAAATATCAAAAAAAAGGAAAGGAAATATTAAGCCTATTTGATGTTCTCCCAATCTTCATTCAAATACTTGATTTCTTCTATCCAGTACTCAATCTCTATGACAATCTTTATCTCCTCCCATTTTTTGTACTTAGCTTGGCTCACCTTTTTTAGTGAAACTAAAAATAGCCTTTCTCATTATCTCTTTCTAATCTTTGCAAATGAAGGATACAACCACTCCCAATTCAAGATCAGTAACCATAGATTTGAACTTTTTATTTAGGTCATCAATCTTGTCATTAATTTCTACAAACTTTTTAGAGTAATCCCTCTTAATCTCTTCCATCATCCTCTAAACATTGGGTAGGGGATTCTCCATATCCCCAACTTTGGTTATTTCTTAATTTTTAATTGGGAGCTCAATGCCATTCACTCTCTATTTTTGATAGTTTTAGATCTCCATACAAAGAAGACCCACAATAGAGATACTCCCAAGAAGGCAACCAAATGCAAAAGCTGGCATAGAAAATATTTTATTTTTCTCTTAGAGTGATGTCTTGCTCTGGGCACTTTAAATTTTTGAAATGATTATTTTCCTATTAATTTCTCATGCCCAATTTCAATATCTCCCTTTAGATGTAGAAACAACTAAATCTATAAACAACTAAATTGGTCTAAATTAAAGATTTAAATGCATTAATATAAGAAAAAAAAACATACAAGTGATAATATATAGATGAATCATAGGCTTATGAAAAGATTAAACAAGAAACTTAAATAATTATATGACAAGTAATGGCTAGCTAATGTTAATTGTAGTTTAGATTCACACTATTTCAAATTTGGAATTATATATCTTGAAGTGCAATTATAGCCACTATTTTCATGCTCATGCCCTCTTAGGTAAAGGTCCAACAATATTTGACCTATAATGGTATAGTTTGAACCAAGTTTGACTTGTTCCTACAACTTCCACATTTTCATAGCAATCCCAAGCTTCTATACAATTTGACAAGGTTTCTACAAAGTTGAAGATTCTTCCTCTACTAGCCTTTAAGGTGAGTGCATATACTATCTTCATCTTTCATAAAATTTACCTTGATACATTATATCTAATATCTTCTTGTCTATCATTGCATGAGTATTTCCTTTACTTTTCTTTTACTTGCATATATATCATTGTTATATATATATTCTTATATACTAAATAGTAAACAAATAGGATCCTAGAATCTATAATTAGTCTTAGCCTTAGATCTTGCATTAGCATCCCTATATCCACTTGGGTTTTTCTAATCATATATTTACCTAAAAGGGGTAACACTTTAAGATATATCTCTTTTAAATGTAAAGGTGTTATGAGCAGTGACCCATAATCAATTACCATTTCCTATAGTGCACATTACTAGAGGTGTGGTGGCTCTAGAGAGGATCTTTGATAAAGATTAATCAGTTTTGAAAAGGAAGCCATAACCAATATTTGGTGGTGAAGAATATGAAACATACAACCTAGCAATAGATAATGACCTAAGAAAAGTCAACATTATAAATAGTGGCAAGAATATTGTACCTCTTCATCGAATATTGATATGGTATAGCTTTGAGGTATGAAGAATTTAAGAGCACAACACCTCACTAAAGAAGGATGCCAATCCTTTTTGAAAAAGGAAAAGGTTGATTAATCAAGTGATAAAACCCATTAATACAAAATGGATGCTCAAAGTTGTTGGATGAGACATTTATTTTATCAATTAGGGACATAAACATTTCCTTTCCTCTTACTAGTATTCTCCACTACTATTTGTACACTATCATTGCACCCTTTCTCCCACTGCAAGAATATTTTCTATCATTGCAAATGATTTATTCATAGCTTAATGCTTTCCAAATGCTACCTAGTCCCCTTTTATACAACCCCACTAAAAAATGAATGGATGAGATAAAAGGCTATTCAACAACCAAAAAAAGATTGGTTGCTGACAACTCACAATTGAAAGAATATTTATTTAATCAATGTTAGTTGGTAAAATAAACACCCTATAATTAGGGCACTTGGAACAAATTTCATGCTACAAAATTAACACTTCCTAAAAGCCCAAAAAAAATAAAGAATTAGTTCTAACATGACAAAAGTTGATACAACTAGCTAAATCCCACATTTTCCCTTGATTACTATATCCTTATCAATAACATTCCATAGAATGGAAACATGCAATTCACTAGTGAGAAGAGTGAACAAACTAACAAAAAAGGCTGCTATATTGGACTAGAATCCACTATTAGAGCCTAAGTTTGGTAGTAGATACCCTACAAATGAAAAGAAGACAGTCTCTAAAGAGTGTATGGAGACATGGTTTGAAAGCATAAATAACATTAACGACATCTAAATATCCAACAAGTTGCAACAAGAGAGCACAAATAATGACATATCCAGGAATCAATTTAACCCCTCTTTTGTAGGTCATACAAATATCAATTACACACATAAAGAGGACTCCATCACTTTAATTGCCACTTACACTTATACATTCGACCATCCTCAAACATTACATACTAAGGAATAAATTAAGCTTGAAAAAGTAAGTCAATTTTTACTAGTTAACACTTTTAGTCTGAAAATCAAGTCTAAGTATGTGATGATTAAATCATCCTACCTCACACACGCAAAGACACAAATTATTTCCAAGGCAATTCTACAAGCTCACATTGTTTTTTACATCTAATAATTTCCATTTGTATATAGTCTCGAAAGTTAGCTATATTGATGAGCTAAACCATATATCAAACATTAAAACTATTATTTTCCCTTAGAACATTGTTTAAGTTCAAACTATTTCTAAAGTAAAACAAGAGCTCTATTTCAGCTTGAGTCCCTACCTCTTGTAGAGAAATAATAGTTTATCAATCTAAATCTAAGTGGATAAATTTGATTTGATTGAAGGTTACTATATCCACAAGATTTCCAAATAGGTATAGAAAATAGATATTTTAAATATAATCTATAATATAACTATGATTTTAATGTATCATCTTTTTATTTTATTGATTATTTTAACATATAATATATGATGAATCTAATATCTAATACAAATATATAAATAATTTACATTATATCTTCAAAGTATCATTCGAAGGCATTAATATTGTTGTGAAATGAAAAAGATGATATGATAACCAATATATGATTTTTAAATGATTTGCTTGAGATTTATTTTTTAATTGTATTAAGGCAATTTGATATTGTTTTTTAATTTGAGTAATAAATATTATTTTATTTTATTTTACTATGAAATCAAACCAAAGATTTTTGAATTTATTAAATTAAATTAAAGAATCTTAAATTTAGTATAGGATAAATTAAGCTAATAAAAAAATCTTAGATTAGTTTTAAATAAATCAATAGCTACTTTTTAACTAGATCAATGAAAGCGACGTTTTTATCTCCTCTTGATTGTACATGTAGATACTTAAAATTGTCCTAAACACTATATTAATTGATTTAATATCTCCCTTGACACTATAATTATTTATCTATTTATTAATTATATTTGTCATATTCTTCTACTTATTTAATTAAATTTATTTAATACATAGTGCTCCATAAATCCCCTTTTAAATAAATTCTAATTTATTTAATCCCCTCTGCTTTATTAAATTCTTTAATCTTATGATTAAGTCCAATCTTATTATACAAAGGTGTAATCCTCCAACTTGAATATTTCCTTTGACATTATAATTATTTATTTATTAATTAATTATATTTTTCATATTCTTCTACTTATTTGATTAAATTTATTTAATTAAATAAGTTGATTTTCTAATGTATTTAAATTTAATTTAAATACTTTTACTCTAATGTATTAAACTTATTTAATACACAGTGTTCCATAAATCTCCTTTTAAATAAACTCTAAATTTTTTAATCCCATCCACTTTATTAAATTCTTTAATCCTATGATTAAGTCAAATCTTATTTAACTTAGTCTTAATCCCATCCTAAAACTTAGGCTACACCCATCACTCTCATCCTTCTAAGCCTACCCACTACTTAATCCCACTTTAATATCCTAAACCTCTTTAAATCACCTTTTTAGCTCTTAAATGTTTTCTCACACCTGTGTGAGAAGCTCGTGATCTAATAAAGCTTCCACTTCATTTACACCTCTTACACCTTTGTCCCTCACTCCTTCCCCCAAGGTTGCTCACACATGTTTGAGCACACCTTGAGCCTCTCAACCGTAAAGGCTCTTTTTGACTTTTGCATGGCTTTTTCCTTTAACCCATGTGTCTCTTTTGTGGCACCTATGTGGATGCCACATAAATGCCACCTCTCCAAGGCCTCTCTCAAACCTATAAATAGAACCCTTGTGTCAAGCATTTCTACATCTCTCTCATTTGTATTATTAACATGCTAGTTTCGCTATTGAGTTTTCTAGATATTTTATTCTTAGAGCTAACGTTTTGTAGTTGTTTGCACTATTTGAATTTCTAGAATTTGCATTAGTTTCATGGTAGTATGATATTGCTTGGTTTCTTTCTTCATTGCATTCCATTCACATTCACATCTTAGAATCTTTTAGGGATTGGCTCACTCATAGCCATTTCTTGAAGGTATTCTCCATTCATTTAGTCTAGATTCACTCATTTCATTCTATATATCATTTATCAATCAAGGGATTCAATAGTTGTGTTTTGGGAGAGCACATGCACATCCCTCCAATCTAAAGCACACCAACAAGGCATCTTATGAGTACCCTTGTTGAGCTACTTTGAGGTTGCGTGAGGACTTGTAATTTGTGGTTGCATAAGTTGTTAAACTCAAGCTTACTTTAGTTGTATTCTAACTTGTTTCAAATCTTTCATATGTACATGTTACAACTAATGATTGCTTGTTTACACGTGTTCCTGACAAGTTAGGTTTTTGTGTATACATCTTGACATGCCTAGTGGGACCCATGCCCTTTTCCATTATCAAATTCACTCAAAAACTTAAACTATGCATTGTCATCACTGTTACGATGCAGTGTCATCTGCACAAATGTCGTCATCTCCATAGATCATCTCTCTACATTTTATCATTTCCACTAGACTTAGCCCACAAAAATTCTATCGTCTCTACATATTGTTTTCTTTGTACTTTGTCATCTCCACCTATTTTAATTTTTTTTTTTAAATTCTATTCTATTGTCTTTGTAGTTTCATCATCTCCAAGTTATAATATGTCATCTTCATAGTTTCATTACTTTGTTGTCTGCATTGTGGGTGGTCAAAAACTAGTCATTTTTATATACTATCATCTCTGTAGTTTTCATACTCTATCATCTTCAATTTTCAGTGTCTACAATTCTATCTTGTCATCTACGATCCATGAATGTAAGTAACAAGTATATCAAACTTTTTTTTTTTCTATAGTTTATGATTTTTGTCCTCTATGTTGTTTGTCATCTCCGCTCGCATTCTATTGTCTACAATTTTTATGTAAAAAAAGGAGTATAAATCAAAATTTGACTTTTTGTGGATCTGTAGAATTGGACTCATTCTAAGCTTATTTACATATAGAAAAAATAACAAAAACAGTTAAAATAATTTTTTCCATAGTTAGCTTTTGTTTTTTGAGATTTTGTTCAAGCTAATCAACTTGTTTATTGTAGCATTGCAAATGGGAGCATTTTAGAAAAACCTAATCATGTTTCTTGCAAGTTTTCCTTAATATTTTATTGCTCTTGAGAATGAACTTGAATGCTTAATTATTTGTCTTTGAATGAATGTTGCACTTAATGAGACAAATCAAATACACTCTTAAATGGCTAAACATAAAACAAGAAAATCCAATCTTGAATGCATAATCAATTGAAAAAAAACCTTTCATTTGGATGAATGTTGTTAAAACACAATCCTAAATGCCTTAATGAAATTCACAAACATTTTTTGGAATGAATGCTTAGAAGTCAATTACACTCTTGAATGCATAAAGGTCAAAGAACAATGCTAGATACATAGTTCAATTTGGATTTAGAATGAATCTCATTAAATCTTGCATGCTTAAGGATCAAAGAACATTACAATGAACATTTGCATTTGGTGCTTAAAACAAACACTCACTAAATCTTAAATACACAAAGGAGTTGACTATGCTCAATTTTCTTATATTGAAGAACTCTTGATTTTTATTATGTTGATGACATTGTCAAGTTGGAAAGAACATTATATGCTATAAACATGAGTTTCTTCAAAAGTGGATTACAAAACCTAAATCTCCATTTGGAAAGAACAAATGTCTTTTCAACCCAATACCACTTATGTATTCACTCTTCTCATGCCTTTGAGTGATCATGAGTGCACAAGAAATAAGTGGCCTTGTTTTACATTTTTTAGGAGGCCTAATTGGGGATTTCATCACCCTTTGGGATGATCTCAACTCTAGTGTTCTCATGGAGTATAAGTATTAGGAGGTGAATCGAAAGACACCTCTCTTGGAAGTAAAATCTTGTCACTCTTGGCTAAGCCCCAAATCTCATCAATGTTATCTCAAATGTTCATCCAATATCAAATCAAATCAAAACATATTAAATCAAATCAAATCCAATCCAACCCAATTCAAATTAAAACAAAGTCCAAAATTTCTCCTAGTCTCAAGTTCATATTTCATTTCTCATCAAATCTCTCAACACTCCTCATCTAATCTCAATGGATAAGAATTGGCATAATCAAATGGTTGGGGTCCTTCAAAGGTAATATGGAGTCACACCTCCAGTACAAACCGCATATCAAATCAATCCTCAAAATTTTATGTCCAATCCTAATCCATCTCACATTCCTTATTGCTCTACCTTTGATAAGGGAAATCCATCTCATTATCCTTCAACCACATATGATTCCATTCATAGCCCACACAATTCCTCAAAAAAAAATGTGATTACCAAAGAAATTGAGGAAATCAAGAATTTTATTTTGATCCTAGCAAATCAAAAGAAAAAGTCCACCTTCCATGACATATGTCCTCTTCCCCCATGTTTTGAAGACCATAATCCTCATGTCCCATCCAACTTGAACCCTCCATGTAATTTTCCATACATTGAGCTTAATCTCCAAAAACATCATCCCAATCCTGTACCCATACCTCCACCTTCACACAATCCTAATCCTCCAAAATCATCATCATCCCTACCTTGTAATAGGTTTATCTCACTAGAAACCTTGTCTAAGTATAAAAGAAAAATAAAGTGATCCAACCACCCAAAGTCATACACCCAATTTCATCTCCATACCTTCCTCCAAAGTATGCCATTATGGATTCCTCTTGTCCTATAGATCCAAGCATTTCTCCATCCCATTATTCCCTTATCCCTCAAGATCCATTTATCCCCCTTATTCCATCTCATGATCCCCTTCATTATCAAGATAAAGACATTCCATGTACTATGCACATTACTGATTCCGTTTTTTCTCAAGAGTTAGCATCCATAGATCTCCCACTTCATGAAGATTCTCCTTCCACTCCATCCACTAGCTCTCCTCCATGTCAAGATCAAATCATTCCATCTCATGGTTCCATTTCATCCACTCCATTATATGATCTTATTTCACTAGATGATCCAATCATTCCTTCCATTCCACTACATGATCCTCTTTTAATTCAAGATCAAAGTGCCCCTTCATTTGCATTTCATGATCCCAATCCATGTAAAAATCCTAGTATCCATCATAATCACCCTTATAATCCTAATCCTTCACATGATCCTATCACACCTATCGAATCCACTCATGAACCCCATATACATGGACTCGCATCTTGTATTAAAAATGATAAGTATCCCATTGAAGAAATAATATTGGTACACCTTCAACTCCTACCAAATCTAAAATTCCTTCATCCAAACCTAGATATTCCCTTCCAAGTCCATTTTGGGCCCTTATATCCATATTCTACTTCCTTCCTCATTTCCATCCATTTTGGGTCCTTATGTTCCAAAGACAAACCCTTCATCCCTTCCATCCCTTTTGGGTACTTACATACATCCATCCACCATATTCATATTTTCCACTTCATCCCCTTATATACCTATTAAAGACCAACAAAGGCACACATCCTTGAATTCCTTCCAATGTTCACCATCCATAAGCTCTCCATCCCATTTTTCCTCATGCACTCATACCATGTCCAATGGAAGAAAATTAGATGCCAAAGATAAATTGACTAAAGCCAAAAATCTGCAAAAATCCAAGGATCAACATGTCCCCTCTAAATGACATGTTCAAAAAAAGAAAAAAGTGATCAAAAGGAAAGAAAAAATCAAAAAGCCATGAAGGCTCAAAATAAAAAATGCAAAAATCATATGGATTCCAAAGCTACTTAATGAAGCAATAAATATCAAAGAAAATTTCAAAATGGCATCCAATTTCGCTAATCCAAAAGCTTCTTTCATCCATAAATCCTCAAAAATTCCATTTATCAAATCCATTTTGGCTCCTTATGTCCCAAAATCCACCATCCTAATTCCATCATCACCTTCATCCATTTTAGGTCAATATATCCCAAAATTCAAAGTTAATCCTACATATCCTCTAAAATTCCCACCTTTCCATCACCCTTCAAGGTGTGTGTGTCAATGATGATCTTTCCACCTCCTTCATCCACTCATTCACAAGTCTTCCAACCTAGCATCCATCAACCATGTCTTCCTCCCAACCTCTCCACCCCCTTAATCCAAACCTTTTCATAAGTCCTTGACCTACATTTTCTAACCCATTTCACCCTTCTTTTTAGTATAGTACCAACATCTATGAGAAAATAGTAAAATAACTCCTTGAAAATAATAAAGAAAGATAATACCATCCATGTATCTAGATGCTTGAGTCCACCTTTTATTTTCCTATCATGAATCCAGTGTCTCCCAATTCTACCTATCTATCCATTCACTTTTCCTCTTCCACTTGTACTCTATCCTGGGGGCAACCTCCATCCATACTGCATTGCCTTATATATCTTTTGTATTCCTATCTACCATTCATCATCCTTGTCCATCTTTGATCTTGACTACCCTTTTCCTTCCATCCATCAATGATCACTCAACATATCCCATGCACATTATCCACACACTATCCTACATACTCCCACCATCCTTTCACATATTTGATCCATACATCTGATCCATAGTCCTTGTCATGTTCATTTATTCCATCCTCCATCCATACTCCTACATACTTCCATCCTTCTTTCATCCTTCTTTAATATGTCTTTGATCTTGGTTATCCCATCCATTTCATTTCCCACATTTCTTTTATACTCTTCATATCATTATCCCCATTGTTGGATACAATTATTCAATTGTGTGTTGTCTTTGATGTCACACAAATGTCATATCAGTCGTTAGACAAAGTCTACTGAGCTCAGAAGATCAGTAAGGCAAAGGACAAAATCTATTGAGCTCAAAAGGTTAGCAAGGCAAAGGATAGAATCTACCGAGCTCAGAAGGTTAGTAAAAGAAAACTTACAGTATCTACTAAGTAAATATTTGTTACAGAGCTCTCAAGGTAATCAAAGAAATTTGGCTTTTACCGAGCTCACTCGGTCATCAAAGGAAATGTAGCAAAAGCAGTTCTTAATGAGCTCTCATGAAGGAATTCAGTTCTTACCGAGTAAACTTGGTATCCAAAGGATTTTGCAGAAGTTGCAATGTTAACCGAGTCAAGAAGGTTAACTCAAGAAATTTTTGGAAGTAGTATTTACCAAGCAGGTTTGGCCAGTAAAGGATTTCATTGATTTTTGAAATAATGTCTATATTTTTAGAGTAATATTTGTTCCCAACTGGTGTATGATTTATTGGTAAATGTAACATGTAATTGGGCCAACTTGACAATCTGAATGGTATAATTAAGAGTTCAAATTGTGAATTCTAAGTGAGTGAGATGGAAGTGTGGAATTAATATGATATGAGGACTGATTATTGTAGAAGCAAATTTGAAGGATGATTAGAAATCATCGAGGAGCAACAAAGCCATATTTGATCAAGGAGGATCTAATGATATAGAACAAAGACCTGTAATCAAAAAATTTAGTTGCATCTTGTTCAAGTTAATTCATTGTTTCTTTCTAATAATTGTAGCAGTGATTTCAAATCTCTTAACAGAGTTGGTTTAACAACCATTTTGTAAATCCTCTAACAAGGTGATAGTTTAGTTGAATTGTTCTAAAGACCTCTAGCAAGGCCACTCATAATAGGGTGATTAAATCCTCTAACAAGGTCACACCTAGTAGTGTGTATTGTAACCTTTAATAGGGTTGGCTCCTAATAAGGCTCACTTCAGAAGAGTGAAAAATTGGTAGCTAGTTACTTGGTTGTTTTTCCCATATTGGGTTTCCACATTAAATCTAGTGTCTCTTGTGTTCATTTTGTTTTCAGTTACTTGCATGAATGCTTGACGATAAGTAATAATTTAATTTACCAAGTTACAACATTTTTTTACCGAATATTAGCAGTAACTAGATCATTAAGACATCAAAGGGATCTGTGATTATAAGTTTTTTTTAGTAACTAATTCACCCCCCCTCTCAGTTACTCTATCTTTAATCCCAACAATTGGTATCAAAGCTTTTGGTGCTTGCAAGAAAAGATTTCAAGGATCTAAGCCAAAGCTCAGGATGTCTTATAAGAGGGAAATTCTAAGACTTAACAGGGACAACTTCTTAGCATGGCAATGATTGATGAGGCTTCATCTAGCTTCTATTGGTGATACAGGGCTAAAGTACCTCGATGAAAAATATGAAAAACATTCTGGTACATTATCTATCAATGATATTGCTAAAAAGAAGACTCACAACAACATGATGATAGATATAGCATCTACTTAGAGCTATGAATAATTTGATGACATCAAGGATTGTAAAACTGCCTTTGAAATGTGGAACAAGCTGAAAGAGATCTATGGAGGAGATGATAATGTGAGAAGAGCTAAAGAAAAAAGTTTGAGAGGAAAATTTGATCAAATGAGGATGAGAGAGGATGAAAACATTGCAAAGTATGTTGAAAGAATTAAAGCATGTGTTAGTGCAATCAAAGCATCTGGAGGAGATATCAATGATGAGATAGTTATAAGTAAAGTTCTTAGAACTCTACTTCCCTTTTATGCAATCAGAGTCTCTGCAATTCAAGAAAGAAGATGTGAGGCAAATCATAAAATAAATTTAGAGGCCATAGTTGGAAGATTGATTGCATTTGAGCTAGACAACTATGATAATTATGTTCCAGCTGCCAAGAACATTGAATCAACATTTGAAGCCAAGCTTTCACTCAAAGAAAAAGTGAAGAAGATGAAGGATCCAAAATCAAACAATGATGAAGAATCAAAATAAAGTTTAGATAGTGATCTTGAGGTGGTTGAAGCTCTACTAGAAAAAAAATATTCAAGAGGCAAAGGGAAATACAAAGGTAAGGTTCCTCTAATCTATTTTTCTTGTGAAGAAATTGGACATATTACTGCTAGGTGCTCAAATAAGTAGGAAAAGGATGAGAATAAAGGTCACAAGTACAATGGAAAGAAATGGTGCAGGAGCACATCTGTGATAGGAAGTTTGGTGGCGACAGGAAAACAACTTGCAATATGACTAAAATGCAGGGTACAAAGCAAATATCAGAAAGTTTTGATTTTAAAATCTAAATTTTGAAATGTTTTTGTGTGTGAGTTTAGAGTTTTGTGTTTTAAAATAATTTTCTATGATGTGGTGTCATAAATGGAGAAGTGAAATGATAAACTCTCCAAATATAGCCACTTAGGACCATGTGTGTTTGTTTTAGTGGAAGAATCTAATCATATCCTTAAAAAGGACAGATAGTTGGCAGCAGGAATATTCATAATTTTTGAAAAAATCTCCTATTCTTGGATAGGGACATTTCATATTCCTTATTTAGTGAGTCAGTTTTTAGAGAGGAAGAGAGAGGAAGAAGACAAGTTTTTATTTTTGGGTTGAATTCGGTATGTTTGCAGAAATCAGTCTCAGTGCGTTTGTAATATCTCTCAAATGCACCATTGGATTTTGATGAGCTTTGGATATGTTGTTATAGGCCTAATTACTCCCATCTTCACTAGAGTGATCAAAGATTTTTGATCTGGTTCAAAATTTATTCATATCTGAGTGCAGGTCTATCTAGAGACAACAAGAAGCAATATTTTGCAGAAAAATGTACTCTGATGCGTGGTCAATATCTCAAGTTTGAACTGTTAGATTTCTCTAAAAATTTTATATGTTGTTTGAAACCTAGTTATTCCAAATATCAACAGTTGGATTGAGTAAATATTTTTTGGTTTGAAAGTTATTCATGTCTGAGTGCAGGTCTATCCAGAAGGCAGCAAGAATGTATTTTCTAGGCAATTTGTTTTAAAACTTTTGTTTAATGGATTAAGTGGATGGAAAAGTATAAAGAATGGATTTAGAGAGTATATGAATTTTTAATGTGTATGAAGAAACTCAATTAATACATTGTGATGTTGGATTCTAGTGTGTGATCCTGAAGGTTGTAGATGCCCCTTGAAGCAACTCAGTTGAGTGACTGATTCCTCCTGAGTTTTCCAAGGTGTGGCTCTGCATCAAGAAAGACTTGAAATCATTCAAGGATAAAGGTAAGAAAACATGTTTTATGGCTAAAAATTCTAATGATTTTGATGATGAAGAAGAATATGAAATTGTCTATGTTGCTGTAAAAGATGAATCTGATAATGAAGAAGAAATGGTACTCATTTTACATGTGAGAAAAAATGATACATGGATCAGAGATAGTGGTTGTTCTAATCACATGACTGGTGATAAAACTAAGTTTGAATACTTTGAAGACTATAATGGTGGAAGTGTAAGATTTGGTAACAATGAACCTTGTTGCATAAAAGGAAAAGGAAGAATCTCATTGACCAAGGAACTTGTATGTGATAATGCATATTGGGTAGAAGGATTAAAGCATAATTTGTTGAGTGTGGCACAACTATTCAATAATAGATTCAAAGTAGAATTCATGCAAGGAAGAGAAAAACTGCTAAATGAGCAAGAAAAGCTGATTGGATCAAGCACTCAAACAAAAGGTAACTTGTTTTATCTTGAACTTAGTGAATGTTCATATTTTATTGCTCAAGTTGAAGAAAGTTGGTTATGGCATAGAAGGTTGTGTAATGTAAACTTTGACAACTTGGTAAAGATAAGTAAATTCAAGAAAGTAAGAGGCATTCCTAACATAAAGAAAATCGAGATTGGTCTATGCAAGAATTGTCAAATTGGAAAAATGGGAAAAAACTAGTTTTAAAAGCAAAAACTATCAGTCTAAAGAAGTTCTAGAAATTGTGCATACTGATTTGTGTCGACCTATTAGCATTGAAAGCTATACTGGTGAGAAATTTTTCATTCTTTTTGTTGATGATTATTCAAGAATGATGATTGTCATGTACCTAAGAGAGAAATTAGAAGCATTTGAAAAATTCAAATGGTATTTGGCCAGAGTAGAAAAGGAAATAGGTAAAAGACTAAAATGATTAAGGTCTGACAAAGGTGGTGAATTCATTTCACATGAGTTCAATAACTTTTGCATTGAAAGGGGAATCAAAAGATAGGTTTCAGCACCTGGAACTCTAGAAGAAAATGGAATAGCAGAAAGAAGGAACAGATCTATCATGGACTATGCAAGAACCTTGATTATTGAGAAAAACATTGCTATCAAATACTAAAAAGAAGCTATCATCACTACAATTCATACCTTGAACTAAGTATAGCTGGAAAAGGACTCATTCAAGACCCCCTATGAGTTATGGTATGGCTACAAACCCAATGTAAGTTACCTAAAAGTATTTGGAAGAAAATGTTACATTTTGAAAGAACCTAGAAAAGGTAAATTTGATGTAAAAGGTGATGAAGGAATATTTTTGGGATACTCTTGCAAAAGTAAAGCATATAGATGTTTCAACTTATCTACTCACAAAGTCATAGAAAGTACACGTGTGAAATTTGATGAGTTCACAGAAAGAACAAAAGAAAAAAGAAAAAGGGAACCTGAAGACTACAGGAGATTTGTTTATATTGAACCTGATACAATACCAAATACATCTGCCAATCAGGAATCTTCAACTCCCGAGTCTTCATTAATCGAGTCAAAAGAAGTTCAAACCGAGTCAATACCTATTGAGCTACAAGAACTTGAGTTGCAAATAGAAGCTACTAAGTCAACATCTACTGAGCCTGAGAGACCAAAATCAAAACCAAAATTTGAGACACAGAAGGATAACAATGCAAGTCATTCAAAAGGTAACGAGCCTATGTTAGCAAAATATATCAGGAAACATCATGCACCAAATTAGATCATTGGAGATAAATCAAAAGGAACAATGACAAGAAGTAAGTTGAAAAGAACTTGTTTACTTGCTGATTTTGAACCTAGAAATGGCAAAGATGCACTAGAAAATGAAAGTTGGATTGAAGCTATGAATGAAGAGATAGAAAAAATAGAGAAAAATAAAACATGGACTATTGTACCTAGACCCAAAGACAAGAATGTGAATGGAACTAATTGGGTATGCAAAAATAAGCTAAATGAAGATGGTAAGGTATCAAGGAACAAAGCTAGATTGGTATGCAAAGGATACTCTCAAGAAGAAGGTGTAGACTATGGAGAAAATTTTTCTCCTGTTGCAAGACTGGAAGGTGTCAAAACCTTACTTGCATTTACTACATTCAAAGAATTCAAATTTTATCAGATGGATGTCAAGTCAGCATTTCTCAATGGAATATTGGATGAAGAGGTTTACATTGAACAACCTGAAGGTTTTGTTGATCCAAACAAGAAGGACATGGTCTGCAAATTCCATAAAGAATTATATGGTCTAAAATAAGCCCCCGAAGCATGGTATGAAAGATTGCACAACTATCTTATTCAAATTGATTTTTGAATAACTAATGATAATAGTAGTTTGTACATAAAGGAAGGATTAGATAATAAGATTGTTTTAGCAGAAATATTTGTAGATGATACTTTGTTCATAGAAAATGATGATTTTTACAAAGAATTTTTAGAATAAATGAACAAGGAATTTGAAATGTCAATGTTTGGTGAAATCAAATTCTTTGTTGCTCTTCAAATTCAACTAAATAAGAATGGTAGCTACATTACTCAATCCAAATACATCAAGGAGATACTGAAAAAGTTTGGTATGGAAGACTGCAAACCACTTGGGACTCCTATGTGTACTGGATTGAAACTTACCAAGGATGATGAATCAAAGGAAGTGGATCATACATTGTATAGATCTATGATTGGAAATTTGCAATATGTAGTGCATACAAGACCAGACATTGCCCTTGCAGTAGGACTTGTAGCAAGATTCTTACCAAAACCAAAAGAAAACCACATGATGGGAATCAAAAGGATCACAAGATACTTAAAAGGAACTAAAGATTATGGAATTAAAGGTGTTCACTAATGCTTATTGGGTAGGGAATGTTGATGACAGAAAGAGCACAAGTGGAGGAGCTATCTTTCTTGGAAAAAGGTTGGTTTCTTGGACAAGTAAAAAGTAGAATTGTACATCCCAATCCACAGCAGAGCCTGAATATGTTGTAGCATTAGTAAACTATTCAAACATTGTGTGGTTCAAACAATTATTAGAAGGTATGAAGCAAGAAATCAAAGAACCTATTATTATGTTTTGTGACAACACAAGTGCAATTAATATCTACAAGAATCTAGTGATGCATTCAAAAACCAACCATATTTCCATAAAGTATCACTTTGTTAGAGAATTAGTACAAGAAAAGGAAATTGGATTGGCATATGTTCATACAAAGGAACAAATTGCTGACATATTCACAAAGCCTTTACCTAAGGATGCATTCTTGTATCTAAGAGGTAAGTTAGGGTTCATTCCCCTATCGGATTCTCACTAAAATATAGTTTTAGTGATGCATCAACAGGGACAAAATTGAAGATCTATTAGTTGATGTAGCAAACCTATGAAGACATTGCATATACTATCATATCTTTCTAAAATTTGCAATATAATAAGAGTTTGTGTAAGATGGAGAGATTATTATGAAAGAGGGAGCTTGTTGTAAAGTATTCTGTCAGTAAAGACTTGTTTTCAAATTTCATTCTGCTATGACATGTTGTGTTGCCATCAATGCCAAAGAGAGAGATTGTTGGATACAATTGTTCAATTGTGTGTTGTCTTTGATGTCAGACAAATGTCATATCAATCATCAGACAAAGTCTATCGAGCTTAGAAGATCAATAAGGAAAAGGATAGAATCTACTAAGCTCAGAAGGTCAGCAAGGAAAAGGACAAAATCTATCAAGCTCAGAAGGTTAGTAAAAGAAAACGTGCAATATCTATCGAGTAAATAGTTGTTATTGAGCTTTCAAGGTAATCAAAGAAACTTAGTTTTTACTGAGCTCACTTGGTCATCAAAGGAAATGTGTTAGAAACAATTCTTACAGAGCTCTCGTGAAGGAAGTCAGTTCTTACCAATTAAACTTGGTATCCAAAGGATTTTGCAAAAGTTGCAATGTTAACCGAGTCAAGAAGGATAACTCAAGACATTTCTGGAAGCAGTATTTACATAGCAAGGTCAGCCAGTAAAGGATTTCATCAATTTTTGAAATAACGTCTATTTTTTTAGAGTAATATTTGAAGTCGACTGGTGTATGATTTATTGGTAAATGTAACATGTAATTGGGCTGACTTGACAATCTAAATGGTATAATTAAGAGGTCAAGTTGTGAATTCTAAGTGAGTGAGATGGAAGTGTGAAATTAATATGATATGAGGACTGATTTTTGTAGAAGTGAATTTGAAGGATGATCAGAAATCATTGAGGAGCTGTAGAGCCATATTTGATCAAGGAGGATCTAATAATATAGAAAAGAGACCTGTAATCAGCAAACTCAGTTGCATCTTGTTCAGGTTAATTCATTGTTGCTTTCTAACAATTGTAGCAATGATTTCAAATCTCTTAACAGAGTTGGTTTAACAACCATTTTGTAAATCCTCTAACAAGGCGATAGTTCAATTGAATTGTTATAAAGACTTCTAGCAAGGCCACTCCTAATAGGGTGATTAAATCCCATACCAGGGTCACACCTAATAGTGTGTATTGTAACCTTTAACAGGGTTGGCTCCTAACAAGGCTCATTTTAGAAGAGTGAAAATTGGTAGCTAGTTACTTGGTGGTTTTTCTCATATTGGGTTTCCATGTTAAATCTAGTGTCTCTTGTGTTCATTTTGTTTTCAGTTACTTGCATGAATGCTTGAAGATAAGTAATAATTTAATTTACTAAGTTACAACATTTGTTTATTGAATATCAGTAGTAACTACATCTTTAATACATCAAAGGGATTTGTGATTAAAGTTTTTGTTAGTAACTAATTCACCCCCTCTCTCAATTACTCTATCTTTAATCCCAACACCTATTTCATACTCTCCCTCCCATATCCCATACACCTTCCACTTTCATGCATATGCTCATGATCAACACTAGAGGCACAACAATAGAATGTACATACATGCTTTGGAAGGTACACATGCCTCCCCTTTCTCCATACAATATCCTTCACACCATCTATCCATTTCCACACATCCTTTCCCACCATTTTTCCTATCCTTGGTGTGGGGCATTTTAACTCCTTTGAAACATGGTCCTTGGCTACCCATTGTCCTATATTAGATCATTTGGTCCCCCATATTATTCCTCCATTTAGATATCCCCACCCTTCCAATCCATTTACCATTCCTTAGTTCTCCCTTGTCAATGGTCTCAATCTAGTCATCTTCCAACCAATTCAATAAATTCATTTCTCCTCTTATCTAATCATCATCCCTTCTTCTAATCATTTCATACAAATAAATTTCCATAATAAATTGCTTCATTTTTCCATCTATTTGCATATACCTTGATCAAATGTCTGGTATTCCATTAAGAAAACTTCCCTCCAGAGAACATTTATCACTTTCTCTCTTGCATTCCCCTTCCATTCCAATTCAATTCATCCATCATCTTATCATATCTTATCCAAATTCTTCTATTCATCATCTTTTCTCATGACAATGAGCTTCACCGCATCAAAGTGAGCTGATCAAAATAATGAATTGCAAAAAAAAGTACAAAAATTCACACTAAGACTAAATAATTTGAGAACCTTGTTCCTTTCACACAATTTCCAGTGAACACTCACTAACATTTCAATATAATTCAATCAAACAATCAATTTTTTCCTTATAAGATGCATCCTTCCAACACAAGCTTATCAAATTTCACTATCGAAGTCAGGTTCATGGCAAGAACTATGGATTGAATGACTATTTGGTCATAAGGTCTTTTTTCGATTTTATCTTTATGTGTCAATGATAGCCTCCCCATGTGTTCCTAGATCTTCAATATCTTGGTAACATTTGAATGGCTTAACCTAATTACATTGGTCATTTTGTGATATGATAGATTTTCATCATTCTTTAGCACATCTCTATCGATTTTTAAGTTATGGTTATGCATTTCTCATTAGGGGCAATGGGTTAGCACACTTTCCACCAAAATCCCTAACAAGAATTTGGGTGTGCCCAAACTTCTCTAGTGCTTATCTGTCATATTTTCCATCATGACTATGAAGCCTACATCTTTGATATGATATATTTTCATCATTCTTTAGCGCATCTCTGTCAATTTTTAAGTTATGGTTATGCATTTCTCATTGGGGGCAATGGGTTAGCACACTTTCCACCAAAATCCTTAACAATAATTTGGGTGTGCCTAAACCTCTCCGGTTCATATCTATCATATTTTCCATCATGACTATGAAGCCTACATCTATGTCCCTAAAGTCTCTATTTTGTTGAGAGTCTAGTCCACGCAAAGGAATATTGCCATCTATGCTTCTATAGCATTTGGTGCATAACTCCTCTTGCAATATCAAAGTAGGGTGTGCTCTCCCATATGAACACAACTGAATCCCAAACATTCATTCATATAGTTAAGCTACATTTAGATTAATCATTATCTAATTCACATTGATTCATTTCACTCTTACCAAAAAGTCATGCAAGGCCTTTCTTTAAGCTTTTTTCCTTCCTTTTTCCTTCTTGTGTCTATTTTTGAGAAAATGGGGCAAAATATATTCCTTTTTCACCCCATTTAAATGAAAGGGCACCCTCCTCCCTTGTCGTCACTATGACATAGCTCATATGACTCCACTCCTCTATGGGGCAACCTATATTTTCCTTTTTTTGATATAATATCATGCCAACATCACATCAAAGAGGGGCAAATTGTAGATACGCAAAATCATCCCAAATGCTATATTAATTTAATTAATATTTCCTTTGACATTATAATTATTAATTAATTAATTAACTATATTTGTCATATTATTCTACTTAATCAATTAAATTTATTTAATTAAATAGGTTCATTTCCTAATATATTTAAATTTAATTTAAAAACTTTCCCTCTAATGTATTAAAATGATTTAATACATAGTGCTCCATAAATCCCCTTTTAAATAAATTCTAATTTATTTAATTCCCTCCACTTTAATAAATTCTTTAATCCTATGATTAAGTCAAATATTATTTAACTTAATCCTTATCCCATCCTAAAACTTAGTCTACACCCATCACTCTCATCTTTCTAAGCCTACCCACTACTTAATCCCACTTTATTATCCTAAGCCTCTTTAAATCTCCTTTTTAGCTTCTAAATGTTTGCTCACACATGTGTGAGAAGCTCATGATCTAATAAACCTTCCACTTCATTTACACCTCTTACACCTTTGTCTCCCACTTCTTCCCCCAAGGTTGCTCACACATGTGTGAGCACACCTTGAGCCTCTCGACCATAAAGGCTCCTTTTGACTTTTGCATGGCTTTTTCCTCTAACCCATGTGTCTCCCTTGTGGCACCTATGTGGATGCCACATAAATGCCACCTCCCCAAGGCCTCTCTCAAACTTATAAATAGAGTCCTTATCTCAAGCATTTCTACATCTCCCTCATTTGCATTTTTATCATGCTAGTTTAGCTTTTGATGTTTCTAAAGATTTTATGTTTAGAGCTAATATTTGGTGGTTGTTTGCATTTTTTGATTTTTTAGACTTTGCATTAGCTTCATGGTAGTATTATATTTCTAGGTTTCTTTCCTCATTGCATTCCATTCACATTCACATCTTAGAATCCTTTGGGGATTGGCTCACTCATAGCCATTTCTTGAAGTTATTCTCCATTCATTTAATCTAGATTCACTCATTTCATTTTGCATATAATTTATCAATCAAGGGATTCAATAGTTGTGTTTTGGGAGAGCACATCCACATCCCTCCAATCTAAAGTACACCAACAAAGCCTCTTATGGGTGCCCTTGTTGAGTTACTTTGAGGTTGCATGAGGATTTGTAATTTGTGGTTGCATAAGTTGTTAAACTCAAGTTTATTTTAGTTGTATTCTAACTTGTTTTAAATCTTTCATATGCACATGTTACAACTAATTATTTCTTATTTATGCATTCTCTCAATAGGTTAGGTTTTTGTGTATATAGTACAAAGAAAATGAAATATCTTCTCTTTACTAACATGTGTAAATTACAAGCTTCAGAATGAAGGGGAAAAGAAGATCAAAATAAAAGTATCAAACTAATGCCAAAAAAATGGATATTATACATAGCCTTCAACACCCATTCTTGCATAGTTCTTAAATTCACCGTGGCTATATATTCTGAAAGGAATGTTGAATTGTAGTGTTTCCAATCAATTTTTTACCATGGTAAACATGGGATGAGAATGAGCATGAATATGAATGTGGCAGAGTTGCAATAGAAAAATGTAGTGGTGGCCATTAATGGAATCTTACCTCAATCATCACATTCCAACATGTCTCCAGCTTGAATATGAGGTTGCACCAATCCTTCTTCTTCATCTAATTCTTATAATTCCTCAATTTAGCTATGTCTTTTTGCAAATGACTTGACTATCCAAATGTAACTGTAGTGGGAGGAAATCGACCAATTCATTTCTATGCATTTAAGCCTTTTTTCTTTCCCTCCTACAATCCACATCTCTGACATTTTTAGGTAAATTTTGTTGTTCAATGTGAGTGGGATTTTGATTTGGACATTTTGTTTGTTCAAAATGAAAATATTTGAATTGCGATAGAGACATAATAGAGTCCTCTTCAAATAAACCATTGTATGCGCTAGTTTTTTAATATTAAAGTCCATTATTTATTTTATTATTATCTAAGTGATAAGGTCAATACAAAAAAAAATTAATCTTTAAGTACAATCCACTTATTTAAATTTAGATTTGTATAAATAATAGCATATTAATTAAAGGGGCAATAATGATTTGATGTCTATTTAGCTTATTTTCCAAATAATCTATTCATTGTTACCTATATTACTTTAGTGTCTTTGATTATAATAATATCAATCTTAATAAGTTGAGTTTATTTTTTAAATTACATATTTTACTTTTGATTGGATTAATATTAAATTTGTTAAAAATAAATATAAAATTATTTTACTTTAAAATAGAAAATGCTAAAAATTTAAATTAAAAAGTTATATGGAATCTATAGATGAAGAAAACATTTTTTATCGTGTTAGAGAAGAAGACACTTTTTATTTTCAAATGACTTTGTGTCTATACATGTACATTATGCATTTCTTTTATACTAAAAATTTATTACATATGTATGTGTATGCTCTTGAAATTGTAAAGCACACATGAATAGATAGAATTAGAAAAAATAGAATTCAACTATGATTTAATACAAAAGAGAAGATAAGAGTTTGTAATGTCTTGATATATTTAAATACTTAAATAAAATAATTGGTTAAGTGTTTCCAATTTTAAATAATGTCATATAGATACCAAAATTGTCTATTGTTTACAAATTTCAATAGATGCCTAAAAAATAGAAAAGGTCTACTTTTGTTTGAAAAAATGCCATGGAAGCATAAAAAACTTATAACATGAGAAAATATCCAAGCATTCAAGAAAAGGCTCTACATACTAGAGGAACCAATTCACAATTTTAGATATTTCTTCAAAAAATATGATTGAAGTTTGTAAGTTACCATCTATACAATGATCAATAATGGATGACAAATATATAATATTTTGATTGATTATCAAAATAGAGAATCCTATTACCTTGGTTTTAATAAGGTTATTTTAGATAAAAAGATATATACATTTGATAGGAATGTTAGATCTATGGAATAGAAAGTTAGAAAAATCTCAAATATATCAAGCAATAGGGCCCTAAATCAACCTCAGCACTAACTCAATATAGAATGGGGATTATAAAGAGATATGGAAGGAAATATTTAAAAGAATGGTTGGTAAGAAAACCTTAAAGAAATTAATCATGATTTTGGCTAGAGGGTCGTAAAATAATGAATCCCTACCTTGTAATAGTTAATGATTGGGAAGCTACAATATGTTGTTTATAGTAGACCAAATATTGCTCAAGTTGTAGGAATTGTTGCAATATGTTTGTCACACCTCAAGGAACCACATTTAATAGCACTAAAGCATATATTTTGATCTCTAAAAGACACTCAAGATTTTAATTTATGGTATGAAAAGACATGAAATTTTGATCTAAAAGTGGGAGGCAACATTGATGAAAGAAAAAATACAAGTGAAAGAACATTTTTTCTTGGAGAAAGACTAGTTGCATGGATCAACAAGATGAAGGACTATATATTACAATCGATTATTGAAGTAGTGTATGTGGCAATTCCAATCAATTGTCAACAAGTTGTATGGATGAAACAAGTTTTGGAAGTTATACAAGAACCAATGGAAGAACATGTTGTTAGACGTTGTGACAACATCATTTCTATCAATATATCTAAAATATGATAATGCACTCAAAAACCAACCATAGAGTGATAAAGTGTCATTTTCTAAGAGAGAAGGTAAAAAATAAAAAAGTTTGGTCAGAGTACATTCCAACCAAGGAACAAGTTGCTAATATATTTTTCAAGCCATTTCCAAGAGATAGATTTGAACATTTGAGGAGTATGTTAGGGGTGTTACCCCTATCAGAAACCAACTAGGAAGACACAGAAGTGTACTAGTTCATGAAGAACCTAACAAAATACCTTTTGCATGGACTACTGAAGATAGAGGCTACTCTAGAGTTGAGTAGTTAGGTCAATAGGAAATTATAGGAAAATCAGAGTATGAGCAAGATTAGAAAAGGATATGATGTCTTTGATATTGTTGTCAAAGGGGGAGAAATATATTGATTAGATGGAAAGGAGAAGAAGTAAAGAAAAAATTTAAAAAGTTATAGATGATAAGAGAAACATATCACATTTGATGGAGGAGATCAATTTTTTTTGTCACAAGAATACATTCCATATAGGTTTTCCATTAATGCCAAAGGGGTAGATTGTTCACATAACTATTTTACAAATTTTTGATAACATAAGGAGATACATGCATTGAATTATTCATCATTTATACTTTTTTTAGTAATTTCAAATAATTGGCTGGTTATTTCATGTTGTTCCTATATTTTAAGAAATTTTATTTCGAAGGCACTGAGAAATAATAGGGAAGCACCTTATCAAGCAATAGTTGGAATGATAGAATTGTTAACTAATGGATTATCTTACCAGAAATAAGATGGTTATCAAAAATCAAAATCTTATCAATGAAGTTATCTTTTATTGGTTAAGTTGGAAAGAAAAGAAAATTTTCTAGGTTAAGTTGCATGGGATTGTTTGAGAAGTTTCTACATGGATAAATAAATTTCTTTGAGATCATAAGATTTAGGTTTATGGTTTGCAAGGATAAAATAGAGAATGAAATAAGGGGGGAGAGAGAGAGAGAGAGAGAGAGAGAGAGAGAGAGAGAGAGAGAGAGAGAGAGAGAGAGAGAGAGAGAGAGAGAGAGAGAGAGAGGTGTATAGTGGCAGGAAAAAGAGGAATAGAGCTATCAGAGTAGAGGAAGACGAGTAGTGAATGGTATGTTGTTATGCTAATGAGCTTCATTGGATTTGATATAGCATGCCAACACAAATTACATATGATTATTATTACTTCTATTACTTTATTACCATGATATAGTAGTCTGAATACCTTGGAAGGGTGACCTTAATTGGTCCATTGTAAAGCCTCTAATAAGTTGACATTCTTAGATTAGAGTGTTAAATATTTTAACAAGGTTACTCCTAGAAGATTAAAGATCCTAATAGATCTAAAGGGAAAACCTATACCAAGGTACACTTAATAGTCTTTTGTAACCTTTAATTGGGAAAGCTCCTAACAGAGTGTATTCCAAAAGAGTACCTTATTTTGTGGGCATCATTCTCACACCATGGTTTTCACCTTGATTAGGTTTCCATGAGATAAATTTTGGTGTTACAATTATTTTATGTTTATACTATATGTTTTGAATTCACTATTTATTTAACTAATATCAACACTATAGGCATAAGTTGATCTTACTAGTAAACTATAAGGTATAAACTAAAGATAAAAAGTTGAATGTGGTGATTATTGATTCACCCCCCCAGTAATAAATCCTACACCTACAATTAGTTCTTCCATAAAAAATATCAATAATTCTTTTGATTCTCTGATGGCATCTACAATTGAATCAATATTACTAGGAAAACTTGTAAGAACATTTTCAACCACTTCTTGATCAGAAATATCATCCCCATGTGTCCTCAATTGATTATCAATATTCATTAGTTTAGTAAATAAATTATCTATATTATCTCATGCATTAATATTAAGATTTCAAACTTTCTCCTTAATATTTACAATCTTACTACTTCCACTATTGTTTTACCTTGATAGGCAACTTGCAAGGCATCCCAGGCTTTCATGGATTTCATTTCTCCAGAAACTCTTGAAAATCTAGTGACTTATCCATTGCTTGATGAATAAAAAATAATGCCTTAGAATCCCTTCTCTTTGTATCCTTCAACAAACCTTTTTCTACTTGTGATAATTATTGATAGACTTCCTAATCTTGTGGTTCTACAAAACCCTTCTCAAACAAATCCAATATATCTTAAGAGTAAAATAAAGTATTCATTTTAACAAATGAGATGTCATAATTCTTACTAGTAAAAACTAGAATTTGAGACTAAAATATATTATTTATCATTGTCATGTCTTTAGATGTAATCTCCAATTTTAGCTTCATCTTCTTTCTTCAACACAACCCGATTCTTTACAAAATAAAAGATTCATGTGATAGGAATTTGTTAGAAAATAGAGAAGATTAAAAAATGTAAAAAAATCAATGATTCTTGCATGCTTCTACAACAAAATACATAGAACAAAAATTATTTAAAATTATTTTTTGTTGATTGTAAATGGATGGTTACATGGCCTTTATTTAAAATAACCAAATAAACTAGGTTACAAGTAAGAAATATAAACTGGGTTGTAAGTAACCTTAAGAATAGGTTGACTGAAGTAAACAATACACTCATGACACGCATGAAAAAATTATGGAAAGTTTTTTATTTGATTAGCTGTTGGAAATGAGTATATAAGTTTTCTTGTTCCAATGTTTATAACTGCAAACTAAAATATATCAAATATTTGAATGCACATGTTGTGATTGGCTTTGAAACCTTCCTTATTCTATGGATGCAAAATTGGAATAACTTATTATTTAAAATGATGTATAAAGAAATTATTATTTCCATTAATATTGACAGACTACCTTTTATAACTAGTGGCAACAAAAACTAATTATCTCACTAGTAACTACTTTTATATTTCTAAATCATAGACCAATGTCAAGTGTAGTTGGTTTTATTGGGAACTTATAATTCTTCAAAGTTAGTATTAGTATTTTTCTATCATCTCATGTTCTTCTCTTTGTGAGACCAATGGTCTACAAGCATTCACTAAACTTATAAGAATGACTTATGTTTTATCAAATTGTTCACATATATCAAATAAAATATAGAGTTCAGAGGATACATCTTCACATATAATTTTTAAGCTAATTCACATTTTTTATTATTTGCACCTAACAATTAAAATAATTATTAAATAGATCTAGGAATAAATATTTGATTTCAAGAAAATAAAAATCATTTGTATAGAGGAGAAGAGTTGGGTTTTATAGCACCCAATTGTTGAAGCTTAAAAGCTTGAAAGAACACTCAAATTTAATTATTTGTGGATACCCTATCTTCCTCCAAACTAATTGGAAGGATAAATTCTATGATTATAGCTATATATCTTTCCTCTTTAGATAATCCAATAGAGCCAAAGGATTTTGATCCTTTTATTGGGAAGATCTAGTGATACTTTGCTTGTGACTCTTAATCAAATTATCAATCCATGTTTTAGTGAATGAGATTTTTGATTACAGATTTAATTGGATTAAGAAAGGATGTTTGCTAAAATTTTGAAAGAAGACTTTCTAGTCCTCTATAAATTACTTTACTTCCTCAATAAAAGCAAATTTGATGGAGTTTTTTGTTTCCTTCAGAAGTTTTCTTGCATAGTTTTATGTAATATTGATGATTGGGTCTTTAAAAACAATCCTAGATGATTACTTCATTCCAATGCTAATAGTTACTAATTTTATTTATAAATTACTGTGAGAATAGAACACAAAATTGTAATCACCCATTTTTTTTTGCTGCATATGTATACTCAATTCCTTGGCATAGTTATCGTGACTCCTTAGGGTATGTGCAGGATCATGGTCAACCAAACTACACCCTTAAGTGACAATGAAAAATAAAAAAATCAAGGTTATGTCAACTTGATGTACAATTTTCAAATTCTTATGAACTTTCTATCAAAAGTTTGATAGAAAAAGATCTCTAGGAAATTGAATTTGGCTTCTAAACTACTAGGCCTTATCTAAAAATAAATAAAAATTGAATGGTCAAATTTTTTAATTTTAATGCAATAGTACAAAAATTTAAGGACAAAAATAAGAAGTAGACATATGTTTAACCACCTTAGTCATAATCAAATGATAATATTTTTAATAAGATTCTAGACATAAGCATTAGACTCATTCATAAATTTGATACACATTTTTGGGTATTTTTATTCTATATAAACAATTAATAATTAATGTTCTACTATAGTATTTTTGGAATTAAAAAAAATCTCATTTTTTACCACCTTAACTAATTCAAAACTCTACAAAAGTTAAATTCCCCTTTTTTTTCCTTATAATAAAAGAAGCATAGAATGTGGTCCATCTTTTCGATTTTAAAAATGTTGTACCATTTGAAAGTTATAGTTATTTTTAAATCAGTGTGTCCATCAACACTTTATACGTAACTCCATTAGAAAATAAGTAATAATTACTTACTGGATTCATAATTTGACATACATTACATTTATGGAAAGCTTAAAACATTCTTAAGAAACCCTTTTCATTTTATCAAATTTGGGTGAAAAAAAGTTGTCAACTACATGTTTGAAGTAAAAAAACATATGACAATAGGCCAAAAATATGTTTTTAGGATATTTTTAAAGGTGACCATGAAGGGTTTCTATCAAAAGATATAAGAGGCATTATAAAGGTATTAGTTTTTGGGTTTGGTATTAGGATGGGTGGGAAAAAAAGTTGGAATAGATTTTGAAATGCTTTGTGAAATTTCAAAACAACATAATTTTTAGGTCACCATGTTTTGGCACATCATGATCCTGTACATAGTTTTTAATGTTTATAGAATATGTCCTTTATTACCATTTATGATTTTGAGTTCCTCCTTATGTTCTTTGTTCATGAGTATACTTTGAGGGTGGTGGTGAAGGTTTAATTATTTTTCTATCTTGAAGATTAGGTTGTCCCCTATTTTTTGTTGTTACTTCTTCATACAACTTCTTTGTGATTGTCTATTTTATTCCTTAATTCAAGATATTCATTAAATGAGTCATTCAACATTGTTCAAATTAATGGTTTTAACTAAAATTTAAAAGAATTGTGATGTCACTATTTTCCATAAGCTCTAAAAGATGGAATAATTCAACTATATAGAGTGTAGAAAAGGCTAAATGAGTTGGTGTTGTATGCTTTTAATTAGGGAAATAAGGGACCTTGAAACCCTATGCATAGGAAAAAAAGATTAAACCATCAAATCCATAGCAACTAATAGAGACAAAACTAGATAGGGCTAGCCATTGAACAAAGGCCAAACACAAAATGATAAAAGACAACAACTAAAGAACAACTAACAATGAAAAAAGGAAACATAAAACACAAGAAACACCAAAGAGACCAAAAGGGACATTAACCCATATTCTTAAGAAGCTCTGTAGCTTGAATTTCTAGCTAGGCCATCTGACCAATAGCTTCTTTGATTTGTAGAACCTCAATTGAAGGAGTAGCCACCATATTTCTAGTATTTAACCTAGTTTTCTTCCTTAGACCATATTTACTATTAGTAGGACCACCAAGCTCCTCAGGGACTTTGATAATGGCCATCTAACTAGGAGTGTTCTCCAATTTTCTAATGTGAATCTTGATGTGATGGTTATAAGCCTTAATAATATTATATACATTTGACTAGTAATTCTTTTCAAGGAGTCCTCAATATTGTTTATCTTGTTTTCCAATTCCATAGCTTTAGCCTTTAACCTATAGAAATCTTCCATGTCTATAAAAAGATCCCATACTAAGGCTCTCCTTGTTAGTAATATTTTCCTTTTGATAATTAGCTCTTCCCTCTAGGGCCACTACCCTCTCTTTGATGTCATAAATCTCATGAACTAGCCATTTGATGGACCTAGAGTTATCCAAAGAGATATTTCAAGTATTTTTAAGAACACTCATATCTACCTCTTTACTAGAGTCACTTAGAATCAACATCAAGGGATCAATTAGTTCACTAAGATCACCTTTACCTAGATCTACTTCCCTAACCTTGAGATCATTTTCCCTCTTACAGTACTAAGCCTCAAAAATTTCATATCCATGTTTTTCTAGACAATCTTCATGCCTCTAGGAAGAGAACTAGATCCAAATGGGGGAGCAAGATCTCAATAGTAGGAGGTTTATCTTGCATAGTAGGAGAAGTATGCTTTCCTTGTTTATCCTCACCACCATGAGGGGAGTCAACCCTATGCTGATTGTAGTAATTTAGAGGAATAGCAAAGCCCATCTTATCACTCCCACTTCTCTGCTCCTCCTTATATCTTTTCTTAGGGGGTTAAAATCTATTGCTAGTTTGCATATCTTCAATGTTTGTTTCCATCTAAAAATCATCATCATCATCATAGTCATTAGAGGAAATGACAACTTTAGTTTTCTTATTTGTCAGCAGAGTTTTCTTTCTAGCAAGACTCCATTTACCTTTTTTCTTCTTATAATTTTTCCCAATTTTCTTCTTACTAGAACACACTTCATCTTCTTTATCAATTTCCATATCATCTTCCTCTTCCGCATACTCCTCATTAGAGAAAATATCAATCTTGACTTACTTCTTAGTCGGGGTGATTTTCTTCTCTTTTTTAATTGATCTCATACAAGTTTTTAAAATTAGATCCTTTCCCTTCCCCTTGGGTTTGGACATCCCCTCTTCCTTTGAAGGCATGCCCTTAATATCTTTAGTATCAAGATAACCTTGAAAATCCTTCGACCCCTCCTCCTCATCACCCACCACATATTTTTGCTTAATGAATTTTCCAAAAAAGTGAGCCTTAATGTACTCATATATGACTAACATTAGACTATCACAGAGAGGATGTTTACTAAAATATTTATCTCACATACCATTAATACTAGCATTCATGGAAGACTAAAAATAAAAAGGAATTGAAATCTTAATGCCATGTTGAAAATGGTCCAACAGAGAAATTTTCATTTTACATGTTAATCATATGTATTTACATTAATTCTTATCACTAAAAATCATACTATCCATTTGCTTTCACATTAATTAGGATCAAATGGGAAAAGCACTAATTATCATAAATTTACTAATTTTGGTGTGTGAGATATGTACAAATTCACTAACTTCAAATTAATTTTTCTTTGATAGCCAACTTAAACATATTTTAACCAAAATTTTATTTATTATGTTTCATATTTGTCCTTGTCTTGTGTTTCACCTCCTACAAATGGGTATGTGCATGATCATGGTCTGCCAAAAAGTAGCAATGTGAAAAAAATAGAGTTTGAAGACGCCTAAAAGCGCTTCAAAATCCGCTCTGAGTTTTTTTCACCTATCTAGGAACCAAACCTGGAAGGTAAGGCCAAGCCTTATCGGATATCCGATTTGACATCGCATATCCAATTTGACATCAGATATCCGATAATTAGAGTAATAATATTATAGCAATATTATTATTATTATTTAATATTATTATTATAATATAATAGTATGATATATTATTTAATAATATTATTATTATTTAATATGATATATTATTTAATATTAATATTAAATAATATATCATATTAAATAATAATAATATTATTATTATATTATAATATAATATTTTATATTATAATATATAGTAAATAAATATAATATATATAAAATATAATATAAAAACATATAAAATGTAATATATTGTAATATATATTATATGTTATATGTTATATATTATATGTTATATTATATATATTATATGTCATTATATGTTATTGTGGCCATATTGGATATCTGATCTTATATCGGATATCTAATACTTGTGCATAGGATAAAATAAAATCATAGACCCGCGGACCGTCATTTCATGTTAATTTGGGGCTAGTATTACCATTATCCATCAGATATCAAATACAAGATCGGATATCAGATATTCAGGTATGTTTTTTTTTTCCCAACTCATTTTAAACCTAAATTCAATAGATTTTAGGATGATTTTGTTTGTTTTAGTTGAATTTAGGGTTTTTTTGACAAAAATGGTTAAAATTTAGATTTTTTTAAAAATATATATTAAGTTTTGCAATTCAATAGGAATGGCTTATCAGAATGATGACACTGAGGCAGAGAATAATATTCCTTATAACCCACCACCAAACAATCTAGTATGCCCACAAAACTGTCCACCAAACAATCTAGTACCCCCACAAAACCGTCCACCAAATGATCCTCTACCTCCTCAAAACCCTCCTCGAATTAAGGCTTTGATAAATGAAAATCTCACCGAGTTGAGAGGTTTGCATAGAACATATAATAATGTACCTACACTAGCTCCTATGTTATCCACGTTAAACACCATAGTGGATAACATTGAAACCCATACGAACCAACAAAATGCTGCTCTTCGTTGGCGTGATGAAATGCACCAAATGTTTGATGATGGTTTGGATTATGATGAGGTCGCAGCCCTCAACATAACCAAAGATGATTTGGCTAGCCTTTTTGCTAACTCGAAAATGGGTATACCAGTTAACCCAAAAAAATCCAAACTATCGATTAAATGGTGCACAAATGATGCCATACGTGCAAATTTTTGGGATCGTTGGTGGATGCTCTTTGATATCCCTCCACATGGAAATTTAGGCATACCATTTTATTTCCTTAGAAAATTATATGCTGAATTTTTGTTGAAACTTAAAGTGAACTATTGGAGTATGAAGCCCAACACGGGCTTAGGACTAGGACCTCCTCAGGATAGACCCTCTTCCCAGCAGAAGAAACTTGGCACTTTTGTCCTCCCCACTGATATTTCCCCCCCTCCTCGAGTGCAGCATCTAGATATTATGGCAGAGGCTAGCTCTCAGACCATCAGAGCCATTTATAGGTTGAATAGCCTAATGATATCTCAGGCTAGGTTAGTCCTGCCTCCTCGTGTTGATGATGTTGGTGCCAGTTCATCATCGGCTAGCTCATCACATGTTTGTGTGCCTCAAACTTGCATTACATGCAAGAATATTTTCCTAGGTCCCATAGGTGATCTTCCTGAGTATCATTTTGTATTAGATGAGGATACACCAGACGCACATGCAGAGGCTATAGACCTTGATGTGAGAGAGGAGGGGAATGCGAAGGCATGGACTCCTTCAGTGTCGGTATGTGCATACATTTTTTTTTTATGACATATGAAATTTAAAGTTAATTTTTATAATAGAGTAATTTTAATTTTTAAGCCATATTGACTTTTACATGTATGTTATCTTCATTCATGTTTAGTTGATGATTGAGGAGGAGCTCAGATAGATAAATGATGCTACACTCTCGGCCATTTCATTTGGCCTTGAGACATCTACGGTATATTATGTTGTGTTTGCATTATTTTTTTTCTATTTGATATTGTAGCATATATGGTTGCTAATCTTTCTTTTATCTTGCAGATACCACCTACCCCAGGGGGACAAAGTGTGGGGGGTGAGCCAGCATGCACTGACAAAGGAAAGGTAATTAGATGTTTTCTATTTGATTAAATATCTATGCATTCTTGTAAAATGTTTGTGGTAATCCTATTTAATTACATTCTTTATTGTATATAGGGTGTGGCTACTAGCGATGAGCCTGTAGAGATTCAGCATCCTAGATCATCAGGGATTTCCATTTGCACAGAGAGCCCCATTGTATGTATAAGTATCATTTATTTTTTATTTTTCTTATTGATGCAGAGGAAAGTATGATTGTTGTTCCGTACAATTTATGTGATTTTTTCCGTACCAATAATGATTCATGTCTTGCATATGTTCATTACAACTTAAATAGGCTTATATGCACCTGTCCAACTGACCAAGTTGGTTACAAAGGTTTATTTAACCAAACAAATACCAAATAACTACTTTCCCTCCAAAACTAATATGACCGTTTGAATTTGAAATTCAAATTTCAAACTATAGTTTTTATGCATTCCGTAACTTTCTAAACTATTCCATTGACTCAAAATTGGTCATATGGATTTATTAAATGCAACTAAGTATGAAACTATCCTAAGACTACCCCATATGGCTCTTTTGGCCATTTTACATCATGTTGCCCTTAGGTCCTTACTAGGACTTTTATGACTTTTGTCTTTCAAAGTACATTGTTTATTAAATAATTCTATTATTGGTTTTAATATATCCCAATTAACAATCAATGATGTCTTTGATCCTCTATCTTCATCTGGTACCAAGGCTCTCTTAGATGATTTAATAGATGTCCCTGCACCAAACACCCCACCTTCAAAGCAACTCTTGTCCCAAGAGTTAAGGGGTACTATCTTCTTTCCTCCCATCCTTCTAGAGGGATGTTTGCAACTTTGCACCTGCAATGTATTACCCTACACACATGCATACAAATCATTAGAAACAAAAAGCATTGGATCCTTGTTACCAGTCATGGTAACCTTATTGCCTGCTGATTGTGAACAGTCATGTTTTATCCTTGACAAAGGCTGAATAACTTGTTGTCTGAGGTCATGCTGACCCTGTCTCTTATCCTCCATGGATATATTCACTTCTTTGTTCACTCTCATCACCAAAGGAGACCATACTATTCTTATCATCACTCTTTTTGCCGTCATTGTCTGCTTGTAAGTAGAATTCTGAGTTTTGTCTTGAACAATCTCATTCTTCATAACCAAAAGAGATGGCTTCAGTGGCAGATCTGTCATATCATGTTTACTCTCCCTCTGCTCCTGCAAGTCCACAAACTCTTTCTTGCCAAAACAAATAACTCTTTCCTCATCATGACCAGTCAAAGGATTTAGCTTAAACTTCACACCATCTTTGTGTACTATATAAACATTTGATGAGAAAAAATGAATAGTGTTCCTTGAGGCTTGCCAAGGCCTTCTAAGGATTACATGGCAGCATGTCATTAGAATGACATCACATATAACTTGATCTTTATATTCTCCTATAGAGAAATCCACTATTTCTTGCTCCCTTAGAACAATATTTTGTGCATCACTGACCCAAGATGCCCTATATGGTCTATCAATAGAATACTTCTTCAATCTTAGTTTATTTACCATTTCATAAGACACTAAATTATCAAAGGAATCAAATTCTATTATCATCTTACAAATCTTACCATGGCTCATGTAATTTGTCCTAAAAATGGATGGTCTGGTCTCCTTTTGTTGCTGCATTGGTGGTCCTCTTCTCACCATCAAAGATTCTCCTTCAAGTTCAGGGTCTGCATTATCGTACTTCTTTTCTTCCTCTTCTCCTTGGGTAAGGGTGACTCTTCTCTCCTCCTTCCTGAAATCCACACCTTTCTTAGGGCACTTGTAAGATTGATTGCCTACTCCTCCACATGTGAAGTATTTACCTATGAAAACACTATTACCTCTTCCACTTCCAAATCTTCCTCCCCTGAAACTTCCTCTTGTCTCAGATGTAATCTCTTTTCCTTTATCTTTGTCTTGATTGTTTAAAGTGTCAAACTAACTTCTTACACCTCTTCCTCTCATTGTTCCACCTCCTCTCTGATTTTCTTGCCTCTTATTCTTTCTTTTCAACTTCTCCTCTGCCAGGATTGCCAAATGAAAACATTCTCCAAGTGTCCTTGGTACATTTAATCCTATTTCATCTTGAATATTATACTTGAGGCCATTAATGTATCTAGCCACCTTCTCATCTTCATCTTTCAGTCCTCCCCTAATACTCAAGGTATGGAATTTCTCAGTATAGGACATGACATCCATATCGCTCTGTTTCAAATTGTTCCTTCTTATCTTTATTTGGATTGCTAAATCAAATGACAAGAATTGATTTCTCGCCATGGTCTTCATTCTCTCCCAATCTAAAATCTTATTCAATCCCCTTTTGATGCAAAGTCTACAACAACTACCTTCCACAAGCCAATAAATGGCTGTCACAATCCAACTTAGGATTCTAGGACTTCTCACAAGTCCTCTTACCCACTCTGGGTATACTCAACCTCCAAGCCAAAAAAGGCAATCCCACTTCAAAATCCTCACCAACTATCACCATAAATGGAGACAATCATGGACATATTGTTCCAACCCAAAAGCATCAATTTGTTTGGTTCCACCAAACTCTCAACACACCTTTGCACTTCTAGGCCTACAAACCTTGTAGCCTTCCAATTAGCTTCTTTGCACTTTTCTCCCAGTATCCCTTAATATAATAGGGACTTCTCCATAGGTCTAAACACCCTTCTTGGCACCTACTAAGAATCCAAAAGCTTTTTAGCTGATCTTGCTCCAGCACCCTCCAAACTGCTTCTTGGTACCTAGGCCTAGTTGATCAAGTTAGGCTAGGGCTTCAAGGAAGAATGGGCAAGGTGGGTTCCCAAGACCCAAAACACTTAAGAAAATCTCCAACACACTCAATGCATCCAACTCTAGCACTCAAACTAATCAGAAGTTCCTGCAACCATGATTGTCACCAATTACCTTGCAAAAACTGATCAAGCACATGGGCTTGCTTGACCTAGGGCTGACTTGGAAAAATAGTTTCCCTTCTCTCTGGGCCTCCAACCTCTGGCATTATGTTGCCTAGCCTCCTAAATTACATATGCCTCAGTTTTAGAGGGTCCCACCAATGGGAATGCAAGTTAGGGATGCATTTGTGGAAGGGTCTAGGAAACAATGCTTTTCAAACCACCTTCTACTAACATGCAGATAACCATTAAACCCCAACTCCTTTTTGAGTCAAAAAAAAACCAAAATTTTCCTAACTCACCCCTGCAACTATTTCATACACTTAGCAATCATAAAAGTTCTGTACGGATTTGTACCAGTGTAACAACCCAGTGATTACTAGTAAATTTCTAGAAAATTGAAGTTTTATTGTTTTTTCTCCAAACCACCATACACTCTGATCTCCCCCTTTCAAATGAGATCACATATGACATATATAAAGGTCTACATGATCATTGGAACAACCATATAGGTGTTCCCAACCATAAAACAAACAAACAACCACTTTTTACTAATATTGTTTAGACTCTAAATACCCTATTCTAAGGCTTTTTGGTCCCATGGAGTCACTTGGTTTATAACCACACCAAAATTCTCATGGCCCTTACATGTGCCTTTATTACAAAACATAGACCAACTTGTAAAATATGGACCAAACCTTTATTCCAACTGCCTAATCTACTTTAATCCTCGCTTTCATGGAGTGGCAAGGTGTCCAGCAACATAGATACTTGTTCCCCCCTGCCACATAGGTTAGGTGCCTTGCACCACCTTTCCTCTCTCTCATTCTGAACACTAGTCCACCAAGTGAGTGTTCTTTCTCTCAGCCTTGTTTTTGCTACTTTTACCTTGTTATCTGCCTCTATGTCTTCAAGATCAAAGTAGTTCTCAAGGGCCTCTATCCACCCTAGCACTTCTTCACTATCCATTTTACATTGGTACATTGGAAAATCAATATTGTTCTTCCCACCATTACCTTGTACTACCTTAATGATTCTCATAAATCTCCTTTCTTCAGGATCATCTGTTGGCTCATGCTCTTGCCTTGCATTACCAACCTCTTCTTTTTCATGGTTCTCTCCATGATTTCTTCCTCTAACCTCTTCTCCTCTAGGTTCTTGCCTTTCCTTTTCTAAGGATTCTATCCTTGCAATAAGTTGCAACATCTCTCTTCTCATCTATCTTTCTTCCCTCACTCTAGATGCTTCAAGTTCTCTCCTCTCTCTTTTCTCTCTTGCCGACTCTTCTCTCAATTCTTCAAGTTCTCTAAGCCATTTGATTTTTAGGAGGCATTTTCACAACAAGTTTTCTTCCTTCCCAAGGGCCAACTCACTAATTCTTTGTCTTTCCTGACCAAGAAATCTCTGGACACCACTTATGTACCTTTCAACTCTGGGACACACAAGGAGGAATTAGACACTCCAAGGCTTCAACAAAGGGATCAGCACACTAAGGATGACAAAGACTCCTATGATGATGAAACCTACAACTTATCTACTCCCAAAAGACCTTGTTGATGCTTTGATACCATTTGATGCAGAGGATGGAGGATCTAACCACAAACTTGAAAATTCAAGCACAATATGGACCCAACCCCTATGTTTCAATGGTGTTCCCAAATGCACACAATGCTACCAAAGACTCCAAACTTGGATTTACATTCACCAAGTGTTCCCTCCACCTCTACACACCTTTAAAAACTTCAACCAACATGTTTCTAAGGTTTCCAAACCCACAAATCTTTAGTAGATACAAAAGAGACCAGTTTTGCCCTTTACTAGGCTATTCTCTTCTTTGGATCAGCAGACCCTATTTTCTTGATTTTTCTCCCAAAATTTTCAAAAAACCAAGAAAATAAACTAGCTTTTCAGATACCCTTTTTTGATTTTTATAACATATCCAAAAACCAGATATCACTCCTTTGGAAAGATTGTACGAAACAGGGCAGTTTGTCTCAGAATTAGGCCTAATTAGACCACTTTTACAAAGCAAGTACCCTTCAAACTTGCAATCTGACTTAATCATTTTTCATAGTCTCTATTAATGATCCAAATCAAAGGATTTTCAATATTATAGGTCTTGGACACACTCCTAAACACCCAAACTTCAAAACCCTCCTTAAAATGGCTTAAAAACTAGGGCCTGCTTGTTCAAACCCCAAAACTCAATTCTAGAACTTCTCCTTCAGAATTTGCCATGCATTTACATATCTAAGATGATATTACAACTCATTCCAATATCATAAAGCACTTACAAAAAAAAGGATTCTTCAAGTTGCTCTTGAAAACCAAGCACTTTCATTCAATTTTCTGAGATAGTCCATACAAATCTGACCCTCCAGGCCCTACAATCACAATTTATAAGTTTCAAGTGATGGTTAGTAACCCCCTCAACCACCTCCAATTGGTTTCCTTTGTTAACTCTTCATAAAATTTAAATTATGGAGTTTCCCTCCAAAAAACACATAACCGTTACTATTCAAATTGATAACTATTAAACTATGCTTTTAATGGGCTTATTGAACGTTTTAACTTGTCTAATGACAAGATATGATCATGAAAACCTACATGAGCCTATCAAATTACTCATCTACCATATGAAATCCTAAAATCCTATCTCATGCACCCAATTACAACTTTTTTCCACATATAAGTCCAACATTATAACTTGTTATGCTTCCATGAGCCATAATTGATGCAAGGATTTCCCAATTGACTTCAAGAGATGCTCCATGACCTCTGTAATGCCTTGGATCTTCAATGTTCCCTTGATGAGCATGGGATGCTCTTGCATCACTTATCTTCATAAATAAATTCAAAACTAATTTTCGTGATATTAACAACTACTATTTTGTATCTCATAGGAGACTCCTAGTGCACATGAGGTCCGATAGAAGAGTTATGTAGATTTGATGATGCGACCACTCTCTCCTCAGGTGGAGCCTACAATAGTAAGTTGTAGTTTTAATTCATGATTAAATATGTTATAAATTTAGCATTGATCAGTTATAATGTTATAGTTTAAATTGTAGATTGATCTGATAAATGTATTTTAAAATATACAGCCCACAATCAGCGAGGTACCATCATTGCCAATGGCATACGAGAGGACTCCTGACCGATGTAGGAGGTCAATGAGAGAGGTATTTATTATGAAATTTTGATAGTATAAATCTTCATTACAAAAATGATGATTATGCATTTGAGTAATTCAATGTTAGATACAAAGAATCATATAAATTTAGTAGTCTAACTTTTGGTTTTCCTTTTTTGTTTATGTACGAGGCATCTGATCCACCTAGTGCAGCGAAGAGGCTGCATTTTGATCATCCACAAGCACCCTAGGATAGTATAGTTGTCATAGGATGCATCATGAGACATTCTGAGATGGCATATGCCACATTGTATACATAAACATTGATATTATACACATTCTGATGACATGATCAGCCACATTTTGTATATGGATCTATGTATTTTGATATATATTTGAGTACTTTGTCTATGGATACATGATCTTTGATATATATTTGTGTAAAAAATTTCTATGGATACATGTATTTTGATATATATTTTTGTCATTTATGTGCACAATGATATACATATTAATTTAGTATCTAGTAATGTTCAATTTATCGTGGATCATGTGTATTGTTCATGTTTATGGAATATCATTAGTTTTGATTATGTTTGTCATATTTGATTCAAATGCACTAATTTTTGAATAACATTTTAACAACCTTTCTTATCAAATTTGGATGCAATGTATAATTTGAAGTGCTATCATAACATAAACACACTTGTTAACATCCTACACAAGGTTTAGATAACCCCAAATCTGATTTTAAACTCCACCTTCAACCTTGAAACTAACTCTTGGCTTCAAATCTAATCTCAACATAGTTAACAACTCCACTCCTCAACCATGGATTCTATTCTCAACCACAAATTCATTCATAGATTCATAATCTTTGATAACTAGCACTTCACTTTGTTACTATCCTCATACTACAACTTTTAAATTTCAACAAAACCTCAAAATATATCAACTTAAGAGACTTGATTGGATGGTTCATCGATAGCCCTCATGAGCTCTGAGTTATTTTAGGCCTCAACATCAGTGTCCTATAGCATTCAATGGTTCATCAATATCCCTCACGAGCTCTTAGTAATGACCCTCGGAAGATCAACCTCGAAATGCACTTAGAGCACCTTGGAGACTCCTCAATACGGGGTGCCCCACGGATGATGGATGGTCTCCATGGCCAAAACAAGGGTGTCAAAAGGGTTCACCCACCCACCCAAAGCTAATGGCGCTGATGATTCAATGCCAAGATCAGCGGTTTCAAAGTTACGCTATGGTGCACCTATAAATTGAGGCACACTGTGAGTTTTGGCATCGAGCGAGATTGTTGTGCCGAATCCAAACAGAATGTGATCTCTCAAAAATGAGATAGGTTATTTTAGGCCTTAGCATCACTGTCCTATAGCATTTGATAGTTCATCAATAGCCCTCATGAGCTTTGAGTTATGACCCTCGGAAGATTGACCTCGAAACGCACTTTGAGCACCTTGGAGACTCCTCGGTACGGGGTGCCCGCAGATGATGGATGGTCTCCATGGCTAGAACAAGGGTGTCACTAGGGTGCACCCACCCACTCGAAGCTAATGGAAATGACAATTTGATGCCGAGATCAATGGTTCCAAAGTTATGCTGTGGTGCACCTATGAACTAAGACACACTACGAGTTTTGGTATCGAGAAAGATTGCTATGCCGAATCCAAACGGAATGTGATCTCTTGAAAATGAGATAGGTTATTTTAGGCCTTAGTATCACCGTCCTGTAGCATTCAACATTTCATCGATAGCACTAACAAGCTTTGAGTTATGACCCTTGGAAGATCGACCTCGAAACACACTTAGAGCACCTTGGAGACTCCTCGGTACGGGGTGCCCGCGGATGATGGATGGTCTCTGTGGATGAAACAAGGGTGTCACTAGGGTTCACCTACCCACTCAAAGATAATGGCACTAACGATTTGATGTTAAGATTAGTGGTTTCAAAGTTACACTATGGTGTACCTATGAACTGAGGCACACTACAAGTTTTGGCATCAAGCGAGATCGTTGTGCCAAGTCCAAATGGAATGTGATCTCTCTAAAATGAGATAGGTTATTTTAGGCGTCAGCATCACCATCTTGTAGCATTTGGCAATTCATTGATAGCCCTCACGAGCTCTAATTTATGACCCTCGAAAGATCGACCTCGAAATGCACTTAGAGCACCTTGTTGACTCCTTGGTATGGGGTGCCCACAGACGATGGATGGTCTCCATGGCCAGAACAAGGGTGTCACTAGGGTTCACCTGCCCACCTAGAGCTAATGGCACTAATGATTGGAATGGTTCTAGCTGTTAGAAGTTAGATTTTGAAAAGTTGTCAAGAAAATTGCAAAAGTTGCTAAGCAACTTTTTGCAATTTTTGCACTAAGACAAGTTTTATTACAACTTTGTTTGCAAATGGACTCTAAAAACTCCTAGGGACACTAATAATGTTCTAAAAATACAGACTTACCTAAAAAACATGGAATTTATCAAAAATTTACTTTATTGGACAAATTGATGGCCAAGGCTTATAGTTGCACAATGGGGTCTTGTGTCCATTACAAATGTGGATTGTCATAGGGAGATCATTAGATCTATCCCTAGACCTTATTACATCAAGACAAGAAAAATGATTAGGCGCTTTGCACTAGTGTTCCATGTATTGATGTGATAAAAAAGTGCATAGAATGGTTAGTGATTGTGCATACCTCATGTATGCGTTACTTGATTTATTTATTTTTGATGAGATGTGGTTGGTATGTGATCGACTAACAAGCTTTCTAGTGTAGAGGATAGGGTGATGGACCCAAGTAACTACCCAAAATGAGCAAGATTGTGGTTGTGTTCCTAGTGAACCTTCTAGGTTCTAATAAGAAAATCCCACAAACAGTCAACTCTAGGATGTTTTTGGGCTTTAATAGGTTTGTTCTAGCCTATCTAACATGTTCCAAACATCATCTTCAAGTTTCAACACCTCTAGAGAAAAAATGCATAGCAAGCCAAAATGTTGTCAATGACAATTTTCAATTTCTATAACAGCAGTAAGGTAAATTGGCAGATATCTTTTGATTTTCCCAAGTGACTCTCTGAACCAATGACCTTTTCAAGTACCCTTTATCCTTATACAAAATATATGTCAAGATTGGATGGCTTCCTTTGGAAAAAATCAAAGTTTCTTCACAATGACCCTGTCTTTAATAATGGAACAACTAGTGCATTTACAAAGCAACATATAGCAATACTTAATGTATGGACTTCAAACTTTCTATAGGCTCATCAAATGCCTTCAATTAGATGATTACACAATCAATTTTAGTCTATGGCTTCATTAGCCCCAAAAGCCCCAAATCATGCATTCAAAACCCTTATTTCTAGGGTATGCTCAATCTCCCACGTATAATGCCTTACTTGACCAATTCAAGTTATAGACCTCTATGCTTTAACACCATAAACAAGATTCAACTCTCAAACCCTACCCTCATTAAGGTAAATCATTCCCGCTATGACTGTCCCCTCAATTTCCCTCTTGTTTTCACTGTGTTAGGGCTTGGTGGCCACCTTTTATTGTAGTTAGATGATGAATTCATGGGTAGAAATATTTATCCATGTCAGAGATAGTCTGTACAATGATAAGGTATAGGTCGCACCAACACAAATGAGCCATAGGGGTAGATTAGAGATAGTTTCTTATTTAGATGCATTTAATTTGTGTACAACTAATCCATGGGATAGAACCTATAGTGCTAACATGTCTGACTAACCCTTAATATGCAAGAGGAATGAAGATCCACAGGTTAAAGGGAAGAATATGCAAGTTTGAGTAGTGAAAGGATTGATTTGGTTACCCAAATGAGTGTTAACTATTACATAGCCATATATTTGGCTAAATGAGGTATACTTTTTATTTGATAACCTTTGAAGATAAGTTGAATGAATGGTGAATACTGAATTTTAGGTCTTGGAAGTGAGTGATTGACCTAGATTGATGATACCCTAGGATTTGAGGGTTTTAAGGCATGAAATTGGGGGTTTTGTATCAAAAGACCTTATAGAGTGAAATTGGTGGGTGATTTTTCTAATTGGGCATGAAATATGATGATTCCATGAATTTGGTGGAGTTTGGAGAGGTATTGTGCATAGTTGCTTTGTAAAAGTGGCCTAATTAGGCCTAATTATGAGACAAACTACCCTGTTCCGCACAATCTTTCCAAAGGAGTGATATCTAATTTTTGGATATGTTATAAAAATAAAAAAAGGGTATCTAAAAAGCTAGTTTATTTTCTTGGTGTTTTGGAAATTTTGGGAGAAAAATCAAGAAAATAGGGTCTGTTGATCCAAAGAAGAGAATAGTCTAATCAAGGAGGCTAACTTGGGTTTATGCATGAAATTGGTTTGGGGATTGTAAAATCTGTTTAAACATGTCATTTTGAGTGTACAAAAATTCTTTGTGGGGTTGTAATAGTTAGTTGAAGGTATATTCCAAAAGTGTGCATGTGAAGCCATTAGGTGCCTTGAAGAAGCCTAGAAAACCTTGTGAAATCATTCAACTTTGTGAAGTTATTGTTGTTACCTCCTTGGCTCTACATCAGACTCCTTGAGCATGGATGATGAAAAGATAGCACAATGGAAGAAAGGATCAAGCCAACTCCTACACAACCTTCAAGGAGATAGGAGAACTAGATACCAAACTAGGGTACACACACACCACACACAAAACAAAATAAGATACACACAAGAATATACACAAACCAAGAAACACCATTTTCATTCCCAAGCCTCACAATGACCTAAAATTGTCAATAATGGACTACTTCAACAAAACAACAATAAACACCATTTTATCTAGCTTGCACAATAGACCACTCTAAGGGCCCAATAAATAGAGTGAAGGTGTGCCAAACCCAAGTGGAGAAGCCAACAAATCACCAAGTATCATGCCTCCACAAGGCTTCAAATTTCAAAAAAACAATGCCATGCCTTCACAAGGCTTCAAGATGCACATATAATTATTTTCACAAATTCTCCCCTTATCACCCTAACTGTAAAATAAGTTGTGGCACATGGAGACCATACTTCATTCTTTTTCCCTCTTCCCTCCAAGAGAAGAGACTCTACACTTATGGGATGGCCAAACTAGCCCCTTCACTTATAAGGCCACTACTTCCCTCCCAAGGGTGAGTGATGCCTTGAACACCCATAAAAACACACAAAGAAGAAAACAAAACCCATAACAATCAACAAGAAAAAAAAATACCACAACAACACATAAGGAAAAATAATGAGAAACAAATGTCATCCAAACTACCCATTATAGGAAAGCAACAACATTTACAATACCAATTTTACAATAAGAACATCAGTTACACAACATGGGAAGAGAACCAACATTGGTCCAAGTTATGGAAAGATGGTTGATGAAGAGCTCTCTTCAAATTCTCTAGAATTCTTTAACTCCTAAGCTTGTCTCCCAAAGTTGGAGAGTGGGCAATGATTTTTCCAACCATGGAGAAAACCCCTAAAAGAGATCCACACATTTCCTATAATCCTCTTGGTGAAAGTGCGAGATCTCATTGGTCACTCTTCCCAAATCCTTACAACTTCTAAGTTTAGAAACTAGAAAAATGGCTTTATAAAGGAAAAAAGTCTTTGCACAAAAATGAAAGGTTGTCTAACCAAGGTCATGCTTCCAAAAGTTGATTTTCGTCCATCCTGGAAAACCAACTTTAGGGAGGCCTCTCAAGTCAACTAAGGGTTGTCCTATTGTTAAAATTGACCCTTACCATAGGTTTACCAAGGGGGCTTGGTAAAATAGGCCTAACTTAGCCCTAGGTGCTCATATGACCCTCCGAAAACCAAGCTAAAGTTTACATACAAATTTCTAGATATTTGACCCATCCTAAGGCTCTCTAACCAAGTGGAGATCATATGCGAAGTCTAATAGGATAATATGATCAAATTAGGGTTCACATATTTTTTTGGTGGACATGTCACACATACACATCACATATGTCAAGTGGCACCACAATTACACATCACAACACACATGGCATTGTCACCTTATGACCCCCTTTGACCCATATGAATGATTTGAATATGTCCCTAGGGGTCCTAGGACCCCTAGAGACATATGTCGTTGTTTAATGGGTCAAAAGGGGTCATAGGTCACCCTATGACCACCTTTGACCCATATGGCCCATTCAAATATGTCCCTGGGGGTCCTAGCACCCTTAGAGACATATGTCATCATTTAATGGATCAAATGGGGTCATAGGTTACCCTATGATGCCCCTTGACCCATATGAACAATTTGAATATGTTCTTACGGGCCCTAGGACCCATAGGAACATATGTCATCATTTAATGGGTCAAAGGGGGTCATAGGGTGACCTATGAACCTCTTTGACCCATATTACCTATTCAAATATGTCCCTAGGAGTCCTAGGACCCCTACAGACATATGTAATCATTTAATTGATCAAAGGGTATCATAGGTCACCCTATGACTCCCTTTGAGCCATATGAACGATTCGAATATGTCTATAAGGGTACTAGGACCCCTAGGGACATATTCGAATCGTTCATATGACTCAAAGCGGGTCATAGCATGACCTATGATCACCTTTGATCCATATTATCCATTCAAATATGTCCCTAGGGGTCCTAGGACCCCTAGAGACATATGTCGTTGTTTAATAGGTCAAAGAGGATCATAGGTCACCCTATGACCCCCTTTGACCATATGAATGATTCGAATATGTCCCTAGGAATCCTAGGACCCCAAGGGACATATGTCGTTGTTTAATGGGTCAAAGGGGGTCATAAGTCACCCTATGACCTCCTTTGACCCATATGAATGATTCGAATATGTCCTTAGGGGTCTTAGGACCCCTAAGGACATATGTCATTGTTTAATGGGTCAAAGAGGGTCATAGGTCACCTTATGACCCCCTTTGACCCATATGAACGATTTCAATATGTCCCTAGGGGATCTATGACCCCTAGAGGCATATGTAATCATTTAATAGGTCAAAGGGGGTCATAGGTCACCTATGACCCCCTTACCTATGACCCCCTTTGACCCATCTGAACAATTCGAATATGTCCCTAGGGGTCCTACGACCCCTAAAGACACATGTCATCATTTAATGGATCAAAGGGGGTCATAGGGTGACCTATGACCCAATTTGACCCATATTACCCATTTAAATATTTCTTTAGGGATCTTAGGATGCCCACAGACATATGTCATCATTTAATGGGTCAAAGCGTGTCATAGGTCACCCTATGACCCCCTTTGAACCATAAAAACAATTTGTATATGTCCCTAGGGGTCCTACTACCCCTAAGGACATATGTCATCATTTATTGAGTCAAAGAGGGTCATAGGGTGACCTATAATCACCTTAGAGCCATATTACCCATTCAAATATGTCCCTAGGGATCCTAGGGCCCCTAGAGACATATGTCATTGTTTAATGAGTCAAAGGGGGTAATAGGTCACCCTATGACCCCCTTTGACCATATGAACGATTCGAATATGTCCCTAGGGGTCCTAGGGCCCCAAGGGACAAATGTCATCATTTAATGGGTCAAAGGGGATCATAAGTCACCCCATGACCCTCTTTGACCCATATGAACAATTTGAATATGTCCCTAAGGGTCCTAAGACCCCAAGGGACATATGTCATCATTTAATTGGTCGAAGGGGGTCATAGGGTGACCTATGACCCCCTTTGACCCATATGAACACTTTGAATATGTCCTTAGGGGTCCTAGGATCCCTAGGGACATATGTCATCCTTTAATAGGTCAAAGGGGGTCACCTATGACCCCCTTTGACCCATATGAACGATTTGAATATGTCCCAAAGGGTCCCATATGTCATTGTTTAATGGATCAAAGGTCGCCTTTGACCCATATTACCCATTTGAATACGTCCCTAGGGGTCCTAGGACTCCTAAGGAGATATGTCGTCATTTAATGGGTCAAAGAGGGTAATAGGTCACCCTATGACCCACTTTCACCCATATTACCCATTCGAATATGTTCCTAAGGGTCTGAGGAACCCTAGAGACATGTCATCGTTTAATGGGTCAAAGAGGGTCATAGGTCACCCTATGATGCCCTTTGACCTGTATGAATGATTTGAATATGTCCCTAGGGGTCCTAAGACCCCTAAAGATATATGTCATCATTTAATAGGTCAAAAGGGGTCTTAGGTCACTCTATGACACCCTTTGACTCATATGAATGATTTGAATATGTCCTTAGGAGTTCTAGGAACCCTAGAGACATATGTCGTCGTTTAATGTGTCAAAGGAGGTCATAGGTCACCCTGTGACCCCCTTTGACATATTATCCATTTGAATATGTCCCTAAGGGTTCTAGGACCCCTAGGGACATATGTCATCATTTAATAGGTCAAAGGGGGTCATAGGTCACCCTATGAGCCCCTTTGATCCATATTACCCATTCGAATATGTCCCTAGGGGTCCAAAGACCCTTAGAGACATATGTCATTGTTTAATTTGTCAAAGACGGTCATAGGTCATTATATGACCCCCTTTGACCCATATGAATGATTTGAATATGTTCCTAGGTGTCCTAGGACCTCTAGAGACATATGTCATCTTTTAATAGGTCGAAGGGGGTCATAAATCACCCTATCACTCCGTTTGAAGATATGAACGATTCAAATATGTCCCTAGAGGTCTTAGGACCCCAAGGGACATATGTCATCATTTAATGGGTCAAATGAGGTTATAATTCACCCTATGACCCCCTTTGACCCATATGAACGATTCAAATATGTCGAACCCCTAAAAAAATATATCGTCGTTTAATGGGTCAAAGGGGGTCATAGGTCATCCTATGACCCCCTTTGACCTAGATTACCCATTCGAATATGTCCCTAGGGGTCCTAGGACCCCTAAGGATATATGTAATTGTTTAATGAGTCAAAGGGATATTACCATTTCAAATATGTCCCTAGAGACATATGTCATCTTTTAATGGGTCAAAGAGGGTCATAGGTCACCCTATGACCCCCTTTGACCCATATGAACGATTTGAATATGTTCGTAGGGGTCCTAGGACCCCTAGCGACATATGTCATCTTTTAATGGGTCAAACGAAGTCATAGGTCACCCTAAGACCCCCTTTAACCCATATGAACGATTCAAATATGTCCCTACGGGTTCTAAGACCCCTAGCGACATATGTCATCGTTTAATGGGTCAAAGGGAGTCATAGGTCACCCTAAGACCCCCGTTGACCCATATTACCCATTCGAATATGTCTCTAGGGGTACTAGGACCCCTAGGCACCTATGTCATCATTTAATGGGTCAAAGGGGGTCATAGGTCACCCTATAACCCCCTTTGACCCATATTACCCATGGTGTCCGAAGACCCCAAGAGACATATCATTGTTTAATGGGTCAAACCGGGTCATAGGTCACCCTATGAACCCCTTTGACCTATATGAACAATTTGAATATGTCCCTAGGGTTCCTAGGACCCCTAGAGATATATGTCATCGTTTAATGGGTGAAAGGGGGTCATAGGTCACCCTATGACCCCCTTTGACCGATATGACTCATTGTCATCGTTTAATGGGTCAAATGGGATCATAGGTCACCCTATGACCCCCTTTGAGCCATATACCCATTCATATATGTCCCTAGAGGTCTTAAGACCCCTACAGACATATGTCTCTTAATGGGTCAAAAGGGGTCATAGGGTGACCTAAGACCGCCTTTGACCCATATTGCCTATTCAAATATGTCCCTCGGGGTCCTAGGACCCCTAGAGATATATGTCATTGTTTAATGGGTCAAAGGGGGTCATAGGACACCCTACGACCCCCTTAGACCATATGAATAGTTCATATATATCCCTAGGGGTCCTAATACCCCAAAGGACATATGTCATCATTTAATGGGTCAAAGGGGGTCATAAGTCACCCTTTGAGCCATATGAACGATTCGAATATGTCCCTAGGGGTCCAAAGACACTAAGGGACATATGTCATCATTTAATGGGTCAAAGGGGGTTATAGGGTGACATATGATCCGTTTTGACCCATATGAATGATTCGAATATGTCCTTCGGAGTCCTATGACCCCTAGGGACATATGTCATCTTTTAATGAGTCAAATCGGGTCATAGGTAACCCTATGACCTCCTTTGACCCATATGAATGATCCAAATATGTGCCTAGGGGTCCCAGAACCCCTAGGCACATATGTCGTCATTTAATGGGTCAAAGAGAGTCATAGGTCACCCTGTGACCCCCTTTGACCCTTATTACCTATTCAAATATGTCCCTAGGGGTCCTACGACCCCTAGGGACATATGTCATAGTTTAATAGGTCAAAGGGGGTCATAGGTCACCCTATGACCCCCTTTAACCCATATTACTGATTCGAATATGTCCTTAGGGGTCTGAGCATCCCTAAAGACATATGTCATTGTTTAATGGGTCAAACAGGGTCATAGGTGACCCTATGACCTTCTTAAACCCATATGAACAATTTGAATATGTCCTTAGAGGTCCTAGGACCCCTAAAGACATATGTCATCATTTAATAGGTCAAAGGGGGTTATAGGTCACCCTATGACCCCCTTTGACACATATCAATGATTCAACTATTTTTGTAGGGGTCCTAGGATCCCTAGCGACATATGTCATCGTTTAATGGGTCAAAGGGGGTCATAAGTCACCTATGATCACCTTTGATCCATATGAATTATTTCAATATGTCTATAGTTGTCTTAGGACCCTTAGAGACATATGTCGTCGTTTAATAGGTCAAAGGGGGTCATAAATCACGTATGACCCCCTTTGACCCATATGAACAATTCGAATATCTTTCTAAGGTTTCTAAGACCCCTAGAGACATATTTCATCATTTAATGGGTCAAACGGGGTCATAGGGTGACTTATGACCCCCTTTAACACATATTACCCATTCAAATATGTCCCTAGGGGTCTTAAGACCTCTATCGACATATGTCATCGTTTAATGGGTCAAAGGGTATCATAGGTCACCCTATGACCCCCTTTGATCCATACAAACAATTCAAATATGTCCCTAGGGGTCCTAAGACCCCTAGGGACATATATCATCATTTAATGGGTCAAAGGCGGTCAAAGGGTGACCTATGACCGCCTTTGAGCCATATTACCCATTCAAATGTGTCCCTCGTGGTCTTAGACATATGTCGTCATTTAATGAGTCAAAAGGGGTCATAGGTCACCCTATGACGCCCTTTGACCATATGAACGATTCGAATATATCTCTAGGGGTCTTATGACCCCTAAGGACATATGTCATCATTTAATGGGTCAAAGGGAGTCATAAGTCACCCTATGAACCCCTTTGACCCATATGAACGTTTCAAATATGTCCTTAGGAGTCTTAGGACCCCAAGGAACATATGTCATTGTTTAATGGGTCAAAGGGGGTCATAGGGTGACCTATGGCCCCTTTGACCCATATGAACGATTTGAATATGTCCATAGGGGTCCGAGGACCCCTAAGGACATATGTCATCTTTTAATCGGTCAAAGAGGGTCATATGTCACCCTATGACCCCCTTTGACCCATATGAATGATTTGAATATGTCCTTAGGGGTCTTAGGACCCCTAGAGACATATGTTATCATTTAATGGGTTAAAGGGGGTCATAGGTCACCCTATGACCCACTTTGACCTATATTACCCATTCGAATGTGTCTCTAAGGGTCTAAGGACTCCTAGAGACATATGTCATCGTTTAATGGCTCAAAGAGGGTCATACGTCACCCTATGACCCCCTTTGACCCATGTGAACAATTTGAATTTGTCCCTAGGGGGACCCCTAGAGACATATGTCATCATTTAATGGGTCAAAGGGGGTTATAAGTCACCGTATCACCCCCTTTGACTAATATGAACAATTTTAATATGTCCCTAAGGATTTTAGGAACCCTAGAGACATATGTCATCGTTTAATGGGTCAAAGGGGGTCATAGGTCACCCTGTGACACGCTTTTACCTATATTACACATTCAAATATGTCCTTAAGGGTCCTAGGACCCCTACTGACATATGTCATTGTTTAATGGATTAAAGAGGGTCATAGGTCATCCTATGAACCCTTTTGACCCATATTACCCATTTGAATATATCTGTAGGGCTCTGAGGACCCCTAGAGACATATGTCATCATTTAATTTTTTAAATATAGTCACAGGTCACCCTATGACCCCCTTTGACACATATGAACGATTTTAATATATCCCTAGGGGTTCAAGGATCCCTAGAGGTATATGTCATCGTTTAATGGGTCAAATGAGGTCATAGGTCAACTTATGACCCCCTTTGACCAAATGAACAATTCAAATATGTCCCTAGGGGTCCTAGGAGCCCAAGGGACATATGTCATCATTTAATGGGTCAAAGGGGGTCATAAGTCACCTTATGAACCCCTTTGACCCATATGAATGATTCGAATAAGTCCCTCGAGGTCGTAAGACCTCCACGGACATATGTCATCATTTAATGGGTCAAAGGGAGTCATAGGTCACCTTCTAACTCCCTTTGAGCCATATTACCCATTCGAATATGTCCCTAGGGGACTTAGGACCCCTAGGGATATATGTCATCATTTAATGGGTAAAAGGGGGTCATAGGTCATCTTATGCCCCCTTTGACCCATATTACTCATTCGAATATGTTCTTAAGTGTCTGAAGACCCCTAGAGACATATGTCATTATTTAATGGGTCAAAAAGAGTCATAGGTCATTCTATGACCCCTTTTGACCTATATGAACAATTTGAATATGTCCCTAGAGGCATATGTCATCGTTTAATGGGTCAAAGGGTGTCATAGGGTGACCTATGACCCCTTTTTACCAATATTAGTCATTCAAATATGTCTGTAAGGGTCCTATGACCCTTAGGGACATATGCTGTTGTTTAATGGGTCAAAGGGGGTCATAGGGTGACTTATGACTGCCTTTGAGCCATATTACTCATTCAAATATGTCTCAAAGGGTCTTAGGACCCTTAGAGACATGTCATCGTTTAATAGGTCAAAGGGGGTCATAGGTCACCCTATGACACCCTTTGACCATATGAACGATTCAAATATGTCTCTAAGGGTCCTAAGACCCCAAAAGACATATGTCGTCATTTAATGGGTCAAAGGGGGTCATAAGTCACCTTATAATAGCCTTTGACCCATATGAACGATTCAAATATGTCCCTAGGGGTCCTAGGACACCAAGGGACAGATGTCATCGTTTAATGGGTCAAAAGGGGTCATAGGTCAACCTATGTCCCTCTTTGACCCATATTACCCATTCAAATATGTCCCTAGGGATCCGATGACCCCTAGTGAAATATGTCATCGTTTAATGGGTCAAAGAGTGTCATAAGTCACCCTATAACCCCCTTTTACCCATATGAACGATTTGAATATGTCCCTAGAGCTACTAGGACCCTTAGAGACATATGTCATCATTTAATGGGTCAAAGCGAGTCATAGGTCACCCTATGACCCCCTTTGATCCATGTGAAAGATTGAAATATATCCTTAGGGATCCTAGGACCCCTAGTGATAAATGTCATTGTTTAATGGGTCAAAATGGGCCATATGTCACTTATGACCCCCTTTGACCCATATGAACGATTCCACTATGTCCCTAGGGGTTCTAGGACTCCTAGAGACATATGTCATCATTTAATGTGCTAAAGGGGGTCATAGGGTGACCTATGACCCCTTTTGACCCATTAAACGAGAACGTATGTCTTTAGGGGTCCTAAGATGCCTAGGAACATATGTCATCTTTTAATGGGTCAAAGGGGGTCATATGTCACCCTATGACCCCTTTTGACCCATATGAATAATTCAAATATGTCCCTAGGGGCTTTAGGACCCCTAGGGACATATGTCATCATTTAATTGGTCAAAGGGAGTCATAGGGTGACCTATGATCGTGTTTGAGCCATATTACCCATTAAAATATGTCCCTAAGGGTCATAGGAACCCTAGATACATATTTCATTGTTTAATAGGTCAAAGGGGGTAAGGAGGTCATAGTTCACCTTATGACCCCCTTTGACCATATGAATGATTCAAATATGTCCTTAGGAGTCCTAAGACCGCAAGAGACATATGTTATTGTTTAATAGGTGAAAGGGGGTCATAAGTCACCCTATGACCCCCTTTGACTCATATGAATGATTCAAATTTGTCCCTAGGGGTCCTAGCACCCCAAGGGACATATGTCATCATTTAATGCGTCAAAGGAGGTCATAGAGTGACCTATGACCTCCTTTGACCTATATGAATGATTCGAATATGTCCTTAAGGGTCTTAAGACCCCTAGGGACATATGTCTTCTTTTAATGGGTCAAAAGGGGTCATAGGTAACCATATGACCCCCTTTGATCCATATGAACGATTCGAATATGTCCTTAGGGATCCTAGAACCCCTAGGGACATATCTAATCATTTAATGGGTCAAAGAGGGTCATGGGTCACCTTGTGACCCCCATTGACCCATATTACCCATTCGAATATGTCTTTAAAGTTTTTAGGACCTCTAGGGACATATGTTGTCGTTTAAAGGGTCAAAAGACCTATGACCCACTTTGACCCATATTAATCATTTGAATATGTCCCTAGGGGTCCAAGGACCCCTCAAGACATATGTAATTGTTTAATGGGTCGAAAAGAGTCATAGGTCACCCTATGACACCCTTTGAACTATATGAATGATTTGAATATGTCCCTAGGGGTCCTAGGAGCCCTAGAGACATATGTTGTTGTTTAATGGGTGAAAAGGGGTCATAGGTCACCCTATGACGCCCTTTGACTCATATGAACGATCTGAATATGTCCGTAGGTGTTCTAAGAACCGTAGAGACATATGTCATCGTTTAATGGGTCAAAGGAGGTCATAGATCACCCTGTGACCCCTTTTTATAAATATTACCCTTTCGATTATGTCTCTAGGGGTCCTAGGACCCATAAGGACAGATGTCATCATTTAATGGGTCAAAAAGGGTCATAGGTCACCCTATGACCCTTTTTGACTTATATTACCCATTCGAATATGGCTCTAGAGGTTCGAAGACCACTAGAGACATATGTCATCGTTTAATTGGTCAAAGTGACCTATGACCCCCTTTGACCTATATGAATGATTTGAATATGTCCCTAGATGCCCTACAACCCTTAGCGACATAAGTGGTCATTTAATGAGTCAAAAGGGTTCATAGGTCACCCTATGAGCCCATTCTACCCATATGAATGACTTGAATATGTCCCTAGGGGTTCAAGGACCCCTAGGGACATATGTCATTGTTTAATGCATCAAAAGGGGGCATAGGTCAGCTATGACCCCCTTTGACCCATATGAATGATTCCAATATGTCACTGGGGGTTCTAGGACCCCTAAGGACATATATCATCCTTTAATGGATCAAAAACTTTGACCCATATGAATGATTCGAATATGTCCCAAGGGTCTTAGGATCCCTAGAGACATATGTCATCATTTAATAGGTCAAAGGGGGGCATAGAGTGACCGATAACCCCCTTTGACCCATATTATGCATTCAAATATGTTCCTAGGAGTCCTAGGACCTCTAACGATATATGTCATCGTTTAATGAGTCAAAAAGTCTCATAGGTCAGCCTATGACCCCCTTTGAGCCATATGAATGTTTCAAATATGTCCTTAAGAGTTCTAAGACCCCTAGGGTCATATGTTATCATTTATTGGGTCAAAGGGGGTCATAGGGTGACTTATGACTACCTTTGAGCCATATTACCCATTCAAATTTGTCCCTAGAGGTCCTAGGACACCTAGAGACATATGTCATCATTTAATGGGTTAAAGGAGGCCATAGGGTGACCTATGACCTCCTTTGACCATATGAATGATTCGAATATGTCCGTAGGGGTCCTAAGATTCGAAGGGACATATGTCATCATTTAATGGGTCAAAAGAGGTCATAAGTCACCCTATGATCCCCTTTGACCTATATGAACGATTCGAATATGACCCTAGGGTTCCTAGGACCCCTAGAGACATATGTCATCATTTAATGGGTCAAAGGGGGTCATAGGTCACCCTATGACCCCCTTTGACCTATATGAATGATTCAAATATCTCCCTAGGAGTCTTAGGACCCCTAGAGACATATGTCATCATTTAATGGGTCAAAGAGGGTCATAGGTCACCTATGACCCCCTTTGACCCATATGAACAATTTCAATATGTCCCTAGGGGTTTTAGGACCCGTAGAGACATATCTCATCGTTTAATGTGTCAAAGAGAGTCATAGGTCACCTATGACCCCCTTTGACCCATATGAATGATTCGAATATATCCCTAGGGGTCCTAGGACCCCTAGAGACATATGTCATAGTGTAATGTGTCAATTGGGGTCATAGGGTGACCTATGGCCCCTTTTGACCCATATTATCCATTCAAATATGTTCCTAGGGGTCTGAGGACTCTTACAAACATATGTCATTGTTTAATGGGTCAAAGGGTGTCATAGGTCACCTTATGACCCCCTTTGAGCCATATTAACGATGAGAATATGTCCCTAGGGGCCCTAAGACCCCTCGGGACATATGTCATCTTTTAATTGGTTAAAAGAGGTCATAGGGTGACCTATGACCGCCTTTGAACCATATTACCCATTCAAATATGTTCTTAGGGGTCCTAGTACCCTTTGAGACATATGTCGTCATTTAATGGGTGAAAGGGCGTCAGATGTCACCTTGTGACCCTTTTTGACACATATTACAATTTCGAATATGAGGAGTCCAAGGACCCCTATGGACATATTTCATTGTTTAATGGGTCAAAGGGGGTCATATGACACCTTTTGACCCCCTTTGACCCATATTACCCATTCGAATATGTTCCTAGGGGTCTGAGGACCCCTACAGACATATGTCATTTTTTAATTGGTCAAAGAGGATCATGGGTCACCCTATGACACCCTTTGACCCATATGAATGATTTGAATATGTCCCTAGGGGTTCTAGGACCCCTAGTGACATATGTCGTCATTTAATGGGTCAAAGACCTATGACCCCCTTTGACCCATATGAACGATTCAAATATGTCCCTAGAGGTTGTAGGACCTCTAGGGACATATGTTGTCATTTAATGGGTCAAAGGGGGTTGTAGGTTGACCTATGACTATCTTTGAGCCATATTACCCATTCAAATATGTCCTTAGGGATCCTAAGACCCCTACAGACATATGTTGTCATTTAATAGGTCAAAGGGGGTCATAGGTCACCCTATAACCCCCTTTGACTATATGAACGATTCAAATATTTTCCTTAGGGTCCTAGGACCCAAGGGACATATGTCATCATTTAATTAGTCAAAGGGGGTCATAAGTCACCATATAACACCCTTTGACCCATATGAATGATTCAAATATGTCTTTAGGGATCCTAGGATGCCAAGGGACATATGTCATCGTTTAATGAGTCAAAGGGGTCATAGGTCACCCTATGACCCCCTTTGACCCATATTACCCTGTAGACGCTCAAAAATGGTTCACATCTACGATTTCATCACTTCTTCATACTAATTTGTCCTATTTTCTCATTCTATTAACTTCAATCTTTTGGCCAGATTGACCATATTTTGTCATTTGTATCTCCTTTCACATCAATTTCATATCAACTCAGAATCATATCAAATCAACTCAAAATCACCCAAAATCAACTCGAAATCACTCGAAATTGGTCCTAATCAACCCAAAACATATCAAACATCTCAAATCAATCATCATTTATTCGCTCCTAGGCATTGTTGTGGCTTTCAGTGCCTTGGAAACCTATCAACTTATCAATCTTATCAGTCTAACCTTAGTATTGTCATGGCTCTCAGTGCTAGGTAAAAATATCATTCATGTCATTCAATTTTTGACATTGTTGAGGCTTTCAATATCAGATCATGGCATCATCAACCATTTTAATAATATTGACAATGTCTGTCAGTGTTATTATGATTGAACCTTATCAATCAATTTCAATCCTGTAGCATTTACAATATTGGTTAAATGTTACATATTAATTTATTCATGTCATGTGTCCTTGGCATGTTATCAATTTTGATCTATCAATTAGTTTGACCATGGCTTTGGTCCACCTTTCCATCATCTTATTTGATATCCATCATCATCACATTTTTATCAAAGGGTACAGTCGCATTCATTTAATCAATTTGGCCAATCATTTGCTAATTTTCTCTATAGGATTAAATAACCCATAATTTAATCCTATTCTTTCTAATTATTCTTCCTAATTACCATCCTCAATTAATTAATTTTATTAATTAATTGATTCATCATCTGCAAAACCATGGAAATTTACAATTTCCTAAGTTCCATTTTCCATCATTAATTCCATTTTCTACTAATTCTTATTTTGTGGAATAAAATAATTTTTAATTCAAATATTTCATAAAATATTTCATCATCATGACACTAGGAGGTGACACCTCGAGGATTCTCCTTTGACACTTGGCTGGGATTTGTCATAATCAAATATTATTACAGTATATGACCAATGTTAGTATGCTAATAGAAACCAAATTTAAATAAAACTTTTACAAACTAAACAAAATTCATAAACTTCAAGATAGACTAAGATGAGCTCTCAATTGAGAATATGAGCCATTAATGGACTCTCTCAATAAGAAGCTTTCTTGTTGAGTGGCTTTGTCTAAATAGATAGGATGTATGCTCAAGCTTATGCTTCAAAAAGGGCTTCAAATGGAGTTGGAATTTGGGTGTGAGTGTATGATTTTGATGTAAAATGGCTTCTCAAAATGGAATTATGACTTTACTTCATGAATTGTGTTATTTTTCAAAGGGGAAGGATCTAATTTATAGGCAAGAGGCTTGATGGATTGAGGGCTAAGATGAAAGGATGGGAAAAAGCTCATGGAGGGCTCAGATTGCATGAGAGGAGAGCACATGGATTGTGCTTCCTTACAGCCAATCAAGGAGTGACACATGTCACATGGTGAGAGGATGGAGGAAAGGGGAAGGATGAGTGAACAAAGGAGGCTTAAGGGATAAAATCTCCATAAAGACCCTCATAATGACTTGTAAGAGAAATAAAAGGGCTTGGAAGAGTCATTTATGGCCTAGTGGGCTTCAAAAAGTTTTATGGTTGAGATATTTTGAGGGAGATGAGAGCAATTTTGACTTGGGCTTGATTAGGAGGGTTTTAAGCTTTCTTAGGCTTGTGCAAATGATTAGAGGATGGATTAGGATGGTTTAGGATTAGCTTAGGGATAGGCAAGTGGATGGCATTTAATGAGGGTGGGTGAAGGAGGAGATATTTGTTAACTTTGGCTTGGGTTAGTAAGTTTTAACCCATGTTTAGAGAATGTGACAAGATTAGGAGGGGATTAGGATTAGTTTTAAAGACATCTTTTAGAAGATTCTAGACTTTGGATGAGGACAAAGAAATTCTAGAATAGTCTAGAATTTCCTAGGATGAGGATGAAGACTTTCTAGAAGAGTCTAGAACTTCTTAGGATGAGGATAAATTAGATTTTTAGGAAATAAACAAAGTTTTATTTATTTCAAGGGTTTTGGTTGAGGAGATATTTATTAAAACTTTTTTAATAAACATGAGGATTAATATTTAATCTTAATTAAATATTTTGAGTTGGGATTAGGGGTAGCAAATAATGGGATTAACCTTTAATCAAAATTAAAGAAGGATTAGAAGATTTTGGAAGAAGTTAGTGGTCTTAAGGAAATTGGCCAAGTTTTGGGCAAAAAATAAATTTTTTATTTATTTTGGGTTTTTTGGTCAATTTATTAGTTAAATAATAAATAAATAAGGAAATAATGTTTAAATAAGATTTAAACATTTTTGGGAGGGATTCCTTAATTAAATATTTTTAATTAAGATAAAGGTATTTAATGGCATAAAAATAAATAAATAAATTAAATAGTTAATTAATTAATAAATGATGATGTCATCAAGAATTTTTCAAAAAATAAAAATAAAAATACTTTATTTTCTAAAGGTTTTTAAGTGTCTAAATTTTTCCCCTCTTTGATGTGATGCCGCAAGTGGCATGGCATCAAAGATAAGAAAATAAGATGCCCAAGGCTAGAGCAGAAGAGGAGAGAATGGACTGCAAGATGCCCCCTCAAGAAGGCAGCAGGAAGAGAAAGCGAGGCTCGACGACTTTTTGAAAAGTATAAGAATCTGAGATGAGCAAGAAGACTCAGATTGGCTTAAGAGAAGAGGTTTAGTTAACTCAAACTCTCACTATAGGAGAATGATAAAGGAGAATCAGAGGCACAAGAAGAAGATAGCTTAAGATCTCAGGGATTGCAGAGGATGAAGGAGCAGAGCGCTATAAAAGGAATCCAAGATGGGGAGATGGATGAGGGGATTAAAAAGCTGATGCAACAGGATTTCAAAAACTCAGATTGGCGAAAGATGGGTTTCATAGATCCCTAGGACTAGGATTGTGGATCTCGAAAGATGAGGCTTGGTGGATTGATTTGGATTGGTGGATCCCTAAGACTAGGATTGTGGATCCCTAAAGCTAAAGGTGAGGAGTGATTCAAACAGATACTGATGCATAAGCTGGGGTAAGAGAGACGGATGCTGGATATGGATGGGGGACAATGGAGATGAAGGAAAACCATTGAAGCTTTTTGAGCGGGGGGATACTTCAAAGAGAAGTACCACCATGTAGTTGAGCACTAGATTTGCTATAGGACTGTTGGTTAATTTCCAAGGTTACCAAGAACATCAAAGCCTTTTCACCAACTGTCAAGAGGACTGACGAACTAACTCAAAACAAACACACAAGGATTGCCCCAGTATCACACATGAATCCCAGAGGAAGTAGTGTGGAAACGACACTGGGTAACCCACAAGCAGAAAAGAAAACAAGCAAAAGACATGATCAAGACCTTACGCTCTGATTGCCCCATTCGCAGTATACCATGATATGGAAGATCATGGAAACCTTGAGGAGGGAACAAGGAGATTGCTTGGAAAGGATATTTCAAGACCCAACAGGGAAGAGTCCAAATCAAATGAAAGCGAAAATCCAAAAGAGAACCATTTGCCAACGAGATGGGTAGGACGCAGTACTAACGGACCAAGATTAGACATGAGGAAAGCTATATCTTGCAAGGACCTATCAGAGAGCACCTAAGATAGTGGATTTGGATGAGTGATGTGTCTGGCAAGCTGAACTAAGAAAGATAACACTTTGGTGACAACAAATCTAGCTAAAAGATGCATTGGAATAGCCAACCAAGATGTGTGATGGGTGCAAGATGCTGATCAAGGATGAACTAACACAAAAGCTAGATAGATACAATGGTACTAAGCTAAAGAGGATGTACAAGCTAATGGACCAAGATATTTACAAGCTAAAACTGACCAAGATAGTTACAAGCAGGCAAAAGCTCAGGATGATAGGATAGCGGGATGGTTCGATGTTGTGCAAGATGCAAAAGCTAAGGGTGGGGTGATAGCGAAAGATATGGATTTGGCAGGATGCATCCAATGATGATGAGAGATTTTGTGACCAAGGATAGCTAGAGGAGTAGGATGAGATGGCTGGATAGGATGGTAGATAGCTAAGATTATGATGGATATAAAGAGATTACATTGGGTTTGCATGAGGATAGCCTAGAGCTAGATACCAATGACAAGGGAGGATGGACAAGACAAGATCTCCAAGGAATATAGTGCCTCCAATTAGAAGATAACATGCGGAAGGAGGTCTTATGATGGATGTGATAGGATTTAAGATAGGATGGAAAAAGCTGAAGGGGCTAGGGAGGTGGATGATAGCTGGGATGGTTGGTTGAAGCTGCAGGAGATAAGTGGATGGTGTGAGATGGAAGATGGAGGGTGGAGGATAGGTGGATATATTGGAAGATGGAGTTGGATGTCAAGAGATGACCAAATGCATGAGGGTGATAGGCTAAGCTGGGGATGGCGAAATTACGCATGATGCTTGTTTGCCAAGTTTCCATCATGGTACTTGTCCAAGGCGCTTGAATTGCCAAGTTTTCACCAGTGGACACTTTATTTTTCTTTACTTTTTTTTGACTTTTTGACTTTCGACTTAGCTGGAATGATTTTGGCTTTCTTCAGCTATTTTTGGCTCATAGATGTTGGTAGAATGGATGAAAAAGGATTAGATTGAACAAGTGGAATGGTGGGTGGGAGTTTGATAGATAATGGATGCAAAGGCATAAGGCTTGTGGGTAAATGGATGAGGAAAATGGAAAGACCATCATTGGCACACACCTTGAGAGGTGATAAAGTAGTGGGAAAGATGGTTTTGAGTGAAGTTGAGGAGAAAATGGAGGAAGAGAAAGATAAGGACTAAAAGTAGAGTTGGAAGATGGAGGATAGGAAATTTAGGATAAGAAGCATATGGACTAAAAGTGGATTGGGGGGATGAAGGGTGCTTATATGGGGATTTTGATGAAGGATGGATGGATGAGGCTTTTTGAGTAGCATGAATGGATGCCAATTGAGATTTTTCTTTGAGATGCATTTCTTTTATGAGCATCTTGGGTATAAAAATGATTTTTGACTTTTTTAGCTTGGGTTTTTGTGGCCTCTTGACTTTTTCTTTGATTGGGATTAAATGTTTCTTGTTTTGAACATGTATTTTAGAAGGGACATGTTGAGACTTGGATTTTTGTGGATTTTTGGATTTATGCTTTTGTATTTTGGAATCCAATATGCTTCTATTAGCCATGGGATCGGAACAAGAGCATGGAGGAGATGGAGGGATAATTTATGGAGTGATAGGGTTTAAAGGTTGGAAGGGATTCAAGGGTGAGTGCCTTTGATGATCTAGCTGGTTGATTTGAGGGGATGGAAGGATAGATTGGAACATAGGACATGGTTGGATATAATTTCCCAAAAAGGATGGAGGGAAGGAAGGATATGGGCCCAAAATAGATGGAGAGGATAAAGGTTTCATATTAGGTATATAAGGACCCAAAATGGATGGAAAGGGTGTGGGATTTAGATAAGGGATATATGGACCCAAAATGGAGGGTTGGAGATAAGGAGTAGGATGAGGGCCCAAAATAGATGGAAACGGCGAAGGTGTAGGTCCCAAAATAGATGGAGGGGATAAAGGATTCATATTAGGTATCTAAGGACCCAAAATGGATGGAAAGGGGGTGGGATTTAGATAAGGGATATATGGACCCAAAATGGAGGGTTGGAGATAAGGAGTAGGATGAGGGCCCGAAATAGATGCGAAATAAGATGGATGGGAACTTTGGGGTGGAGATGGAAGGACTTGGGACCATGCAAGAATAGCGAGGATACCAACATCTAGAAATACATTTTCATTTCTTTTTTCAATATGATGTTCATTATTTGGAACACAAGATGTGAGTCCATTACTAGCTAAAGGAGTTGGAGCTTCAGATATGATAATTAGTTCTTTTTCAATGGATCTATCATCATGGATTATGGGAGATGTATGATCATGAAGCAAAGGAGATGGGAGGATAGGATCTTGAGTTGGGTGGGCTGAGGGAAAGGGATCTTGAGATGGAGTAAGTAAGATGGTAGGATTTAGATATGGAGGGGATGGTAAAAGTGGATCATGTAGGGGAATAAGTGGGATGGAGGGATCTGTTGTTCTGTTGGAGGATATTTCAACATGCTTTTGGACAAGATCTTGATACGAATGGATGGGAGTGGATCCATGAGGTTCATTAAATGAGATTTGGATAATGCTTGGAGGAGGAGATGTGGATGGGATTTGGAGCGATTCAATGGGTGGTAGGAATTTGATGCTTGCGGGAAGTGGAAGGATTTTAAGAAATTTGATGGATGGTATGGGGATGATAGCTATGGGAGATGGGGGTGATATTATAGATGGGGAAGTTTCATCACTGACTATTTCACATGGTTGGATTAGATGACATGGCTAATCGATTGTTGGAGTTAGCTTTTCTTGTATTTCCTCTAGGAGATTCCTTGGAGACTCGTGTGTTTGAGGTGGAGGTGGTGGATTGATAGGAATAGCTAGTGTGATGAGGGTGGAATATTGGAAGCCTGGTTGATTGGGTGATGGAGGAGAAGCTGGGATATCAGATGGCATGACTAGATAGTTTAGAATAACTCTTGGATTTTGGGGGATGGTTGGAGGAATTTTTCTAAGGCTTTCAATATACCCGTCATAGTCAACAAGATTTTCATCATCATTAGAATAGGAGGTGGTAGGAGGAAGGACAATACGACCGAACACATCATGATAGGTTTGGGATTTCATGTTTTGATGATGAGTTGGATGGGGATGGGGTCTTGTATATGGATGAACACGGAAGCTCATGGTTGGATTTGGATTAAGCATAGATTTTGGATTGGCTGATGAAGGATTTCCTAGGGAGATTCAAAGCTGTATGATAGACCTAAGGAGGATTGGCTAGAGATTTTTGGCTTTCCTGTGGATAGAAGACTTCAAGGGCATGCTGTCAAAAAGTGAGAGTTTTTCTTTCCTATGCACTGGATTGGTGGAGATTGTGTCAACTTAAGGATAGATTAATGATCCTATGGGCATGACACAAGATTGACCACTTGTGGATCTCAACCTTTAGCTCAAGGTGATGAGGGATAACAAGTGACAAAGCTAGATTACGCTAGACAAAGCTCTGTCAAAGGGATAACCTTGGTGAGGCTGGTGGATTGGTCGGATTGATAAGATAGCAAATTCTACCAGAATGACAACAACTCTCTAAAGGCTTGGGTGTGATTTTGGATTGGGTTGCTAGCTGGCTGAGGGGGATGATTTGGAGAGACATTGCATTTGGGATTGTTCTAAAGCAAGGAACTATATAGATTCGGTTGTAGCGGGGGAGCTTGGATGGTTTTCTAGATGAGGCAGTGACTACGCTAAGTATGCCTTGAGCTGGGAGATTTTTGCTTTTCTAGGATTTTGACCAAAGTTGGAAAACATTCATTCAAAAGCTATGAACAAACAAGTAGACAAAATTTTGGAGCAAGTACGTCAAACACACCAACATCCTAGGAAGCTTTCTACAAGGATGAAATTTGTTATATCTAGGGAGTCTTCGATATACGCAAGGTACGTGAGGCCCAAATCTGTAGATGAAACCAAAAAGATGTCACACAGCTGAGAGGAGCGGTAACCCACTTCTCCTCTTTCACTTCTCAAGGGTATAAAGTTCCTTGAGGCTTAGCCCAAGTGACAAAATCTTGATCCCAAGAGAGGTGTCTTTCGATTCACCTCCCGGTTCTTATACTTCACCGAAATGTGAAAATTGAGGTCATCCAAGGGGTGATGAAATCCCCAAGCAGGCCTCCTAAAAAGAAACAAGGTTTTGGATCCTAATCTTATGCACCCAAGATGGCCTTGAAAGATGACAAGGGGAGAGAAGACTTGGATGACCTTGGGCTAAAAAAAAAATGCTTGTTCTTTTACCAATTGACTCTTATGTGTGCTAATCTAGACTTTGCAAGCACTCCTGTTTAAGAGACAATGTTCAATTCCAACTTGAAGCGCAAACAAAAGTAAATCGATCAAAGAATGCAAACAAGAAGAAGAGTTAGGGTCAAAAAAAGCAAACTCGCGTGCCCAGAGGCCCTCCACATCAAGTATCGATTAATTTCCTTTAAAGCATTCAAGAGTTGGTGTGATTTTTTTTTAATCCCAAAGCAAAGATGTGTGAGACTCGATTTGTCAAGTGCGCGCTCAGAGGCCCTCCACGTCAATAGTTGTTCAATTTTAGTGCCCAAACTTGAAGTGTGATTGATTTAATCTAGAGTTTTGGTCATTTAATTTTTTTGATAAAGTTAAAGTAAATGTTCAAAGACCAAGTGAGTGAGTTAGATTGTGGAACATTTAACACCTTTTTCAAGTAGACCCATCCCCATAAATGGTGCTGAGATTGCAACCAATGGTTGAATTGATAGGTGATTAGAAAAGAGGTGAGTCCAAGGAACTACTCAAATTGATTTTTGTAAATTTTTATTTAACTTAACAAAGTTTCTTAAATGTCCAAAAATAAAACTTTACCTAAATTGCATGTGAAAAAGAGATTTGTTTTGTTCAATTTTAGAAGCTCCAAATGAAGTGTTTGATATTGCAATGGTTAATTGATCCTTGGAATTCAAGATTGGATTTTTTGTTTTAATCATGCATTCAAGAAAAATTTTATTTTAATCCATGGCATTCGAGAGTGATTTTAGCAACATGCATTCAAAGACAAGTGGTTAAACATTCAAGTTTTTTCCTTTGAGCATTCAAGATTGAGATTTTGTGTGTTATTTTAAGAACTTTGAAGTACGTTGTTTTAACCTTAGATCATTCAAGATTGTTTTGGACTCAAAAGTGAAAATGACTCTTTGGACTTTGGTTTTCATTCAAGATTTTGTGTTCTAGTTTGCATATTTTAAGCCCAAAAATGATATTCCTAGATTGTTTTGATGCATGAAAAACCTAAGAAACATTCAAGATTTTGCAACAAGACATTTGTTTGGAACAAATAACAAAGCTTTTAGGACAACTTTTGGCAACCATTTAGGACTCTTAGTTTTCATGAGATTTTTAAAAGAACTTTAAAATATTTGCAAATGAGGTTCATTTTATCCTTGATTGATGCTTTGAGTTTGATTTAGATTTTAGTGTGCACTTAGTGTTGATTTTGAACCTTTTGAAATGGAAACTTGAAGTTCTTTTTAAATTCCCAAAAATGAAGTGTTCCTAACTTTGCATGAATGCATTTAAAACCTTTATGTTGCAAGGATGCAAAATATTATATTGGTTTAGTTTCACTTGTTAAAAGATTTTTTCTTTTTTTTTTTGGCAAATTTTTAGTTTTTAATGGATTTAAGTATGATTTGGGGGTTCATTTTAAGCACTAAAAAAAAGTGTGTATGATTTTTCTTCCTTCAAAAAAAAATGGCCAAGATCTCCGACAAGAAGAAGAAGTAGTAGATGGAATAAGAAGAATATAGACAAGAAGAGGAAGAAGAATTCCAAGATCTTTGTCCACCTATAAGCTTGAAAAATCTGCAAACACTATGAGATAGACTATGAGTTCCTTTGTCTTTTTCATACTCATGTGGACCTACAAAACAAATTTCTACAATCCTACCAATCAAAAAAAAAGAAAAATTAGCCAAAATTAGCAAATGACATACAAAACTTGACTAAAAACGCTAATAAAGATGACCCATGCAGGGTCCCATCAGGTGTGCCAAAATGTATATGAGCAATGTTAGTATGCTAATAGAAACCAAATTTAAATAAAGCTTCTACAAACTAAACAAAATTCATAAACTTCAAGATAGACTAAGATGAGCTCTCAATTGAGAATATGAGCCATTAATGGACTCTCTCAATAAGAAGCTCTCTTGGTGAGTGCCTTTGTCTAAATAGATAGGATGTATGCTCAAGCTTATGCTTCAAAAAGAGCTTTAAATGGAGTTGGAATTTGGGTGTGAGTGTATAGTTTTGATGTAAAATGGCTTCTCAAAATGGCATTATGACTTTACTTCATGGATTGTGTTATTTTGCAAAGGGGAAGGATCCAATTTATAGGCAAGAGGCTTGATGGATTGAGGGCTACGATGCAAGGATGGGAAAAAGCTCATGGAGGGCTCAGATTGCATGAGAGGAGAGCACATGAATTGTGCTTCCTTACAACCAATCAAGGAGTGACACATGTCACATGGTGAGAGGATGGAGGAAAGGGAAAGGATGAGTCAACAAAGGAGGCTCAAGGGATAAAATTTCCATAAAGACCCTCATAATGACTTGTAAGAGCAATAAAAGGGCTTGGAAGAGTCATTTATGGCCTAGTGGGCTTCAAAAAAATTTATGGTTGAGATATTTTGAGGGAGATGAGAGCAATTTCGACTTGGGCTTGATTAGGAGGGTTTTAAGCTTGCTTAGGCTTGTGCAAATGATTAGAGGATGGATTAGGATGGTTTAGGATTAGCTTAGGGATAGGCAAGTGGATGACATTTAATGAGGATGGGTGAAGGAGGAGATATTTGTTAACTTTGGCTTGGGTTAGTAAGTTTTAACCCATGTTTAGAGAATGTGACAAGGTTAGGAGGGGATTAGGATTAGGTTTAAAAACATCTTCTAGAAGAGTCTAGACTTTGGATGAGGATGAAGAAATTCTAGAATAGTCTAAAATTTTTTAGGATGAGGATGAAGACTTTCTAGAAGAGTCTAGAACTTTTTAGGATGAGGATAAATTAGATTTTTAGGAAATAAATAAAGTTTTATTTATTTCAAGGGTTTGGGTTGAGGAGATATTTATTAAAACTTTTTTAATAAACATGAGGATTAATATTTAATCTTAATTAAATATTTTGAGTTGGGATTAGGGGTAGGAAATGATGGGATTAGCCTTTAATTAAAATTAAAGAAGGATTAGAAGATTTTGGAAGAGGTTAGTGGTCTTAAGGAAATTGGCCAAGTTTTGGGAAAAAAATAAATTTTTTATTTATTTTGAGTTTTTTGGTCAATTTATTAATTAAATAATTAATAAATAAGAAAATAATGTTTAAATAAGATTTAAACATTTTTGGGAGGGATTCCTTATTAAATATTTTTAATTAAGATAAAGGGATTTAATGGCATACAAATAAATAAATTAATTAATTAATAAATGATGATGTCATCAGAAATTTTTCAAAAAATAAAAATAAAAATACTTTATTTTCTAAAGGTTTTTAGGTGTCTACAATTACCTCTTACGCATGTCCCTATTTGGCTTCTTCGTCATAGATTCTTGGCTTTAAGTGGGTTGAAGAATCTTATGACGCGTCATAGATTCTCTTCCAAATTTGACTCTCGTGTGTCATAGAATCTTACTTTTGGCATATTTTGTCATATGCATCATAGGAATTATTATTACCTCTTATGCATGTCCCTATTTGGCTTATTTGTCATAGATTCTTGGCTTTTAAGTGGGTTGAGGAATCTTATGACGCGTCATAGATTCTCTTCCAAATTTGACTCTCGTGTGTCATAGAATCTTACTTTCGGCATATTCTGTCATATGTGTCATAGGAATTATTATTACCTCTTACGCATGTCCCTATTTGACTTATTTGTCATAGATTCTTGGCTTTAAGTGGGTTGAGGAATCTTATGATGCGTCATAGATTCTCTTCCAAATTTGACTTGCATATGTCATCGAATCTAAAAATTGGCATATTCTATCATATGCGTCATAGAAATCTCTTGCCACATCATACATCTATGGGTGACAAATCCAATGCCCTCACTTTGAGTGTTGATTGTAAAACAAACACTCTTCTCTCATTTTGGGGTCTCTTGAATCCAGAATGCTTAAGTTTTGAAAGTCCAAATCTTTAAATCTTGGAGTCTCTACTAATTTGCATTTTGCATTCTCACTCTCACAATAAAATCACACTTCAAGTATTCTCATGGCATTATCCACATCATAGGCTTTGGCTTCAACCTTGTGTGCACTATAGGCAACTTTGGAGCTACAATCATTTGGAGAAGAAAGAAGAACATGGGAGCTACAAACGAAAAAGGGGGTTTCTATTACTTTCTTAATTAGTTTGGCTTTCATGGTAGACTAGTGGGTGCTAATATATGATTATTGAGTTTGTGATTTTCTCATAGTATGTTATGCATATTACCCATTTTTCTAGTCTTACATACCCATTCGAATATTTTTCTAGGGGTTTGAGAACCCCTAAGGACATATGTCATCATTTAATGAACCAAGGGGGTCATAGGACACCCTATGACCCCCTTTCACCCATATTACCCATTTGAATATGTCCCTAGGGGTCTGAGGACTCCTACAAACATATGTCATCATCTAATGGGTCAAAGGGTGTCATAGGTCACCCTATGACGCCCTTTGAGCCATATGAACGATTCGAATATGTCCCTAGGGGCCCTAGGACCCTTAGGGACATAGGTCACCATTTAATTGGTCAAAGGAGGTCATAGGGTGACCTATGACCGCCTTTGAGCCATATTACCCATTCAAATATGTCCCTAGGGGTCCTAGGACCCTTAGAGACATATGTCATCATTTAATGAGTTAAAGGGGGTCATAGGTCACCTTGTGACCTCCTTTGACACATATTACCCTTTCGAATATGTCCCTAGGGTTCCTAGGACCCCTAAGGACATATGTAGTTGTTTAATTGGTCAGAGGGGGTCATAGGACACACTATGACCCCCTTTGACCCATATTACCCATTCAAAAATGTCCCTAGGGGTCCGAGAACCCCTACAAACATATGTCATTGTTTAATTAGTCAAAGAGGGTCATAGGTCACCCTATGACCCCCTTTGACTCATATGAATGATTTGCATATGTCCTTAGGGGTCCTAGGACCCCTAGCGACATATGTCGTCGTTTAATGGGTCAAAGAAATATGACCCACTTTGACCCATATGAAAGATTCAAATATGTCCTTAGGGGTTCTAAGACCCCTAATGACATATGTTGTCATTTAATGGGTCAAAGGGGTTCATAGGGTGACCTATGACCGCCTTTGAGCCATATTACCTATTCAAATATGTCCCTAAGGGTCGTAGGACCCGTAGAGACATATATCGTCGTTTAATAGGTCAAAGGGGGTCATAGGTCACCCTATGACACCCTTTGACCATATGAACAATTTGATTATGTCCCTAGGGGTACTAGGACCCCAAGGGACATATGTCATCATTTAATGGGACAAAAGGGGTCATAAGTCACTTTATGACATCCTTTGACCCATATGAATGATTCAAATATGTCCGCAGGTGTCCTAGGATGCTAAGAGACATATGTCATCGTTTAATGGGTCAAAGGGGGTCATAGGTCACCCTATGACTCCCTTTGACCCATATTACCCATTCGAATATGTCCCTAGGGGTTCGAGAACCCATAAAGACATATGTCATCGTTTAATTATTTAAAGAGGGTCATATGTCACCCTATGTCCCCCTTTGACCCATATGAACGATTTGAATATATCCCTAGGGGTCCTAGGACCCTTAAAGACATATATCATCGTTTAATTGATCAAAGCGGGTCATAGGTAACCCTACGAATCCCTTTGACTCATATCAATAATTCAAATATGTCCTTAGGGGTCGTAGGACCCCTAGGGACATATGTCATCATTTAATGTGTAAAAGAGGGTCATAGGTCACCCTATGACCCCCTTTTACCCATATTACCCATTCGAATATGTCCCTAGGGGTCCGAGGACCCCTAGAGACATATGTCATCATTTAATGGGTCAAAGAGGGTCATAGGTCACCTTATGACCCCCTTTGACCCATATGAACAATTTGAATATGACCCTAGGGGTCCTAGGACCCCTACTGACATATGTCATCGTTTAATTGGTCAAAGGGGACCATAGGTCACCCTATGACCCCCTTTGACCCATATGAACGATTTCAATATGTCCCTAGGGGTTCTAGGACCCCTAGAGACATATGTTGTCATTTAATGTGTCAAACGGGGTCATATTTCACCTATGACCCCCTTTGACCCATATGAACAATTTGAATATGTCCGTAGGGGTTGTAGGACCCCTAGAGACATATGTCATCATCTAATGGGTCAATGGAAGTCATAAGGTGACCTATGACCCCGATTAACCCATATTACCCAGTCAAATATTTTTTTAAGGGTCTTAGGACCCCTACAAATATATGTTATCATTTAATGGGTCAAAGGGTGTCATAGGTCATGCTATGACCCCCTTTGAGCCATATGAATGATTCAAATATGTCCCTAGGGGCCCTAGGACCCCTAAGGACATATTTCATCGTTCAATTGGTCAAAGGAGGCCATAGGGTGACTTATGACCACCTTTGTGCCACATTACCCATTCAAATATGTCCCTAGGGGTCCTAGGACCCTTAGAGACATATGTCATCGTTTAATGGGTTAAAGGGGGTCATAGGTCCCCCTATGACCTCCTTTGACACATATTACCCTTTCGAATATGTCCCTAGGGGTCCTAGGACTCTTAAGGAAATATGTCATCATTTAATGGGTCAAAGGGGGTCATAGGACACCCTATGACCTTCTTTGACCCATATCACCCATTCGAATATGTCCCTAGGGGTCCGAGGACCCCTACAGACATATGTCATCATTTAATTGTTCAAAAAGGGTCATAGGTCACCCTATGGCCCCCTTTGACCCATATAAATGATTTGAATATTTCCATAAGGGTCCTATGACCCCTAGCGACATATTTCATCATTTAATGGTTCAAAAATTTATGACTCCCTTTGACTCATATGAACGATTCAAATATGTCCCTAGGGGTTCTAGGACCCGTAGCAACATATGTCATCGTTTAATGGGTCAAAAGGGGTCATAGGTGACCTATGCCACCCCTTGACCCATATTACCCATTCAAATATGTCCCTAGGAGTTCTAGGACCCCTAGGGACATAAGTCTTCATTTAATGGGTCAAAAGGGGTCATCGGTCACCTATGGCCCCCTTCGACACATATGAATGATTTCAATATGTCCCTAAGGGTTCTAAGACCCCTAACAACATATGTTGTTGTTTAATGGGTCAAAGACTTTGACCCATATGAACGATTTGAATATGTCCCTAGGGGTCCTAGGAACTTTAGAGAAATATGTCATCATTTAATATGTCAAAGGGGGTCATAGAGTGACCTATGACCCCCTTTGACCTATATTACCTATTCAAATATGTCTCTAGGGGTCTTAGGATGCCTACAGATATATGTCATCGTTTAATAGGTTAAAGGGTGTCATAGGTCACCCTATGACCCCCTTTGAACAATATGAACGATTCAAATATGTCCCTAGGGATCCTAGGACCCCTAGGGACATATCCCATCATTTGTTGGGTCAAAGGGGATCATAGGGTGACTTATGACTGCCTTTGAGCCATATTACCCATTCAAATTTGTCCCTAAGGGTCCTTAGACCCCTCAAGACATATGTCGTCGTTTCATGGGTCAAAGTGGGTGATAAGTCACCCTATGACTCCCTTTGACTCATATGAACGATTCGAATATGTCCACATATGACATTGTTTAATATGTAAAAAGGGGTCATAGGTCACCCTGTGACCCCCTTTGACCCATATTACCCATTCGAATATGTTCCAAGAGGTCCAAAGATTCTTAGAGACATATGTCATCATTTAATGTGTCAAAGATGGTAATATGTCACCCTATGACCCCCTTTACCCATATGAACAATTTGAATATGTTCCTAGGGGTACTAGGACCCCTAGAGACATATGCCATCTTTTAATGGGTCAAAGGGGGCCATAAGTCACCCTATGATCCTCTTTGACCCATATGAATGATTCGAATATGTCTCTAGGGGTCCTAGGACCCCTAGAGACATATGTCGTCATTTAATGGTTCAAAGAGTGTCATAGGTCACTTATGACCCCCTTTGACCCATACGAACGATTTTAATATGTCTCTAGGGGTTCTAGGACCCTTAGAGACAAATGTCGTCATTTAATGTGTCAAAGGGGGTCATAGGGCACCTATGACCCCCTTTGACCTATATGAACGATTCGAATATGTCCCTATGGGTCCTAGGACCCCTAAAGATATATGTTGTCATGTAATGTGTCAATGGGGTTGATAGGGTGGCCTATGACCACTTTTTAGCCATATTACCCATTCAAATATGTTCCTAGGAGTCCTAGGACCCCTAGAGACATATGTCATCATTTAATTGGTCAAAGGGGTTCAAATGTCACCCTGTGACCTCTTTTGACACATATTACCCTTTCGAATATAACCCTAGGGGTCTTACGACCCCTAAGGACATATGTCATCATTTAATGGGTCAAAGAGGGTCATAGGTCACCCTATGACCCCCTTTGACCCATATTACCCATTCGAATATATCCCTAAGGGTTCGAGGACCCCTAGAGATATATGTCATCATTTAATTGGTCAAAGAGTGTCATAGGTCACCCTATCACCCCCTTTGACCCATATGAACGATTTGAATATGTCCTCAGGGGTCTTGGGACCCGTAGCGACATATGTCATCGTTTGATGGGTCAAAGGGGGTCATAGGTCACCCTATGACTCCCTTTGACACATATGAATGATTCAAATATTTTTCTAGGGGTTCTGAGACCCCCAGCGACATATTTCATCATTTAATGGGTCAAAGGGGGGCATAGGTCACCCTATGACCCCCTTTGACCCATATTATCCATTCAAATATGTCCTTAGGGACATATGTTGTAGTTTACTGGGTCAAAGGGGGTCATAGGTCACTCTATGACCCCTTTTTACTCATATTATCCATTCGAATATGTCCCTAGGGGTCCTAGGACCCATAGGGACATATGTCATCATTTAATGGGTCAAAGGGGTTCATAGGTCGCCTATGACCCCTTTTGACCCATATGAATGATTCCAATATGTCCTTAGGGGTTCTAGGACCCCTAGAGACATATGTCATTGTTTAATGGGTCAAAGACTTTGACCCATATGAATGATTCGAATATGTCCCTAAGGGCCTTAGGAAGCCTACGTACATATGTCATCATTTATAGGGTCAAAGGGGGTCATAGGGTGGCCTATGACCCCTTTAAACCCATATTACCCATTCAAATGTGTCCCTAGGGGTCCTAGGACCCCTACAAACATATGTCATTGTTTAATAGGTCAAAGGGTGTTATAGGTCATCTTATGACCCCCTTTGAGCCATATGAACGATTCGAATATGTCCCTAGGGGTCCTCGAACCCCTAGGGACATATGTCATCATTTATTGGGTCAAAGGGGGTCATAGGGTGAGTTATGACTTTCTCTGAGCCATATTACCCATTCAAATTTGTTCTTAGGGCTCCTAGGACCCTTAAAGACACATGTCATTGTTTAATAGGTTAAAGGGGGTCATAGGTTACACTATGATCCCCTTTGTCCATATGAATGATTTAAATATGTCCCTAGGAGACCTATGACCCCAAAGGACATATGTCATCATTTAATGGGTCAAAGGGGGTCATAAGTCACCCTATGACCCCCTATGACCCCCTTTGACCCATATGAACGATTTGAATATGTCTCTAAAAATCTTAGGACCACAATGGACATATGTCATCGTTTAATGGGTCAAAGGAAGCTATGACCCCCTTTGACCTATATGAACGATTCAAATATGAATCGTTCATATGGGTCAAAGGGGGTCATAGGTCACCCTATTAACCCCTTTAATCCATATTACCCATTCGAATATGTCCCTAGGGGTCCAAGGACCCTTAGAGACATATGTCATCGTTTAATGGGTCATAGAGGGTCATAGGGTGACCTATGACCCCCTTTGACCCATATGAACGATTTGAATATGTCCCTAAGGGTCCTAGGACCCCTAAACACATATGTCATCGTTTAATGGGTCAAAGGGTGACCTATGACCCCCTTTGACCAATATGAATGATTCAAATATGTCCTTAGGGGTCTTAAGACCCCTAGAGACATATGTTATCGTTTAATGGGTCAAAGAGGGTCATAGGTCATCTATGACCCCCTTTGACCCATATGAACAATTCTAATATGTCCCTAGGGGTTCTATGACCCCTAGAGACATATGTCTTCGTTTAATATGTCAATGGGGGTCATAGGTCACTTATGACCCCCTTTGACCCATATGAATCATTCGAATATGTCCCTAGGAGTCTTAGGACCCCTAGAGACATATGTTGTCGTGTATTGGGTCAATGGGGGTCATAGGGTGACCTATGACACTCTTTGATCCATATTACCCATTCAAATATGTCCTTAGGGGTCTTAGGACTCCTAAAGACATATGTCATCGTTTAATGGGTCAAAAGGTGTCATAGGTCACCCTATTACCCCATTTTAGCCATATGAATGATTCAAATATGTCCCTAGGAGGTCCTAGGGCCCCTAGGGACATATGTAATCATGGTGACCTATGACCGCCTTTGAGACATATTACCCATTCAAATATGTCCCTAGGGTTCCTAGGACCCCTAGAGACATATGTTGTCAATTAATGGGTCAAAAGGGGTCATACGTCACCCTATGATCCCCTTTGACCATATAAATGATTCAAATATGTCCTTAGGGGTCCTAAGACCCCAAAGGACATATGTCGTCATTAAATGGATCAAATGGGGTCATAAGTCACCCTATGACCCCTTTTGACCCATATGAGTGATTCAAATATGTCCCTAGGGGTCCTAGGACCCCAAGGGACATATGTCATCATTTAATAGGTGAAAGGGGGTCATAGGTCACCCTATGACCCCTTTTGACTCATATGAACGATTTAAATATGTCCCTAGGGGTCTTAGGACCCCTAGGGACATATGTCATCGTTTAATGGGTCAAAGGCCCATATGAATGATTCAAATATGTCTTTAGGGTCCTAAGACCCCTAGGGACATATGTCATCATTTAATGGGTCAAACGGGGTCATAGGTCACCCAGTGACACCCTTTGACCCATATTACCCATTTGAATATGTCCCTAGGTGTCCTAGGAATCGTAGGGACATATGTCATCGTTTAATAGGTCAAAGGGGGTCATAGGTCACGCTATGGCCCACTTTGAACCATATTACCCATTCAAATATGTCCTTAGGGGTCTGAAGACCCCTAGAGACATATGTCATCGTTTAATGGGTCAAAGAGGGTCATAGGGTGACCTATGACCCCCTTTGACCCATATGGATGATTTGAATATGTCCCTAGGGGTCCTAAGACCCCTAGAAACATATGTCATCATTTAATGATTCAAAAGGGGTCATAGGTCACCCTATGACCCCCTTTGACTCATATGAACAATTTGAATATGTCCCTAGGGGTTCTAGGAACCCTACAGACATATGTCATCGTTTAATGGGTCAAAGATGACCTATGACCCCCTTTGACACATATTACCCATTCGAATATGTCCTAAGGGTCCTAGGTTCCCTAAGGACATATGTCATCGTTTAATGGATCAAAGGGGGTCATAGGTCACCCTATGACCCCCTTTGACCCATATTACCAATTCAAATATGTCCCTAGGGGTCCGAGGACCCCTAGAGACATGTCATCTTTTAATTGGTGAAAGAGGGTCATTGGTCACCCTATGACCCCCTTTGACCCATATGAATGATTTGAATAGGTCCCTAGGGGTCCTTGGACCCTTAGAGACATATGTTTTCGTTTAATTGGTCAAAGGGGGTCATAGGCCACCCTATGAACCCCTTTGACCATATGAACAATTCGAATATGTCCCTAGGGTTTGTAGGACCCCAAGGGACATATGTCATCATTTATTGGGTCAAAGGGGGTCATAAGTCACCCTATTAGCCCCTTTGACCTAGATGAACGATTTGAATATGTCCCTAGGTGTTTTAGGACCCCTAGGGACATATGTCATCATTTAATGGTTCAAAGCGGGTCATAGGTCACCCTGTGACCCCCTTTGACCCATATTACGCATTCGAATATGTCCCTAGGGGTCCTAGGACCCCTTGGGACATATGTCATCATTTAATGGTTGAAATAGGGTCATATGTCACCCTATGACCCCCTTTGAGCCATATTACCCATTTGAATATGTCCCTAGGGGTCCGAAGATCTGTAGAGACATATGTCATCATTTAATGAGTTAAAGAGGGTCATAGGTCACCCTATGACCCCCTTTGACCCATATGAACGATTCGAAAATGTCCCTAGGGGTTCTAGGACCCCTAGCAACATATGTCATCATTTAATGGGTCATAGGGAGTCATAGGTCACCCTATGACCCATATTACCCATTCAAATATGTCCCTAGGGGTTGTAGGACCCCCTAGGGACATGTTGTTTAATGGGTCAAAGGGGGTCATAGGTCACTCTATTACCCCCTTTGACCCATATTATCCATTTGAATATTTTCCTAGGGGTCCGAGGACCCCTAGAGACATATGTCATCGTTTAATAGGTTAAAGAGGGTCATAGGTCACTCTATGAGCCCCTTTAACTCATATGAACTATTTGATTATGTCTCTAAGGGTCTTATGACCCCTAGAGACATATGTTATTGTTTAATGGGTCAAAGCCTATGACCCCCTTCGACCCATATGACCCATTCGAATATGTCCCTAGGGCTCCTTGAAATCATTGCATTATATCAATTATATATATGAAATTAATAAACTATATTTATGATAGAATTAATTTAAAAATTAATAAATTATATTTATTAGAGAGTTAATTTAAAAGTTAAGCTCTCTTATAATCACTTTATTTTATATAGATATTTCATTATAATTTTACTTTCTGAAATATGATAAACTTAAAAATATTATTTTGGTAAACCTTTTCCATTTAAATAAAAAACACAATGCAATATCTAGTCTACTATGTAAAACATATTGCAATTTTCCAATCATTGACCTATATAATGTTTGATTTACTTCAGTAGATTCATCATTCTTTCATAATTTATGACCTGTTGCCATTGGTGTGCTAACTAGTCTCGAGTTTTCTAGCCCAAATTTTTTGAGTACTTCCTTGATGTATTTAGATTGTGTCACAAATATGCTATGCTTCAACTGATGTACTTATAATCAAACAAAGAATTTGATTTCTCCAAAAATTGACATCTCAAATTCATGCTTCATTTGGTTAGTAAAATCTTTGCATAAAAATCTTTTCCTCCAAATATTATGTCATCAACAAAGATTTTTGAAATCAAAATGTCTTTACCTTTTTCAACTTTGATGTACAAGTTGTTGTTGTCATCTATTCTTTCAAATCCTATCTTCACAAGATATTTGTATAGCCTTTCATGTCATGCTCTTGGTGCTTGCTTCAGTCCATAGAGTGCTTTGTGTAATTTGTAGACCATGTTCTTGTTCCTCTCATCAACAAACCCCTCTGGTTGTTCTATGTAGACTTCCTCCTCTAATATACCATTCAACAAAGTTGACTTCACATCCATATAGTAGACTTTGAAACCTTTATATGTAGCATATGCAAGTAATGTTCTTACTCCTTCCATTCTTGCAACAAGAGAAAATGTCTCTCCATAATCCAATCCTTCTTCTTGTGCATAGACCTTGCAAACTAATTTGGCTTTGTTTCTTGTTATTTCACCATTCTCATCAAGTTTTTTTTTTTGAACACCCATTTGGTACCAATTACATTCTTATCAGCTGGTCTAGGAACTAGAGACCAAGTTTTGTTCTTCTCAATCTGATCTATCTCTTCTTTCATGGCCTTATACTAGTCATCATCTTGCCGTGCATCTTTGACTATTTTGGGTTCAAATTTTCTTACTAAACATGAGTAATTCCTGATTCTATTCCTTGTCATTGGTCCAACATCCTTATCACCAATAATTTGATCTGTAGGGTGATGTCTTTTTACATACTTAGCTAATTTGGGTTCAGTCCTTCTTTCTATGTTTGATCCTTTAGCTTCAGAGTCATTTCATTATTCGTCATTAGGTAATTCATCATTCTTTTCATGTATACTATTTTTAGAATCAGAGTGTGCATGTTCCATATTTTGCAGCTCAGCTTTTGAATGCAACTTAGTATTCACTGGTTGAGACTCGGTAGATACTAAAGCTTGTTGCTGATTCCTAACTTGATTTGCAACATTGTCTTCAGCTGTCATTCCTTCATAGAAGTATACAAAGGATCTATAGTCCTCTATTTTCTTTGACTCATCATCCTAAAATTTTTTATGTTCATCAAATTTTACATTTGCACTCTCCACAACTTTGTTAGTGTTAGTATTCAAACACATATATGCTTTACTTCTAGTGGAGTATCCAAGAAATATACCTTCATTACTTTTTGCATCAAACTTTCCACTTCTAGTTTCTTTTAGAATATAGTATTTACAACCAAACACTTTGAAATGTTTAACATTAGGTGAATGACCATACCATAATTCAAAGGGTGTTGTCTTGGTACCTTCTTTGACTTGAACTCTATTTAGTGTGTATACTGCAATAATTACAACTTCCCTCCAGTACTTAAGTGCAACATTTTTCTTCATCATCAAGATTTTGGCACAATCAATCACTGACCTATTTCTCCTTTCAGCAATACCATTATGTGGTGGAGTTCTTGGTGCTATCATTTTCCTTTTGATACCTCTATCATTGTAAAATACTTCAAATTCTCTTGATGTGAACTCACCTCCTCTATCTGACCTTAGGCATTTCAGGTTCTTTCCTATTTCCTTCTCAACTCTAGCCAAATACCACTTGAATATTTGAAATGCATTATATTTTTTTTTTAAGAACATAATAGTCATCATTTTGAAATAATCATCTACAAATAGCATTATGTATCTATCTCCAATGTAGCTTTGTACTTCTATTGGACCACATAGATCTGTATGAACTAACTCTAGAACTTCATTGGAAGTGTATGCTTTTCTTTTGAAACTAGATTTAGTCATCTTCCCTAGTTGACATTATTTACACACTATGTTTTCAGGTTTCTTTAACTTGGGCAATCCTCTTACTTTTTTCTTTCTACTAATGCTGATCAGATTATCAAAATTAACATGACACAACCTTTTGTGCCACAACCACACATCATCAAGTCTAACAATAAGACATGTTGCTTCTTCCAAGTCTAGATAAAACAAATTACTCCTAGTTTTTTGACCTTTTCCTATCAGGTTTCCATCAATATCATAGATCTTGGTTGTTTTGTTTCTAAATTTCACTTTGCAACCTACATTGCTTAACTAAGATACACTCAACAAGTTTTAGTTCAATCCTTCAACATAGTATGCATTGTCACATGAAATTTTCTCTATAAATTTGATAGATATTTTTCCTTTAATTTGACATGGGGCATCATTACCGAATCTAACACTATTTCCATCATATTGTGTAAATGTAATGAACTTACTTTTATCTCTTGTCATGTGATCTGAGAACCCACTATCTATGTGTTGGCATTAAGTTATTATTTTCATTAGTGACAACACTTATCTATATCAGTATAGCTATCGAGCTCATCACTCAGTCTACAATGTATACTAAGAATTTAGTGGTTACCTTGTACATTCATCACTTAAGTAGTTTACACTGAGCTTCGCAGTTCACACCAAGCATTCTCATGTTAAACAAGCTGAGAATAGCTATCGAGTGAATATGCAATCCAACAGTGTCTACCAAATTTATAGTGTTTACCGAGTGATGAAAGCACAATTTTTATTGATTGATAGAAGCACAATGTTTACCAAGTGATGAAACCGTAGTGTTTACTGAGTAATGAAAGTATAGTGTTTACCTAGTAAAAGTAATGTAAACAAAGGATTTAGTTTTTATGAATTGATACTATAACCACCGAGTCTCCAATGGTTATGAAGTTCAGAACTATGATAGGTGATTAGTATGGACCAAGCCTTCACTTCTACCGAGTGCATGAGGGTGATGAGTAATGCAGTGGATGTCGAGTATCAGAAGGTCATCGAGTCAGTTCAATGAACCTAAGTTATTTACTATTGGGCCAACTCAGTAATGTTTTTTCAGTTGTGTTTTTTTGACCTTGTAATTGTAATTATTGGAATGGTATATATGTTATTTATTATATCATTTGCAAGTATGTATAAAATATGGATGAGAGTATCAAGAGAGACATGTAATATTTTGAGAAGAATGAAAGTGAATCAGCAGAAGAGCAGAGTATTCAGCAACATCTACAAGAAGCACTAAAAGATTCATTAGTCACAAGAGGTGATCTATACTTCAAGGATCTGATCAGAAAATCAAGTTTGTAAGTAGATCAACTATTTCATCCTAAAAGGTGAATCAATTTTTTAAATCCTTTAACATGTTAGACTTAACAGTCTTTGTATAAATCTCCTAAAAGAGTGCATACTTTAGTGTATGTTTATAAATCCTCTAACAAGGTGGACCTAGTAGTCTTTTATGCTCCTAATAGGGAAGATCACCAGAAGTGGTCAATGTAAGCCTTAACAGGCCAACTTCATACTGTAGTATTGAAGTTTTGTGAGTATCATCCCCAACCCAATTTTACTTTCTATTTGGAAGGTTTCTAGGTTACCAAATCATTGTGTACATGTGTTATGGATGTTTGATTTCTCATATATGTTGTAGATTAGATAAATGAATGGTGAAAAGTATATATGGTTAAAGTGCTAAATTGTTCAAAGTTTTGAAGTTACTAATTCACCCCTCCCCTCTCAGTAACCTATGATATCTTGAATATTTCCAACAATTGGTATCAGAGCTATTTTGTTCTCAAGACAAAGCTTGATAGCTTAAGCAAAGATCAAGCACAATGGAGATATTCAGACTTGACAAAGCTTTGAAAATGAAAATATAGATATGAAAATGGCCATGTCTCAACTCAAAGAAGCTAAAGATCATCTTTCTCAATCCCTGAAGAGAAGGAAGGAACTTGCAAGACAAATGAATGATCATCAGTATGTTGAAGAAAAGATTGAAGACCTTTTACCATCAAGCAGTTCAAATGAAGCTAATGAGGCTATCAAGGAACTCCTAGCAAAGAATGGTTCTCTATAGGAAGAAGTAAGAAAGCTTAAAAGAGAGCAAGAAATTCAATCAATCAGGATATGTGAAGTTTTGGAACAGAGAAACAAGAAAAATGAACACTTAGAAGCAAGAAATAATCAATCCCTTCAACATGAAGATCTTGTAGATCAACTATCTAATACAAATGAAGACATTATGAATCTGAGATCTGAAAATGAAAGCCTGAGGAATGATCCAATCACTGAAAGAAAAATCAATGAAAGCTTAAAAAGAAACTTAAGATCTAAAAGACAAATCAATGAAAGTTTGGAAAATGACTTGATCACTGAAAGATAAATCAATGAGAGAATGATGAAATTCCAAGCTAACATGACTCAATTAAATCAACAAAGTGAGCAGAATCTTCATAGAAAAAAAGGTAAAGTTGGACTTGGTTATAAGGAAGAAGGTGAAACCTCCAAAAAAGGTTCCCAAAGGAATCAAAGAACTTTTCGCAATCATTGTGGTAAGTTAGGTCACACATCAAAAAAGTGTTGGAGCAATGAAAAAGGTAAATTCAATGGTAAATGTTACAATTGCAGTCAGCATGGTCATAAAGCTAATGAATTCAAGGAGAAACCAAAATTTGAAGGCAATTGTCACAAATTCAAGAAGCATGGTCACAAGGCATTCCAATGTAGATCCAAATCATTCAATTCAGCTGAACAACTTGTTAAAGCAATCTTTGGATGGGATTACAATACCTGGTGCAAATGTCATTATTGTGGAGAATATGGACACATTGGCAAAGACTACTCAAGGCATCACTTGAGGAAAAGAGACACAATAGTAATATGTTATACATGCATTGAACTTGGTCATATAGCTAAAAACTGCATGAATATAGGAAGAGTTGAAGATGAAAAGAAAGCTAAAGTTGAAAACATTCAAAAGCAAATGAGGCAACAATGGATTCCAAAATCTACCAAGAAAGATAGTTCAAGTGATGGCAATGTCACTCAAGAAGTGAGTGACTCCATCATTTCCATTTAAATCCATAAAGGAGGATCTAGAACTATATCAACAAGCTATATCCAGAGTAGTTCCAAATTCAAGAAAGAAAAATGATCAAATCAATATTCCAGATACAAAAAGATCAAAGAAAGTGCATCTTTCTTCAAGTTGCATCTATCGAGGAAAGTCGGTCGAAGACCTTATCAAGCTAGGTCAGGAGTAAGTAAAATTTTTTCACTGTGTTGCAAGCTTCTATCGAGAAAATGAATGATAGCCTATCAAACACTCTGTCATCTCATCTACCTTCATACCAATCATTTATGACAAAAATTTTATCAAAAGGGAAGATTTTGATTTCATTCTTCACCGCAATTATAGAGCTAAGAAATTTTCAGTGATTACAAAGAAAATTCCAAGCGACTCGAAGCAATTTCAAGCAATTTTTTTAGAATTTTCTTACACTTACTGAGCAACAATGGCATCCGAGATTAGCAATAACACTAAGGCAAAAAGAGGTTCAAAAATGCTAGTCAAAGGTGTGCAGTGGAAGGTACCAAATTTCAAGCTAGCTCCAGCAATCACAAAATCACTCAACCCCAATGGAGCTAATGTTCAAAATCCACCTAAGGTACTTCTTATCAATGATATTCATACTCATTTCAGATGTTCGGTTCAAGAAATTGGAAACCTAGAGATGGACAATGCCCTAGGAGAAATGAGTGTAGATGGCTCTCTGAAACCCGAGTACAAGCATCTAGAGACAAAAGGGTTAACCCATATCTCGCACATGCCAAGAAACTTCCAAACCAAGTGGATTAGGTATATTCTGAGTTGGGTGCACAATAGGAAACTATGGCTAGAGTAGCCAGTGTTAATTACAAAGAAGATGATTTACAAAATCACAGGTCTCCCTATGCTCAACAAAGAAAAAACCACCAAAACCCTAGGTCAAGAGGAGTTACAGAAGCAAACCCTAGTTGAATGGGATGGTAGAGGTTTAAAGGTCAGTACTATATCAGATGTCAAACTAAGATTTAGCATTCATGTCATTGCCTAAAAAATCTATAGCTCCAGTCAACTGAAGAGTGTACCTTGTGAGGCTGTGGATTTGGCCTTTAACATTGTAAAGAAAAATCTTGAATTTGATCTGTCAAAATTATTGTTGAGACAATTGAATAAAAATATGGATAGTATAAGAACTTCAAAGAATAATCCTTGTAAATTCAGCTCTCTATTGATCTATTTATTTTTCTATGTTCAAAAATTCTTTCCATCAAAAGGAACAGTTGTATGGAGAAAAGACATTCCAATTTTGTATTAGATAAATGAGTTTGTAGTAGAAATGAGTAAAAATTTTGATAGCATCATGGATAATTATTTTGAAGATTTCAAGGAAAGAATGAATAAAAGGTTTCGGATTTCACAAAAATTAGTTGAAGACTATAGAGATGATGTATGCTTTATGGTTGATTGTGATAAAGTATACATTCAGGCAGTCAGATCCTGAGTTGCATGGGTAAAACCTCTTCCTTATGAGGTAAACATTGATGAGGTTAGGGACAATATAGAAGCACTAGTGAATGAGCCAGTAGACTGAAAGCAACCAATTTTCAGAACATATGATGAGGCACAGGCCAGAATTGAGTTTGAAATCAAGCTACCCCAGGCCATAAGCAAAGGGAAGAAGAAGATAACCAAATTAAAAACTTCAATAGGTCCTCTTATGCTTATCAAGGGAAAAGGTGAGGATGAAGAAGAAGAAGAAGAAGAAGGTGAGGAACCTGAATCTAAAAAAGAAAAGGAACCACCAAAGAAGAGAGGGAAGGTGATTATCACCAAACCTAAAAAGAAGCCTACTACAATATTCTCCAAGAGAACCAAAAAAGGCAAGTAGGAACCTATATTGGTCAAGCCTCCACCTACATTCAAGGAAAGGCTAAAACAATTGGAAGAGGGAGCTGGCATCAAAAATTTTAAGGCATTGAAATTTGAAACCAGAACTAATGCTGAGAAAATGCAGATTGAGGAACTGGTACTCAATAAGATGGGTAAATGGAAATACTCCCTAGACCAGCTTGCTCCTCAAATCTCCAAAGAACTGTTGGAGAGATTGCAACCAAGATGGGAATCTTCCACCCAAACAACCAAAGACATATATGAGCAATGCCTAAGGAACCCTCTACTGAGTCTCACTAGAGCAGAAATAAAGGCAACAATGAAGAACCATGAAGGTAAAATGATGATTAGATTTCACACATGTTTGATTTTAATTAAAGACATTGAGCATGTTGTAAATGATGCAACAAACATGTGGAAGAACATCTATCATCTGCACAAGCCTAGTGAAGATCTAGTTGAGATCAAGGATGATGATAGTAGTTATAGTGATGATTTTGATAGCACTCCATCCATCACAGTTACTCCAGGAGTGCTGCATGCACTAATGAAAGAAAAAGAGGAAGAAGACAAGGAGGAAGAAGCACATGAGGAAGGAAAAGATGAAGAGGATCCAGTTAAAATTGCAATAGAAGTGATTGCATCCCTTCCTCACTCTCCACCAAAGATTGTTACATCCACTATGGAGACAACTTCTGACAACTTCTACAAGTGAGATTGTGAGCACAACAGTCACATCAATTGCTCAATCTTCACCAACATCCTCCCAGCTCCAAGTATCTAAAACTGATGTGCCAAGCACTACATCTATTGAGCTATCTATCGCTTCTTGAGCTACTGAGTTAGCCTCCTTAGCCACATCATCATCAATAAGTGTATCAGTAAGTTCCACAATTTTAATTTTAGAAAGTTCTACAATTTTGTCAGCATTAACTACATCGACTTTGAATCCAATTATTTTAGATACTACTATGGGTACTCTACCGAGTATAACACCAATCTTGGGAAGTGGTTTTGATTTTCTTAGTACTTCTATGGAATCCAATCCTCAAGTCCTTTCCCAATTTTCATAGCTAGCCCTTCTATCTTTACTATTGTGTCCATTCTTAAAGTCAAACTAGTCATCACAGAAGTCAAGAAGCATCCATTAAAACTTTTGATCACTGGAAAAGAAATTGTAGAAGACATTGAATTGGACACAAAAATAGTAATTCCAAAGATTGAATATGAAACTGCCACCATTGAAGAGATGAGATTGGCCAGTCAGCTTATAGAGATGAAAGCTACATAGAAATAGTTAAGATTAGAAATGGATAAGGAATACAAAATAATTGAGAATGCTAAGAATATAATTACAGATGCTATAGGTGTTGAAGTAGATCTACTCAACACATTTTGATTCAGTTATAAGAGGCTATATAGAAATTTAATGAGGATTCTTCGGGACAAGAAAAACTTATTGAGAAACTTGAAAAGAAATTTGATTATAAGGTGCTAGAGCATATTGCTCAAAACATAGCAATAAAGCAAGTTGAATTGTCAACATTTTTGGGAAATTTTGAAAATTCTTTTAATAATGTAGCATCACTTTTTGCTAAACTTTGTGATGTTTCTCAAATTTACCAAAGAAATAAAGGATAAGTTAAATAAGATTGACATTGATATGCAATCACATGCCTCCAAGCTAAAGGTGGACTCCTCCTCCACAACCTCCCATCACACCAAGATCAGATATTTGGTAGTTGTATAGGCTGAACTATTAAGAGAGGAACCAAGGATCTGGTCTACACTCATAAACATCCAACACATGATCCTTCCTATCATGGACACAATGCAGAAACATCTTACTCATTGCAAAACATTGGTCCAAGATCAGAACTTCTCAGTGGCTAATCACTTAATCCAATTATCAGCATACGTTTAAATTTCCCTCTCCATGTGTCAAATTTTGTAGTAGACATGGGATAGTACTTTTGCAACCATCCTTAAGGTACATCAAGAATTTCTATCTCACTTTGGTGTAACCATATAAATTGTATATATGTAGCCTTTGGCATTATTGTCAAAATGGGGGAGAGATTTAGAGATTCAACATAATAAATAAGGAGAGGTATCACTATAAGTTATAGGGGGAGTTAGCACACAATAAAGTTTTCATGTGTACATAAGTATACTTGTATATGCAACAGTTCTACAAAGATCAATTTTGAAAAACCTAAATTCATTTAGTCAGGTTGTATACATATGTTCTGACTTATAAGTGTTTTGTCACTAATGCCAAAGGGGGGGATTTTTGGCATTAAGTTATTATTTCCATTAGTGACAACACTTATGTATATCAGTATAGCTACTGAGCTCATCAGTCAGTCTACAATGTATACCAAGCATTCAGTGGTTACCTTGTACATTCATCACTTAAGCAGTTTACACTGAGCTTCACAGTTCACACCAAGCATTCTAGTGTTAATTGAGCTGAGTTTAGCTATCGAGTGAATGTAAAATCTAATAGTGTCTACCAAGTTTACAATGTTTATCGAGTGATGGAAGCATAGTGTTTGCAAAGTGATGGAAGCACAATGTTTACCGAGTGATAGAAGCACAGTGTTTACCAAGTGATGGAAGCACAGTGTTTATTGAGTAATGAAAGTATAGTTTTTATCGAGTCAAAGCAAGGTAAATGAAGGATTTAGTTTTTACCAAGTGATACTATATCCACCGAGTCTCCAATGGTTACTGAGTTCATAACTACGTCAGGTGATTAGTATGGATCAAGCCTTCACTTCTACCGAGTGCATGACGATGCCAAGTAATGCAGTGGATGCCAAGTATAAAAAGGTCACCAAGTTAGTTCAATGAATCTGAGTTATTTACTATTGGGCTGACTTAGTAATGTTTTTTTCACTTGTGTTTTGGCTGACCTTGCAATTTTAATTATTGGAATGGTATAGATGTAATGTATTATATCAGTTGCAAGTATGTATAAAATATGGATTAAAGTATCAAGAGAGACATGTAATATTTTGAGAAGAATGAAAGCGAATCTGCAGAAGAGCAGAGTTTTCAGCAAGGTCTGCAAGAAGCACTAAAAGATTCATCAGTCACAAGAGGTGATCTACACTTCAAGGATGTAATCAGAAAATCAAGTTTTTAAGTAGATCAACTATTTCATCCTAACAGGTGAATCAGTTTTGTAAATCCTTTAATAGGGTAGACTTAATAGTATTTGTATAAATCTCCTAACAAAGTGCATACTTTAGTGTATATTTATAAATCCTCTAACAAGGTGGACCTAGCAGTCCTTTATGCTCCTAATAGGGCAGATCACCAGAAGTGGTCAATGTAAGCCTTAATAGGCCAACTTCATATTGCAGTAACACAGTTTTGTGGGTATCATTCCCACCCCAGTTTTACTTTCTATTTGGAAGGTTTTTGGGTTACCAAATCACTGTGTACATGTGTTATGGATGTTTGATTTCTAATATATGTAGTAAATTAGATAAATGAATGGTGAAAAGTATATATGGTTAAAGTGATGAATTGTTTATAGTTTTTAAGTTACTGATTCACCTCTCCCCTCTCAGTAACCTATGATATCTTGAATATTTACAACACTATGATCCATTGTCATTCTTATCTACACAGGTAACCAATGTTGTTGCTTCATCTTCATCTTTGTCTGATTCATCCTTCATGGCTACACAGACTACTTCATTATCATTTTCATCATAATCTTCTTCAACAATGTAGCATCTCTTGCCTTTCTCCTTATAATCTTTGCTATCATCTTCTCTTTTGTTCCTGAACTTGCTTCCTTCATTAAAGTTTTTCTTTTTTGGGCATCTTGCAGTTATATGACCTACTTCATTGCAATTGAAACATATGATAGGAAGTTTACCTTTGAATTTACCTTTACCTCTATGAAATCTCCTGGCCAGTAGTGCTTCTAATTGTTCCACATCTTCCTCATTTGTGTTGCTATCACTAGATGTATGTTTTCCTTTTCTTCTTCTTCTTCTTGATGTTTCCTCCTTAGTATCTTTTATTGTCATTTTGGCTTTGAAATTAGATTCAAGGTTCTCAAGTCTATAGTTGTCAAAACTTGATAGCTCAAATGCAATTAGTCTTCCAACTATTCCTTCAAAAGTTAGTGTGTTTCCTTGTACACACCTTAACTCTTGAATGGCTTAAACTCTTATAGCATAGATAGGAAGCAGAGTTCACAAGTATTTGCTGATGGATGTTTCTTCTTCTAGTTGACCACCTAGACTCCTTATTGCACTCACCACTTCTTTTATTCTTGCAGCATACTGAGCAGCATTCTCACCTTCCTCCATCTTCATGTCATCAAACTTTCCTCTTAGACTTTCTCTTTTTTCTCTCTGGACATTCTAATCTCCTCCATATATTTTTGATAGGGTTTTCCACATCTTGAATGTAGTTTCATAGTCTTTGACATCATCATATTTAGCATAGCTAAGTCTAGAGGCAATCTCTAACATTTCTTGATTATGTTCATTCTTTTTGTTTAAGTCATCTGCAGTAAGAGGTCCTATTAGAGTTACATGCTTTGTTCCAATGGAAGTTTGTGTATAGTCACCTATTGATTGAAGGTGCAATTTCATCAAACTCTTCCATACAGAAAAGTTGTCTTTGTTAAGCTTGGGAACTTCTCTCTTAGACATCTTGATCTTCTTGCTTATACTACCTTGAAACTAAATCAATAGAGGCTCTGATACCAAGTGTGAGAATTGCTTTAGAATAACTAAGAGGGCAGGCGGGGGTGGGGGGTGGTGAATTAGTTATTCAAAGTCCAGATGTCCTATTCAAAATTTTTCTTAATAGAGTGAACTAATCTAAGCATTCACTATTCCAAACTTTATCTTGTCAAATTAACATGCAAGTATGACACACAAGAAAACAACACATAACACAATGATTTATGTGGAAACCCAATTTGGCAAAAACCACTAGTAACATGCTACTTAATTCTCACCCTTCTAAAATGATGCCCTATGAAAAGCCTACCCTGTTAAAGGCTTACAAAACACATTGTATGATGTGACCTTGTTAGAGGATTTAACCACCCTATTAGAAGTGGGCCTCGTAAAAGGACTTTTAGAACATTCACTTGGAATGCCACCTTGTTAAAGGATTTACAAATGGCTGTTAGACCAACCTAAGTCCATATAATTTTCAGATCTAATACAATTGCTAGAGAGTATTAGAAAATCTTGACCTGATTTCAATATACAAATTATCTTGCAGATTTCAAATCACTTCTAAGCTAATATCCTTGCCTGGCCTTCTATCCCTGCAACCTTTAACTACTTTCCTTTTCTTTCAATCTTTATCTTTTTGAGTTTTCATACTCAATGTACCAGTGCAATCATCTCTTCACGGCCACTCATATAAGTAGAGCCTTTTAGCTATTCCCTCTCCTAGATGTTTCCTTCTTGACACCCTTTTAATCACTTCATAGATTTTTGGCACTTCTGTAGCAACAGGATTGGTAGTTCTTTGCTTCTTGGTCTATGACTTCTTAAATAGAAGTCTTGGAGTTCCTTTTCCTACTCAATTCTTCCATTTTTCGATTTTAATTTGCATGGATTAGGTAGGATACATTGAATCTAACCCATATTCTATTTCCTCTAGAAACTTCTTGAATAATCAATTAGAATTTGCCAAAAAATAGTTCACATAAGATTTTGTGCCAACAACTCATCATCCTTATCTTTCAGCTTGTTCACAAAATTCAATGCAACCACTATGTCAGCTTAGATTAAGAAAATCTTCATTATTTGAAATAATGCAGCAACTTGGCACTATTGAAATACTGGTGTTGAGCACATACTGTGTTACTCAACATTGACTATGTTTTTCTTGATGCTCAACACTTGAAGATTACTCGACACATACTAAATTTTTTCTGATGCTTGGCACCTGATCTTTACTTGGCACTTGAAGATCACTCAGCATCAACTAAGAATTTTATTACTCAGCTTTAACTAACTTGGTTGGCACCTTCTAATGATCAAAGTTAAAAACCTTGTTACAACTTCTTCCTCCAATTTATCTAAGTGTGACCAACCTCTATACCTTTGAGTTTGTTAGCAATACATTACTTGACCATTTTCTTAACTAATTCTTGCATTTCATTACAATATCATAACTCAACCTTCCCTTAGGTGCTCTTGTTCAATCTTGTTGACCAAATCCTCTTCATCAATCAACTAAGTGATAGTGCATGAATCTTGTAAGTGAATATCATCCCAATGCAAAAACAATGATTGAAAACGATCTTTTACAACAATCTCCCTCTTTGATTTTCAACAACAATGAGCTTTTCAGTTAGATTTCCAACACTTTTTAATCAATCTAATTTCTCTTTGCATCACCAAATCACCCAAAGTAGATAGGATATGTAAAGCAATTGAGTTATCAGGATTTGCACATGGAGTGATAGATAGAGCAAGAGAGAAGCCTCTCCAATAGCTAGAATAGACACATGTAGGTTGTTGATGAATATTGTTTTAATCAATAAAAATTAGATATTAATTTTGTAATATTTTTATTTACAATCCACTTAAATGTTCTTGCAAGGATGGTTGTATGTTAAAAATGACCACTTTATATTATCTGATGTTACAAAAACAAGAGGCTAAAGTGTCAGTATTGTAATACTATAATAGTATAATTTGAATTTGAAAAAGTTAAAATTGGAAGAGCAATTGGTTATTTCAATTTTGTGTGAATTGCAAATGTTTGTTTCTGAGTCAAAGTTGGAATGTGCATTATTTTTTCTCAATTCTGATTTGGTCCACCCAAATAGAGGATTTGAAATTCTTGTAATTTACAATTGTCTATTTTAGTCTAATTCCCACTACCAAACAAAGCCCTTAAGATTTTTTATGAATTTCAAAAAAATGAAAAGTTAAATTTGTTTGAAATAAAACATTATGAAAACAAATTATAAAAAATTACATGATATTTCAAAAATTTTGCAAGCTTAGTTTTCTTAATATTTTTTAAACACATGAAAGTCATACGATAATGTAGACCACCTAATTTTTGGATGTCTTATAGGTAAACAAGATACCTAGAATGGGGAGTGAATTGAGACATATAAAACTTGTTCACTATTTAAATAATATATGAAAAATAATACTCCCTCCCAATCCATCTCATATCCTAGATCTCATACCATATAATCATAAACTATAATACTAAAATGAAATCTACCCAAGCATGTAACATCCACAAAAACATAAACACATAACACAAATTTTTGTAACCCAGAAACCCTTTAAGGTGAAGGTAACACAAGGGTGGTGATGAAACCTACAAATATTTACTACTACAACAACAAAGTTCATCTGTTAGGGCTACAATTTGATCACTTCTAATGATCTACCCTATGAGGGGTCTACTTGGTTAAAAAAAATATAAGACCATTAAGTCTACCTTGATTATAGGATTTAAACTTACACTAAAGTAAGCACTTTGCTAGGAGATTTGAATAAGGTCTTTTAAAACCACTTGGTTAAGAGACTTTCCCTAATTCACCTATTAGAATATTTCAATATGTGATCCTTCAGTTTTCTCTAAAATATGTTTATAGATCTTCTCTCTTCAATGTCTAAAATTGATCCCCTTATCTAATATGCTCTATTCTATCATTCACTACTAGTTTGCTCTGTCTATTCTTCTCTCTAACTTAGCCTCCCTTGCTCTATACTTGGCTTGTTTACACCTTTACGATTTCCTTTTGTACACACTCACATCAAATTGTAGATACCCAAAATTTGGAAAAGACTTAAATTATGCAATCTCAATCAATCAGAACCGAATTAAAGAGAAAATCAAAAGAAACATGAAAAACTTTTAAATCAAAAATCACATTAGGTCATTAATCACCTTTTAAATCGACAAGACCTAAATCAACTTTAAAAGAGGCAGAAAAAAATTCAAATTCATAAAATAAAATACAAAAAGGGAGGAAGAAAAAGAAAAAGTGTTGAAAATAAATCATTTAGTAAATCAATAAAATCACTTTATCCTCACAAGATGAAAATCTCCCTTTTACCATTTAAAAGAATTTGAAAAATCCTCATATTATCCCCAAAACCAAGTCTGTTGGACTCTTCCTCTTGGCCTTTTATGAGATACTTTGAGTTTCACTTTCATCCCTAATCAAAAGTGAAAATGCTGGTTATTACCCCAACCCCTTCCAAAATCCTATAAATAGGAGGGAAATCTAAGAGACAAGGGACCCAAGTTTTTATGCATCTACACTATAGGCATATTTAGACTCATTGTTTTAGTATTGTCATTATAGTGATTTGATAGCATTTTTAGTATCATTTTATGTCATTTAACATCATTGTGTATCATTTAGCTTCATTTATTGCATATTTAGCTCATGGAATGATCACTTTAAGCACATTTATAGGAGTTGCATCTCACACATAATCCGCATTATAGTCATAGATCTTGCATTCTTCATCATAGATCTACATTTTTAGCAATATCCCATTCTAGAACTGTCACTAAAAGGCTAGCCTGAGAGCTATTTTAGCAATTGTACTTAGGGAGAAATGAGATTTTTGTAGAGATTACTTGTTGTTGATGATATCTTGGGTCTAGCATAGTTTCTCATCAATCTATTTTCTTTCTACGTTAAAGTTTCATGAATACATGTTCTTTGACCATGTACAAAATGGTGCCCATCATGGGGCTGAACTAAAAGCCTCTCTACTTTTGAGTTTTTCAATCTAATCCTTCTTTTTTTAGTATAGATCTATATTTTTCTTGTTGTCTTTTATGCAGATTTGGTCAAATATAGGTTCTACTACATCCGAGAGGCCTCATGTAAGCAAGAATAGCATTCCAAAGTCTTTCCTGAGCATAGAAGAGTTGGATTTGGGTTTTTTGATGCTTTTGCACTTTGTTTCAATGCTTCTTACCAATATTCTAATGCTTCTGAACTATGTTTTTGCACATTTAATATTACTATACTACTTACACATCATTTTTTAATGCATTTACTTTATTCTGTTATGCATCTGCATATTCTTATAGCACTTTTAAAGGGTTCTGTGATGCATTTACTAATTTTTGTAGAGCATTTGAAGCATCTTAGAGTGCCTTTGATATTATTATAACACATTTGCATGATAAAATAGAGCATTTGCATGATAAAATAGAACATTTGCATGATAAAATAGAGCATTTGCATGATAGAATAGAGCATTTGCATGATAAAATAGAGCATTTGCATGATAAAATAGAGCATTTGCAAGATAGAATAGAGCATTTGCATGATAAAATAGAGCATTTGTATGATACAATAGAGCATTTAAACGATAGAATAGAGCATTGGATGATAGAATAGAGCATTTACATGATAAAATAGAGCATTTACATTATAAAATAACACATTTGCATGATAAAATAGTGCATATAAGGTTTCCTGTGATGCATAAGAGAATTTTTGTAGCGTATTTGATAAAAGTTTTAGTTTTCTAGATCTAACTTCCAGATCCAAATATTTTTTTCTTACAGGTCCCTTCTGCATCAACAAACAAGCCTTCAAGTTGTAGACAATGCGCAATAGGAATGAAGACCCTCATAAATGTGCCTAGCCCTCACTAGCTTTGAATCAGGTAGGTGGATCACTGCTCTTGTCAATTAAAAGTGTGGTATTTTCAAGCTTTCAAACATAGTTTAATTAGATCGTTCAAACTTGCTGATCTGACAAAGAAGTAGGCCTATGCTCTCAACTCTTTTGAGTTGATTAGAATACTTGACCTTCTATAAAGATTGGTTACAGTTGAACGAGGAAAAGAACCCACACATAGTCTAATTAGGAGCCCCCCTATTTTTCATAGTATAAGGGCTAGAAATAAATCTTTTTTTTTTAAATGTCTTTGGGGAGCTAAAGCAGTAGGTATATGCTCTCTCACTCTCAAGTGATCAGATTCCTAGACCTATCTACTAACTTCCATTTCTTACTTTTCACTAAGTAGAATAATCTTGCCATAGAAGGGCTACCTCTCGAGTTGCCTTAGCAAGGCCAGTGAGGGGGATTGTCCCCAATATTGCATTCTAAATCGAATGAAAGCCACCCATGTTTGGCACATAGCCTTCCTCTAGTAGTCCTGCAAGGAATTGTGCCAAACCTCCCTAGCATTGGTGGTAAGCTCTTTGTTATAAGAGAGGTAAATCTGAACATAGTTGGAACACTAAGACCTACTAGTCATGAACCTTAGATAACCTTGCTAGGAAGCCATCTTTTTCATTTTCTAGGTGTGTGTGATTTTTCATTTTGTTTTGATCTCACTATGATTGTGCTTGAGTGCTTTCAAACTTAATAATGAACACTAGTGTGAATTACAAACTTTCTAGAAAGAAAAACCTCAAATAGGTATTGAGAAATCAAGTGTAAAACAAAGACATTGCTAAACAATCCTTGAAACAACACATTTGAGTAATAAAATAGTGCTTTTGAACATTTCTATAACACTTCTGACTACCGTTATGATGCATATACCTTTGAAACAACACATCTAAAACTCAAAACAATGCATTTGATTACTAAAACAAGGCATCTAAACATTCCAGTAATGCATCTAATAAAAAATATGAAACAAAGGCTATCTTCAAACATGATACTTCCAAACAAACTATAAATTTGGACACCCTATTTTGTGCTAGCATTTTACAAAGACTGAAATTTTTCATATTTGATTGAAAAGATCTTTTGAAAACAACCAAAGCAACATCATCATCGACCCAACAATCACCATTACCATCACTTTGCACATCAAGCTAGGAACATTTAGAAATACACATCTATACCCAACAATGCAAAATACTTCCAAACAAACTATAAATTTGGACACCCTATTTTGTGCTAGCATTTTACAAAGACTAAAATTTTTCATATTTGATTGAAAAGATCTTTTGAAAACAACCAAAGCAACATCATCATCGACCCAACAATCACCATTACCATCACTTTTCACATCAAGCGAGGAACATTTAGAAATACACATCTATACCCAACAATGCAAAAGTGGACCTCATCCTATCAACATTGGCAAACACCTTATGCAAATTGGCTTGTTGCTATGAACAAATCACAATCAATAGAAACTTTCACTACTTGAAAAATGCTTGAAAACTAAAAGGATCTAACTCACTTTTCATGCCACCATGCAAGACAAGTGTACCAAAAAAACTAAAATGATCACCCATATGAGTAAGTGCCAGAATAGCAAGTAAAATTGCCAAACACACAGAACCTTTAAACCTCTCAAAATCTACTACAACAATGGATTACACGTAGAATGAAGTTACTCTTGAGTCACCCTTATTTGATCAAAATTCAGAATCCCTAACCACAATGGGCTCATTTCACACATGGTATGATAGAAGTGTTGAATCTAAGATTGAGGATTTTGAGCAAAATCCTGAACTTGTCAACATCATGGACAAGATTCTGGAAAGACACAAAGATTGATACATACTCACATTAGCACAACAAGGGGCAAAATTACCATCCAATTTTGATGTGACCAATTTGAAACAAGATCAAGAAGAATCACCCCTAGGTGTAGTCACACAAAAATTGCAAGACCTATAATTAGAAATGGAAAAAATGAAAAGAGGAAGAACACAACCCACAAAGTTTGGCCTTGAAAAAGTATGTCCCCTACCATTTGACAAAAGCATTACCTTCACATCTTTTCCTCCAAACATGAAAATATCAAAGTATGACAAATATTTTGGCAAATCAGATCCATAAGATCACTTGAGGCAATTTTACATGCTAAGTATGGAGTTTTTCCATGACAATATGTACTTGATGCATCTATTTCGTAGGAGCCTTAGGGGGCAAGCCATGGAGTGGTTTTCCAAATTACCCTCCAATATTAAAACTTTCAACCAATTGGCCTCCATTTTCATCACCCAATACTCTTACAAAATTGAAAGAGAGGTTACAATGATCAATCTATGCAACACAAAACAACTCCTAGGAGAGTCATTCAAAACCTTCCTACAACAATGGAGGCACATGTTTGATAAATACAATAGAGACATACCATATAAGGAGAAGAAAAATATTTTCATTTACAATCTCTTGAAACTGATGAAATATTGGCTCCAACTTCAAGGGCCTAAAGACTATAAGACCACTTTAGAAAATGCAGCCAAGGTGGAAGAAACCTTGGTAAACAATGACATAATAAAATTATCTAAGGATGGTAAAGGATTTTCCAACAACTCCACACATACACACAACTCCTCTGATCAGTCCACAAAAAAATAGAAATCATGGTGGAGAAACAATAATAAAAACTTCACAAATGAGGGGGTAGTTGAAGCTAATCATACCAAAATGCACACTCAACCCCCTTTAAATCAACTAGGTCCCAATGTTGCACCTTAACAAAATAATACCAGCCTATTTTACTAACATAGCACAAAGACTTCCTCAACATCCAACTAGCAAGTCGCTTACAATCAAGCTCCTCCACCATGAAGATATCAGTCTTCTGATATACCTAAGGAGTATACACCCATCAAGGTGTCCCATAAGAGTGATTTACAAACAATATTAGCTAATGAACTTCTCATATTACCCAAGGCTGAACCATATGAACCCCAAGTCAAGCCGAAATGGTGGAATGAGAAACACACTTGTGCCTATCATCACAATCGGGGGCATCTAACAAACAATTGTCTCACCCTTAAGGGAATCATTCAAAAATTAATAAATGATGGAACCATTGAAGTAAATAATCTTAGTAATAACTAAGATCATATGGCCTTTAAGAACCCCTTCATGATTCATGAAAAGGGGGAGCCCTCCAAGGTTAATCAAAATGTGCCTCTACAAACTAAGGTTAAATATGCGCACCATTACGATAATACCATTGGCATGATTTTTGGATTTGATGACAATGTAAATGTCATCATAATCCGAGATGAAAATAAAAAAATAGTCCTAAAATGCCATCACTCGAGGTCAAGCCTCCAAAATTACCCTACTAGGACTAATGACAAACCCCAACTGAGCAACTCAAAATTCCTCTATGCCCAAATATAACCTGGTTAACCAATTGTTCAAGACTCTAGCTCACATCTCCATTTTTAAACTACTACAAATCTCCCCAAAGTATAAAGAAATACTCACTAAAGCCTTAGTTCCAAATGACCTAGAGATGAGTAGATTCCAAAACATGGTTAGCAATTTAGTTGCTCCCCATTGCATATCATTTTTAGCACAAGATGACATGTCTATCATATAACCATAAAACTCTCTTTTGCACATAGAAGTATTCATCCATAGGAATCGAGTTAAAAGGGCATTGGTCAATGGCAGGGTTGGTCTGAATATCTACACACTCAGTTTAGTGAAAGCCCTTAGGTATGCAAAAGATGTTGTTGACCCAAGAAAAAAGATCACCACCAAGGCCTATGATGATGAAGAAAGGTCCTCCAAAGGCATGGTCATATTACCAATCAAAGTAGGGCCCATCATGAAAGAAATTGTCTATCAGGTCTTAGATTTGCAATTAACTTACAACATTCTATTGGAAAAACCATGGATCCATGACATGCAAGCTATTCCCTCCACCTACCACCAGTGCCTCAAATTTTTGTACATGGGTCAAGAGATAACCATACTCAAAGATCAGCATTTTGCACAATATTGTAACTCACTTGTCCCTCATAATAGAAAATAAATTGATACACCAACCGATGCCAATAGTTAGCCCATATTTATAGGCACTTCATGCTTAACTAACCAAACAAGCAACTAGTTATGAACATCAACTAAGGGTATTGAGAAAGTGGTTTGTTCGGGTCCTTCCATTCCTTCATTTCCATCATCATAAATAGATCCCAAACAACTACACTATGAAGAAATGGATAAATTGATGAAGGAATTTGATAGAAAATGTAAATTGCACTACAAAGGGGTAGTTGAGTACTCAGTCTCCCTATTTGATCCCCCATGTTCTTTGAGGTCTCATGGAAAACTGACTTCCACCAAACCATATCATGCACATTTTGTCAAAGCAAGTGGCACACCTCCAAACTTAGTGGAAGACATTAGTCAATAAAACATTAACATCTCCTCCCACCTACATGGGAAAGGCTTTGATCTAATGAAAAAGATGGGATACATGGGAGATGGTCCCTCAGGGAAAGGAAAAGTTATCAAAGAACCTTTGATGCAAAGTTCAGGTCCAATAAATCTAAAATAGGGTAGGGTATGATAGACAAGACAAGGCACAAACCTCCTCTACCTTGGATGGGTACCCAAATGAAAGGATAGTTATACCCCAGTAACTACTAATGACATACATAAGAATTTGGTCCTCTCTAGTTCAAATTTTGTAGAAGAATCACCCATAAATGCTTCCAATAATGAAGACAATGATTATTCCACTAAGTGGGAATTTGAGTCACTATCTAAGGAATCTCTCCATGAAAAAGAATGTGACGTTGTCCACATAACCACCCTTGATAGTTTGACTACAAAAAGAATAATTCAAAGTCCAAGAACCACTTCTCCAAGAAACAAAACATATCAGAGTGGCTTAGAAGATGATGAAAACATTGAAGGATTTCACTTTTAAACTGTATTCCCTGACTTCTTCCTAGTAGAAGTTGAAGATGATTATTACGAGCATCTTGCAAGCTCTACTTTCCCCGACACTCTAGAAGAAGCCCATGTCATAGATCTAACAGATACAACATATGAGCCATCTAATGAAGTTATGTCTTTAAACCTCACCAAACCCTTCCCATACTAAAAATCACTTTCCTTAGTCCATCTCAACCTCATTAATTGGGATACAACTAAACCCTATCATCTCCCTCATTTTGACACTGACCGTAAAGCTTTCATCAACCTTAACACAATTGAACCATCTCATTGACAAAGAATAGAAGAAGAACATATGGTCTGGTTAGGTATCAATCACCTTAGTCACACTAGAGTAGGGCAAGCATCCCACAATCTTATTGACCACCACCAAGTTGTGGCTGATCTTGATAAAAAAGTGGAAACAAATAGAAGTGATGTATCTCAAGGTAAAAACCCAACTATGGCATCCCTAGATGGGGTAATTGATATGTTACCTAAACACTCTGAGGAGCACTCTTCTATTTTGATTGAGCCTACAGAATTGGTCAACATTGGCATAGAACAAGAACCAAAGGTCATTTATTTAGCACAATCTTTGAGCCTAGAAGAAAGAAGGGCATTCATTGAATTATTTGAAGAAAGACAAATCAACTTCGCATGGTCTTATGCAGACATACCCAGTTTAGACCCAACCTTAATCCTCCACCATCTTAACATCTCTCTAGAGGTTAAGTCAGTCAAATAGAAACTCAGAAAGATGCATCTGCATATAGCCCTATTAGTGAAAGCAGAGTTGGAAAAATTAATCAGTACCAATTTCATCTGGCCCTTAGCATATGCATCATGGATCTCTAACATTGTCCCAATATCAAAGAAGAATGGAAACATACACATTTATATCAACTTCTAAGATTTAAAAAAAGCATGCCAAAAAGATGACTTTCCTCTCTCTAATATTGACACCATAGTTGATCTCACAGCAAGTCATTCCATGTTTTCACTTATGGATGGGTTTTCAAGATACAATCAAATCAAAATAGCACCAAATGATCAAGAGAAAATAACTTTTACTTGTGCATGGGGCACATTTTGTTGGAATGTAATGCCCTTTGGGTTAAAGAATGCTAGGGAAACCTATTAATAGGCCATGACCACTATTTTCCATGATATGATGCATATCTTCATGGAAGATTATGTGGATGACATTCTTGCCAAATCCCATAGTCAGGAAGAACATCTTCCAATATTGGCCAAAATATTCGCCCATTTAGAAGCATTTAAGGTCAGTCTCAATCCCAAGAAATGCGCTTTTCATGTCAAATCAGGCAAGCTCCTAGGATATATTATCTTAGCTAAAGGGATAGAAGTTGACCCTGAAAAGGTACATGCCATAGTTAGTATGCAACCTCCAAAGAACCTGAATTAGTTATGCTCTCTTCAAGGGAGGCTTCAATTAGTGCTTTGGTTCATCTCTTAGTTGGCAGAAAAATGCATACCTTTCACACACCTATTACATAAAGACACAAATTTTAAATGGGATGATCAATATTAGAAGGCCTTTGAAACACTTAAAATCTATTTGATGAATCTGCCTGTGTTGGTACCTCTATATCACACAAACCATTGCTACTATATATTTCTGTAATAGATAAGTCAATTGGAGCCCTCATAGCATAAGAAAATTACCAAGGAAAAGAACGAGCCATTTACTAAATCAGTCGCACCTTAGTCAACTATGAGCTTAATTATTGTTTCCTTGGAAGGGCTTGCTTGGCCGTAGTTTTTTCTTTCCAAAAAAATGTTATTATCTCCTGATGCACAAAGTCAAGCTCATATCCAAGATTGATCCTCTCCAATACCTTCTCAACAAGACAACACTAATGGGTAGACTAGCTAAATGGGTAATGATCCTAAGTGAGTTTGACATTGAGTATGTGAATAGGAAGGCAACAAAAGGACAAGTCATTACTGATCAATCGGTAGATGCACTTATAGAAAGTTCTAACCCTATCTTAGTTGACTTCCCTGATATGCACATCCTTCAAGTAGAGCCAGTCACATGGAAATTTTATTTTGATGGTTCCTACACACACCATGGGTTGAGCACCAGTATTTTATTCATCATGCCACTTGGTGTTACCATCCCCAAATCATACAAACTACTCTTACCTTGCACCAAAAATATGGCCAAATATGAAGCTTTGGTCTTAGGTCTCAAGCTAGCTTTGGAATGGAAACTAACAACTTTAGAAGTTTATGGAGACTCCCAGTTGATCATCAATCAAGTTAATGATACTTATTAGACAAAAGATGAAAAACTATTGCCTTATAAACATATAGGTGATGCACTCAAGGAAATTTTTGTTCACATTACATTTGAACAAATTCCTAGGGACAAGAACAGAGCTACAAATGCTATGGCCACCTTGGCCTCCTTACTTTAGCTCCTAGAACAACATGAGTAGTATGAGTTCCTAGTGGAAGAGGTGGTTCAACCCACATTTACTCAACTTGATTCCCTTATCATTTTCCATCTAAACACCCTTGATTCCCTTTGGTATGATTCGATTATCATGTACCTCCATGAAAACACCCTTCCATCTGACCTCTCATGTAACAAAAAATGAAACTACATTCACCAAGCCTCCCATTATACCTTGGTGGCTGATAAACTGTATAGGAAAGGTCTTGATGGTACCTTATTTAGGTTTCTTGAAAAGGATGAGTCTAGAGTCACTCTACAAGAAGTCCATGTTGGGATTTGTGGGTCACATTCCAGTGCATTCACATAAGCCAAGAAGATTCTAAGAATGGGCTACTTTTGGCCAACCATCGAAAAGGATTCTATTGATTTTGTCAAAACCTATAAAAAATGCCAAATGCATGGAAACCTTGTTCACACACTAGCCCAAGAGCTAAATTCTTTAGCCACACCATGGTCCTTTTATCAATGGGGTTTTTATTTGATTGGAGCCATCCATCCACCCTCCTCCAATGGGCATAAATGGATTATCACCATAATGAAATACTTCACCAGGTGGGTTGAAGTGGTACCACTTGCAGACTCTATGGGAAAATGGATCTCCTCTTTCATTCTCAACCATATCATTTGTCAGTTTGGCATACCTCATGTAATTCTCATAGATAATGCCTTGTATTTTAGAAACCAAAAAATTAATGACTTATGTGAAAATTTTCACATTATACACCATTCTTCATCTATTTATTATCCCCAAGGCAATGGCCAAGCAGAAGCTACCAACAAAACTATCATCAACATCCTCAAGAAAATAGTTAGTGATTTTGGAAGGGATTGGAACTTTAAGTTAAACCCTACCCATTGGGCTTATAGGACAAGTGTTAGGATGCCTACTGGCATGACACCTTTCTCTCTAGTTTATGGCTGTGAGGCTATTCTCCCTTTAGAAGTTGACATCCCATCTTTGAGAGTTACTCTTAAAGATGTCCTATCAGATGAGGATTATAGAGTAGCCTATCTAGAATAGCTAGATTTGTTGGAGGAACATCAACGTATGGCCCATGACCACCTCAAAGTGTATCAGAATAGATTATCAAGGCATTATATAAAAAAGGTCAAACCTCATATTTTTCAAACTGGAGACCTAGTGCTTAGAGAAAATCCCAAGAACCAAGCAGCAAGAGAAAAGAAAGGGAAATGGGAGGGCAATTGGATTGGTCCTTACCTCATCATAGAATCCTTTGGGAGTAGTACCTACCAACTTTTAGATTATGGTGATACTAAATTAGCAGAACCTATCAACATCATCCATCTTAAGCAGTTTTATGCCGAACAACTTTGCAAAGCATCAAAAATACCCAAAAAAAAGGAGTGAGAATGTTACTTTTGGTTTGAAAAGGGGCAAGAGATAGCACTTTTAGGCTTCCCTAAGTAGCACAAGGCCTTAAATGCTGAAAAAGGGCTACAATTGAATGGTTGATTTATTATCTCTGAGACACATTTTGGTTCTTTATAGCTTCCCATTGCAATTAATAGAAAATGGGAATAATAGAAAGGGATATCATTTATAGTTGAATTATTTGGAGGTATTTGGTAGAAAATTATTTGTTTATCTAGGGTTGAGAAGCTTGCATAATCTATCAAGATGGCATTTGATCTATAATTAATTTCACACAAACCCCCTTGAGAAACATTTGTGGGTTATAGTTCTTAGATCTTTTGGCATCAAGAATGGATTCATAGTAGCAAAAATAACTAGTATGGCAGCAATAGTAAGGCAAGGGAAATAGAGCTTATAATAGCAATAATAATAACAATAACAAGAGAAAATCAAAGCCCTTTTCCTTGAGTGAATGTGCACAGTAGTGGAAAGAGCTAGTCCAATAGCCATAATTGGGAGCACCACAAATTCAACAACACAGAGAGTTTGATTATGTATTGAGATACCATAGACATGAATTGCGGGAAAATCAATGCACATCCCCACCATCCACCTTGCCCAATGATCACCCATACTTGTCATAGCCCTCAGTCAACCCATTTGGTGTCATAATCTCCTTCATTTCCTCTTTAGGTACCTCACATGGTCCTGGTTACCCCCGTATTCCACCAAATCTCGCTCACATCCTCCATTTCACCCCCACAAATGTAGAACTCATCCAAAATTACCAAAAAAATTCAAATATCATCCAAAAATGTCAAAAAAATTCAAAATTAGCTTAAAACTATCAAAAAAATTCAAAAATTATCCAAAAATCCCAAAAAATTCAAAAAAAGCTTAAAAATACAAGAAAATCCAAATATCATCCACAAATGTCAAAAAATTTCAAAAATTGTCCAAAAAATTTAAAAAAATTAAAAAAATCCAAAATGTCGAAAAAAATTCAAAAATCATCTAAAAATAGCAAAAAGAAAATTCACAACTAGCCCAAAGCATTCAAAACGAGGGCAATTTTTGTCAACAAAACCCCAAAATTCATGTCAATTTCTCAATTTGGATATACAACAAGACCTTAGCTCCTAACATGCCCCATTACTTTTAAGAAGAAGCATGGTAATGTCCTAAAACATTTTGTAGGACTTTGGAAAATCTGGCACAACGTGGATAGCGCAAGAGGTACCCTTGTTTCCCTCCTCTTGTCAAGAGCAACAAATCCCCTTGAATCATTAATCTTATTTAAGTTGTAGTGGCCATGATTAGTTTAGACTCCTTCAACAAATATGTCAATGCTATCTTGAAAGCCCAGATATCCATTGGACTCTTTCATCCTCACTCAACCAGAGGCATAGAATAAGTAGGCATAAGCATGTGAGCTTAGCTTACCCCTCTAGTACCTTTGTCAAGGCGCACGCATCCATTTTGGACCCCTCCAGTGATTTTTTAGGCCCCTCTAGCACCTTCTTCAAGGACCATGTGTCCTTTTTGGACCCTTTTAGCACCTCTTTAGGCCCAAAGCATCATTTTAGGCCCCTCTGGCACCTTTTTCAAGGCCGATGCATCCTTTTTGGACCCCTTCAGTGTCTTTTTCAGCCTAAAACACCTTTTTAAACCCCTCTAGCACCTTCTTCAAGGCCCATGTGTCCTTTTTGGACCCCTCCAATGCCCTTTTTGGCCCAAAGTGCCTTTTTAAAGGTTTCTCTAAGACCTTTTTCAAGGCCTAAGCATCCTTTTTGGATCCGATTAATGGTGTCTCTTCTGGCCTAGCTCTAGACAAAGAAGCTCCTGGTGTCAACACCCTACATGTCCATACTACTTCCATAGGAATTGGAAACCTTCCACCACATAATTGCATGTTTAATAGATTTGTAAATTCTTTATCTATAAACTGCATCTCTTGTCAATCCTCATGGAGGAATGCTTGATAATAATATCCCATCCAATAAGTAGCTTCCAGGTGTACCTTGGCCATCTAGTGCATTTCCATGAACACATTCTCTGCCAACTTGCTTACCCCCTATGTAGTGATCGCTCATTGGGCCACATCCCACTCCTATTGCATTTGATCAGTCATCATTTGCCAATGCTCCATGTCTTCTTTTTCCTTGCCCAAACACTATTTTAGTTGCCTCACCTTCCCCTCACTTAATGCTAACTGCTCCTACAACTTCAATGCCAAAGAGTTCACCTTCATAATCACTTCCCTAAATGACTTTGACTATGACTGCAATAACACTAACTCATTCTATGTGCTCTCCAAACCCACCTACATCATGTTCATTGATTCTTGCAACCATTAAGACTTTGATTGCTTAGCTTGCATCTTGCCTCACTTCCCTCTACTCACACCTATTCCACATGTAACTCCATCTCTAGCGATTGCACTCATGCTTGCTCTACCTCTATCATTTCCTATAGTTGCTTTGCCTCTATTTGTGCCCCATCCTCTCGAGCCTTCTCCATCAATCCTAGCAAAAAAGTGACCTCTTGTTCCGCATTCTCTACTCACACTCTCTCTATAGCCAAAAATTTCCATAATCTTTTGACGTCCTATGATGATTGATCATTATCTCCCACCTCTAGCTATGGTTCCCCCACATTTACAACACCTGTTCCCCCTTCTATTGAGTCTCATCCTAGCATCCTGAGGCTAATCCACTATCACGCCCCACTCCTTACTTCACCATCACTAACACCCTCCACATCCTTTGTAGTTTCTCCCACATAATTTTTAGGAGAATTTATTTTTGCCCACTCCTTGGAATTTTACCTAATGCATTTCACTCTCTGCCCTTGCCTCCTCCACATTCCCTAGTTAGCATCACCCTCTCGCTATAACTAATCTAGTGAGCCTGACATACTTTCACTTGCACGATTCCCACAACTTCTTGCTATCTCTAATAATCATGTTCTACTCTCCACTACACCTTAATTTATTATCATACTATTCACATCCTTATAGCCATCATTCACCTGAGGCTCTTTTTGCACCATTCCTCCATGTATCCACCCTTTCTAACCTACCGCATTGGTACTTGGTACATTTGACCTTTAACTCTAACATTCTACCACCCAAATTTCTACCGATACACACCAACCACCAAATTTTGTTGCTAAATCACTGCTGACACATCCCACACCTTCCCATCCACTTGATACAATAAGTTACTCCCCAGTAGACCTAAAAAAAACATAAGATACTATTGCACACAACTAGAAGTAGGCCTAGTTCACACATAATGGTTTTTTATGCTATCATGTACTTTTAGTATCTTGATGATGTGTTTGACTAGAGGTACCAGGATAAAGTCATGATATTTTGTTGATTTTTCAGTGTTTAATTCCTATGATCCTTTGGTTTTGCACATCACTAGTGTCCACTTATAAGAGCCACCTCTTGGATGGAATGCCATGTGTACCTCGACCAATTTTGTGTGTTACCTTAGGTGAGCTCCTTTCTCTGACATGTGACTGGTTGGCATGCCTATTTGTATTATTCTATGGCTATAGCTTTTGTTTCTTAGTGATTGCCATGTTTTTCTAGTACATTGTTCCTCTTTATTGATACTTCTCAGCATGACAAAGTATTTATATCACTATAGCTGAGCTAGTGGTGGTTGTACTCAATCACTTTTATCACATGCTCTATGATGATAATTAGTTTGCATCTCTTTGAAAAAGTGACAATTAGTTACATTCATCTAGTTTGTATTTTTCATCTTGGGTTCCTTGCAAAACAAATGGTTGGCACATAAATTAGGATACAATTCACTGACATTAATCAACAATTTCATGACTAGTTATAAACAACACATACAACAAAATCAAAATCACCCTCAAAGTGAGCTTATGAGCACTCATGGAATTTGTTTCTTCATCCCATCCATGTCATCAATTCACCATCAAATTGCACCACCTCATTTTCTGCCTTGTGTGGCTTTTGAATCTCAAACAATCTCATTTACCTACCTTCCATTTTCATCTAATTCATTGCATCATCTCTTCTCGTCTTCCATCTCCTTCATTTTTCCATTTCATCCATTCATTTTGTGGCTTCTAAATCTCAAATATTGACATACCAGCTCAGAGCCTTTGAATCTCAAACAATTTCATCATATTTTCCCATTTCATCCATTCATTTCATAGCTTCTGAATTTCAAAAGTTGGCACTCCAACCTAGAGCCTTTGAATCTCAAATAATTTCATCACATTTCACCATTTCATCCATTCATCTACTAGCTTTTCAATCACAAAAATTGACACTCCAACTCAGAGCCTTTGAATCTCAAACAATTTAATCACATTTCTTTCACATTTCACCATTTCATCCATTCGTCTAGTGGCTTTTGAATCGCAAAAATTGACACTCCAACTTAGAGCCTTTGAATCTCAAACCATTTCATCATTTCATCATCTCATTTTATTTCATATTTCATTTCATTTTCATTTCTTATCATTTCATTTCATTACATTTCATTCCATTTCATTGCCCATTTTCATTTCATTTCATTAACTATCATGTCCTTACTTTTCATTTCATTTCATTTCAATACCCATTTCATTTCATTTCCTTACATGTTATCACATCTCATTTCATTTCATTACATTTCATTATCCATTTAATTGCATTACATTACATATCATGGTATCACATCTCCTTTCATTTCATGTCATTGCATTCATATTAACACATCACGCTTTCATTACATCATCAGTAACATACCATCTATTATAAATCGTGATCCATCTATATTAATCATTCACATATGTATACACATCTGCATCCATTGCCACCATAATCCTCCAATAAGGATAATCATATGCATACAAAATGAAATTTCCCTTTACTGATTTTACATGGTATTTCTAGCCTCAAATCAGATCTTTAAAATCAAACAACCAATATTACAAAGATCTACCAATTTCTCAATAAAACCCAAATCGGGTATGTCCAAATTAGTGCCAAAAAAATTCACAACTTCACAAATTACTAATAAATCTGAGAATGGACATTTTTACAGAAATTTCAGCAGCATAACAGCCTACAAAATTAAATTTCCAGATTTGTATAGCCTTTACACAACAGCTCACAAATGTAGGACAAAACTATGCTCAATCGGGCTCCCGAAATTAACACACAATGCCCGGAAACACCACAAAAACACTCATAAACTATCTCAGAAGTTTAATCACGACCCAATACATATATTCAGCTCTATTTTAACATCTTAAAGTCTAAAATACAGCAGCAACCCAAACTGATATGAAACACTCAACTGAAAACACCAAACTCAAACCAAAAACAACCCCGAAAACCCACAAATCGGCACTATTCAGCACAAAGGCAAACTCTGTATGAGCATGCACATGGAATGGCTTCAAAATCCCATCCTTATCCTTCCTAGAAATCTACAAACTCCCATTCTTGGGTCTCTTTCTCCACAGGTTTGGCAACCTCTGAAGAACAACAAGAAAATTAGCAAAAATCAAGTTCTGGAATGAGCCCAAAATGCCTCCAAACCCCTTTTAAAGAGGGCATAACCCTAACTCACGTCCAAGAGGGGTTAATAAAATATAATTTAATAATAATTTTTATTTATTAGTCCATTGGTTTCCAAATATTAGCCCCTTTTTCCAAAATTTCACCTTTTTGGAGCCTGCCTGCCTTAACAAAGTTTTTTTTTTTTAATTATTTGAATAGGGGACATGACAAGTCCTCCCCTCCCAAATATTGTTTGTCCTCAAGCAATGAAGGTTGGAATTCTCAAGAATATGTGCTCCTTCCCAAGTTGCATCCTCTAGTGGTAATCCTTTCCATTTGACCAAATGCTCTATGACGCTCCTATTTCTCAACCTTTTCTCTCTTGTATCCAAAATCTCTTCTGGTATCAAAACTAATTTCCCTTCATCATCAAGAGGTGATAATTTTGTAGATACTATGGTTTGCTGTCCTAGAACCTTCTTTAAGCAAGATACATGAAAAATATTATGTATTTTGCTGTTTGGTGGGAGCTCCAATTCATAAGCTACCTCTACTACCTTCTTGATGATTTTATAAGGCCCATAGAACCTTGGCTTGAGTTTCTCTGCCCCACTCCTCTTCAAGGTGCTTTGCTTATATGGCTACAACCTAACAAATACCAAATCTCCCACCTCAAAATATCTTTCAATCCTTTTCCTGTCATCATATATCTTTTGTTGGTTCTGTGCATGTTGTAGATTATCCTTGAGGGACCTTATTATGTCTTGGCTTTGCTTGATGAAATCACTTGCTGTGGGTACTCTGCTATCGGAAAGTATTACATCAACAAAGGAAAGGGCATCATAACCATAAAAAGCATGAAAATGAGGCATACCAATAGACATGTGATGATATGTATTGTAACAATACTCCCCTAAGTATAACCATTTCACCCAAGTATGTTGTTGATTTGAAACATAGTTCCTCAAATATCCCTCTATCCATTTATTAACTATCTCTATTTGTCCATCTGTTTGAGGGTGATAGCTAGTACTGGGAGTGAGTTCAGTTCCTGCCAAATGAAAGAGCTCCTTCCAAAAAGAGCTGAGGAATCTACTGTCCCGGTCACTAACAATGTTTCTAGGCAAACCATGTAATCTAAAAATTTCCTTGAAGAACAATTCGGCCACTTGTGATGCCTTGAAATCAAATGCAATAGGAAAGAAATTTGCATACTTAGTTAGTCTATCTACCACCACATATATGCAATCCTTACCTTCAACCTTGGGCAACCCAGTGATGAAATCCATGGAAATACTTTCCCATTTTTGTTCGAGAATAGGAAGTGGCTGCAACAACCCTGCAGGAAAATTTTGCTCACTCTTGCTTTGTTGGCATACCATACATTCCTTAATGTGTTTAAGGACATCCTCCTTCATACCCTTCCATGAAAACCACTCTCAAATTTTCCTGTATGTCTTGAAGTATCCCTGATGACCAGCCAAATTTGTTTCATGAAAGGCCCTCAATATCCTCTCCTTAGTTTTTGACCCTGGCACTAAGAAGATCCTGTTCTTGTAATAAATCAATTCATCAACAACCTTGTACCTATTATCATCCACTAACTTATCCAAAATCTTGGTGGAAAATGAATCTTTAGCATACTCTAAAATTATGGAGACTTTCCAATCAGCAGAGATAGATGATAAGGAACACAAAGTGGGCTTTCTTGAGAGAGCATCAGCAACCACATTATTCTTTCCTTTAATGTATTCAATATCAAAATCATAAGCTTGCAATTTGCTTACCCATTTTTGTTGATGATCATTCAAATCCCTTTGGTTCAAGAAGAACCTGAGGCTATTATGGTCTATCTTTACAATGAATCTCCCACATACCAAATATTGTCTAAACTTATGAAGTGCATGCATGATTGCCAACATTTCCTTATCATAGATGGAGTACCCTTTCTTTGATTGATTTAATTTTCTACTCTCAAATGCTATTGGATGTCCCTTTTGAGTTAGGACAGCCCCTATACCTTCTCTAGAAGCATCACATTCAACAACAAAAGGTAAAGAGAAATTTGGAATTGCAAGCATAGGGCATGAACTCATTACCTCCTTAAGCTTATCAAATTTTTTTTGTGCCTCTTCTGTCCAAACAAAAGCTCCTTTCTTTGTCAAATCAGTCAAGGGGGCAGCAAGCTGAGAAAATCCCTTGGAAAATCTCCTATAGTAGCTACACAACCCGAAGAAACCTCTCAACTATGTAAGATTAGTGGGTGGAGGCCAATCCAAAATTGCCTAGATTTTTTGTTGATCAACCTGTACTCCTTTAGAGCTTATAATATGTCCCAAATATAGGATCTCTGTCAAACCAAACTCACATTTAGATAGCTTAGCATAGAAGGATTGATGCTCCAAGATTCCCAAAACAGTGTCTATGTGCTTTAGATGCTCTTCCCATGTTTTACTGTATATCAAGATATCATCGAAAAATACCAAAACAAATTTTTGAAGATGCTGACTAAATACCTTATTCATACAAGATTGGAATGTTGCAGATGCATTAGTGAGTCTGAATGGCATAACAAGAAATTTAAAGTGCCCATAGTGACATCTGAAAGCGGTCTTTTCCACATCTTCACTCCTCATTCGGCTTTGATGGTAGCCTGATCTTAAGTCAATTTTTGAGAAGTATACAACACCATGTAACTCATCAATGAGTTCATCTATGCATGGTATGGGATACCTATTTTTTATGGTCTTCTTGTTTAGAGCCCTGTAGTCTATACACATTCTCATTGTACCATCCTTTTTCTTGACAAGTACCACAGATGATGCAAATGGACTAGAGCTAGGCCTTATGAATCCCATGTCCAGGAGTTCTTTAATAGTTTTTTCAATTTCTTCCTTATAACCTCTTGGATGGCGGTATGGGGTTGTTATAATTGGTTTGGCACCCTGTTCTAACTCTATAACATGCTCAAAACCTCTATCTGGTGGTAATCCTAGAGGCAAATCATTGAAAACTATACTATGCTTATCAAGAATATTTTGAATTTCAAAATGGAAATTACTTTGATTCTTTGGAGAGCTTGTTGGTTGGATTATGAATCCTGCTACCCATGTTACTTGTCCTCTTCGAAAAGTCCTCTCCATCCTCTTTGAAGAGACCGCCTTAGGTGCTCCATTTGATAACCCTCTCAATATGACTTCTTTCCCATTGGAATGAAATTTAAACCCCATAGTTTGATGGTTCATGTAATAGCCTCCGATAGAGTGCAACCATTGGACACCCAATACAAGATCTGTCTCCCCAATACCAACCACATAGAAGTCATCACATAACTCATAATCTCCTAAGGTCATCTTGAGTTGTTTCACCACCCGTGTACAAGGCATAGTGAATCCATCAGCTACAGTAACATTGAATCCCTCAAAATATTTTGCTTTAAGCCCTCTTTTCATGACAAATCCCTCATCAATAAAATTGTGAGTTGCCCCACTATCAAGAAGAATGGTCAACCTTTGCCCTGCTAGTACCGCTCGAATTCGGAAGGGATGGTATCTTGGGACTCCTGATAATGCTGCTAAAGTGCCATCCTTGCTGATTTCTTTTACTTTCTCTTCTTCTACCTCCTCCTTAGTATCATGAAATTCCTCATGCTCATCTGAATCAGATTCTGAAGCAACTTCAATATAGTGCACTTGACCTTTCCCCAAACATCTGTGTCCTGGAACCCATGGTTCTCTACAAGTAAAACAAAGCTTTTTCCTTCGTAATTCACTCCTAGTCTCTTCATCTACCTTCTTTTTTGCCACATTTGTCACATCTTTTGGTGGTAGTGTTGGGAAAGTCTTTTTCTAAAAATTTCCCTTATGTTGCCAAAGATTTGGGGGTTTTTGATTAGTGATTGATTTCATAGGCACGTAAGTTTCAAGTTGCAAGCTTCTTTTGATAGCTTCCTTTAAGGTTGAGGGTGAGAAAGCCTTAACCAAACCCTTAACAGAATCTTCTAAACCATCAAGAAAAAGATAAACGATCCTCTTTTCACTCATATTAGGTACCATAACAGCCACTTTTTAAAATTCTTCTATATACTCATTAACTGATTTGGTTTGCTTCAACTTTGATAGTTCTTTAAAGTACTCTTCATCATCCTTGAGGTCAAATCTATCTATCACTCTTTGACTGAAATCTTCAAATGTAGTTACCTGATCATGACCTTGAGTAGTCATTCTATGATACCACCAATCATAGGCTACATCTTCCAAGTGTAGACTTGCAAATTGAACAGCATCACTCTCTTTCATGGGGTTAAGTGTGAAGAAAGTTTGTAAGTTTTGTAGCCATGCTCTAGCTGAAATTTTATTTGTTCCATCAAAAGTAGGTGCTGTAAACTTGCTTATTTTATTTTTGAGCTCTCTTCCACTTGTGTCATGCTCCCTCCTGTTCTCTTTCTTGGGCATCAAAGTGTTCATTATATCCACATATTCTCTAAAAGGAACTGAACTACAAAAGTCATCATCTGAGCCATTATAAGTAGCTCTTAATGTAATCAAGTTACCTGTAACCTCTTCCACTGGATTAATGGTTGGATTTGGTACTGGTGGCTCATCTGCAGGCAAGAAAATAGTTTTGGTTGATTTAGATGGTGTGGATCTCCCATTTCTTGGCTCCTCTGAAGTGCTCCCTTTCTCATTAATAGATGCAACTCCTTGTAATTTTTCTGTCAATATTCGCAAAGCCTCTCTAGTTTTCGTCAAACCATCCACTGTTTGCTTCTGATTATTTTGGATGTCTTGGAAGAATTTCTTTGCCATCTCATCTGGATTAGCCATACTTTTTTCTTCCTTGGATTTTGTACTTTTTCTTTGAACTGGGGGTTTGATCAAAATTTCTTTATTCTTTTCTCGCTGCAAATATCTTTTTTCTCTTTCACTTAGTTGCATGCGATCATAAATTTTGACATGCAACTAATTAGAAGCAACATGCAACCATAAAATATGACATGCAAGATTTGGGTAGTTGTCAAAACTGACATGCAAGATCTGGGTAGTTATTAAAACTGACATGCAACTTCTACAAACCCTCAGGCTGGCAAGATCACGGTTTTGATACCACTAAAATGTCCATTTACTGATTTTACATGGTATTTCCAGCCTCAAATCAGATCTTTAAAATCAAACAACCAATATTACAAAGATCTACCAATTTCCCAATAAAACCCAAATCGGGTATGTCCAAATTAGTGCCAAAAAAACTTCACAACTTCACAAATTACTAATAAATCTAAGAATGGAAATTTTTACAGAAATTTCAGCAGCATAATAGCCTAAAAAATGACATTTCCAGATTTGTATAGCCTTTACACAATAGTTCACAAATGTAGGACAAAACTATACTCAATCGGGCTCTCGAAATTAACACACAATGCCCGAAAACACCACAAAAACACTCATAAACTATCTCAGAAGTTTAATCATGACCCAATACATATATTCAGCTCTATTTTAACATCTTAAAGTCTGAAATATAGCAGCAACCCAAACTGATATGAAACACTCAACTGAAAACACCAAACTCAAACCAAAAACAACCCCGAAAACCCACAAATCGGAGCTATTCAGCACAAAGGCAAACTCTGTATGAGCATGCACATGGAATGGCTTCAAAATCCCATCCTTAGCCTTCCTGGAAACCTACAAACTCCCATTCTTGGGTCTCCTTCTCCACAGGTTTGGCAGCCTCTGAAGAACAACAAGAAAATTAGCAAAAATCAAGTTCTGGAATGAGCCCAAAATGCCTCCAAACCCCTTTTAAAGAGGGCATAACCCTAACTCACGTCCAAGAGGGGTTAATAAAAATAATTTAATAATAATTTTTATTTAGTAGTCCACTGGTTTCCAAAGATTAGCCCCTTTTTCTGAAATTTCACCTTTTTGGAGCTTGCCTGCCTTAACAAAGTTTATTTTTTTTTAATTATTTGAATAGGGGACATGACACAAAAGTCCATGATATAACAAGTGCACAAGTCCAAACATCAACAAGCTTGAATATCTTATAAATCAAAAAGAACAAATCATCAACATCAACATCAAAAGGTCCTCATCATCAACATAAAAGGATCCTCATCATTGATGGCATACATGATTAGTCCATAAAATGAACACAAAAGCTCCGCAAATCAACCTTGTGTCATACTATCTATATCATCTGTCTATGTCTGATCTGAAGGTCCCTACTCATTGGGGGAACTCATCCCATCTTGAACAATTGACACTAAACAACGACATCAATTTTTCGTCACAAGTGATCATCCTAAATCAATCAAATCTCAACACCTAGCTTTTTAGCTAATGGTTTTATCTTGAACCAGTTATTTGTCCTACTCTGTATCCTGAGATGGACATGTTCGTTTTCCCTACTCTATATCGTGAGGGGGGCACTTTTTCTATCTATCAACATTAACTAATTGATCCTAAACATCACTCTGTGACTACACCTTCCCTATCAACTATTCTCAATAAAACTTTTTAGAAATCAAATTGGAATATCCCTATTTCATACATCCTTTTTCCCAATTTCATTTCTAAGGGGGAAGCATACTAGGGCATCAATTTTTTTTGAAATATCAAAAATATCCTACCACAACCAAATTTTAAACATTAAATCAAACCAGTACATCCAAGCTAGGGTATTTAAATTCACTTAAACTTAAAAAATGACCTACCCCAGCCAAAAATTTTCAAACATCAAAACCAAGATATCCAAGAAAAACCATTCCAACACCAAATCAACATTACAATCCAATCATCAAATCAATGACAATCAAAATGTAACACCCCACCAAGGGATCCAAAAGAATTAACCTAAAGTTTTACTAAGTTTTCCAAACATTTTTTTTTTTTAAACATGAAAGATAAACCATTCATATCAAACACATAGTAGTGGAAGCAATAACATACATACAACTAAAAGCATACATAAGCATACATAATAGGTTACATTCCTTAAGGATCCTAAGACATTGAGTCACATTTAACTTAATTAAAACTAAGTCTAACAACTACCACATCCACATGAAAGAATAATTAATGGTCCACAGTCCATAATATACATTTTTTCTAAATGCCTCTTGGCAATTAAATTTGGAATGCTCAATCATCCACTAAACATGTCATAGGGTATGAAAGGCTTAAAAGATTAAACATATGTAAAAATAAAGATATATCATCCTCGACCATGATACAAGTGCAATAAAGTAAATGAAACCAATAATATGGATGATACATCCATCCATCAATAAAGATATAACAACCATTGTAAAAGATAATCATCCATCATAAAACACAACTAACTAAGTGCACGGTTCCTCCCAAGCACCAATAGCATCATTGGTACTATAGTAATAGGGATGACACTCCTAAAACATGCTACAACATATGCATAAAGAAATCTAACGTTCAAGAATAAAGCATAAGATAATCCTACAAAGAAGATAACATCATCTATCACATGCTAATCATCAGTATAAAAAAATGTGTCAATAAATAACATCCATCATAATGATCCAAGAACAAAATGAATGTAAATGCAGACAAAGAATGCTCTAGCCACAGTGTCTATGGATGGATCTCAAAGGTAAGAGTGAAAAGCACTACCACCCAACCGCATGGAACCTAAATGGCCCATTCCCACCACACTAAGTAGATAATCTCAAGTCCCAAATAGGATATCAAATCACATCACACAAATACTCTCTAAGTCTAGGAATTCCTAAAAGTATACTAACTCAAAGTTTCCAACACATAGATCGACATCTAGACCCAAAGGCATAACAAAGACATGTAGGAAATCTACTATACAAGTAAGAAAGTGGCATCGCATGAATCATGCTAGAGTTACCCTAGTAGTCTCTTAATAGACCTTGACCCCCTAATGATCCCTATGCGGCCACTAATATCATCTCGTACTAACAAGGAATACTATAGAATGTAAGGTCACAACAAAGCATTCTCTCTACTCCAATCCTAGCATGTACTAGCACTCGAGGCATGGGCAAGAACATACAATTATCTTATTAGGTTCATTTTAATTCCCATTTAGTGTAATGTTTTCATTTATTAATACAACTTACAATGAGTTACCCTGGAAGCCTCTTAGGGCCTCGACCCCCATTGCAAGCCACTTCCTAACACTACATATAGATAACACACACTAGGCTCATGAAATCACAAATCAAAAAATCACCTCAATCCTATGCAAGTGATTGGAAAGCATCAAAAGATAATCCACAGTTATCACATCAGTTCTCCATGAGCAACTGAAGGCATCAATGATAAATCATAGATATCCAATATTTCTCAATGAGCAATTGTAATAAATCAAAATACCCCACAATTCTCAACAAGCAACTAGAAAGTATATCAAAGTAATACTGATCGAAGACCCCAAAATGGTCAAGCCAAACATATGACAACATGACATCATCAAGATCAAAACAAACACTTTAGTCCCCATCAAGGTGACTGGAAAGTAATCCAACTATAACTGATTGATGAGTCAAAAATGGTTAAGTCAAATGTCTCATACACATACACCTCAGCTTTACACAAGAAGATTGAAAAGCATCAACAAACAGTAAATACAAACATCTCATAGAGCACACCATCACATTATCATAGTTGGGTTTTAAAAAGATCAAGATCAAATGACATCACATCTCATAACCCCCGAGCCTCTGGTAGACGTCCTATAATTGGTCAACAATCTAGTCAACCCCAAAACCCCAAAACATAGATAGCATAATGAAAAAAGATACAAGCACATATTTTGATTTGCTTTTGCAATCACATGGTTAAACCAAATGAGGTTTCAGTTTTTGTTTCAAGTATATTTCAAGAGTATAAGATTCTCTATTTAATCTCCAAGTCAACCTGTTTATCTCCTCGAACATAACCTAGAATTATCTCTCCATTATTTTAGAACAATTTTCTAGAATAATCATAAGATAATTATTTTCTTATTTAAATCATTAAACTAATTCTCATTGACTTTTAATAAAATCATTCACATTATTTTATTAAAATCAATGTTACTAATAATTCCAAGAAGCATCTCCCATTATTCAAATTATTAGAATAAGACTTATCAACTTTCAAATAAATGCTTTGCAATCATATCAATTAAAACTCCATTGCATAACTTAATTATCAATTAAATTCCATTTATTTGAACTAATTTATAACTCATTACAATACTTCCATTATTAATTAAGCTCAATTAAATTAAATTTAATTGAATTAATTAATGGTTATATAAAAAATGTTTATACTATCATTCATTAATAATTTGTTAAACTTTAACAATTATTAATAAATAATAAACTCATTAATAATCTTAATAATTAATGATAATGATTAAAATTATTAATAATCGAACCAAATTCATCATTAATTTAATCAACCAATTAACGAATATCAATTACACATTCGTATTAATATCTCTTTTCATTTAATATAATTAACAAATTATTATTAATTAATAATTTATTTGTAACATTGTTAATAATAATAATAACATTAATATATATATATATATATATATATAATAAAAAATAATATTTAACATATATTAATATTAATAAATTTATATACATCATTAATTAAAACATATTATTAAACTTTAATAATACTAACACTTTACCATATATTAACAAATAGGGGCATTTAAAGTTTTTATGCGATTAAAAATAGTTGAAGCCATATGGCTTTTCAAGTGGCTATGTGCTCACGGCTATTGTCGTAGTCGATGCGCTACGACTACAGCCACAGATACGACTGCATCAGTAGTCCATCGTTGGTGTGAGGTGAGAAGGGATGGGGTGGGGTGAAAACCCTCACCCTCCCAATATTTTTTTTAATTTTTAGTTTTTCTTTATAATATTTATTTTACGAAAAATTGCCTCATTCCATAACTTTTAAAATATGATTTTGTTTATTTAAAACAAACTTTTCCCCTCCAATATTATATTTCAGTATATATATATATATATTTTAATTTTTTTTAAAAAAATAATTGGTTCCAACATTAATCTAATTGAAAAATTAAAACCAACCTCTCAAATTTTCAACTTAGAACTTTTGTTTATAATTTCAAACCTTTCTCAAATTTAATTCTCAATTCTATTTTAATTCAAACCCAAACCTTATTTAAAAGCTAATTTCTTTCATCAATGAAATGAGGGTTTTCTAATTTGGTTTTTCCCTTGTATTCTTTGCACAAAGAAAGATTCAACAAGGATACCCGAATTTCTATAAAACATTCTTCACAAGAATCATCCAAACAATCATTTAGCAGACATGATGAAGATAGGAAGAGAGAGAGAGAGTAATAGAATATGCGAAAATCATGAGTGCCTACCTGGACACTGATGTTAATTTACTACACCTCAAAAATCTGTAGACAATCCCTTCCTTCTCCAACATTCACAGTTCCTCCAAGAATTGCACTGAACCCCCAAGTCACTAAGATTTCCTGGAGAAGCATATGAGCATGTAGAAGCATAGGAGCATGTCCATACACACTAGGAGAGCCTGCATATAAAGGCCTTTAAAATGCATCTAGAATGTGTCTAGAAAGAACTAGGAGATAAGCATGACAACTAAGCACATATCTCCCATGATAAGAAGATAAACATGATGAGGTGTCTAGAATGTTGTAGACACCATGTGCTTAAATAATGTGCTAACTCCTAAGTGTAGAAAACATGTGCATAATTAGAGTGCAAAATCCTATGTTGTCAATATGACTACTCACAAGTGTTCACATACTCTTATGTGAATAAGTATTAAAATAATAAAAATTACTTTATTTAATATTCACTTGACTCTTTTTTAAATTAATTTATTAATTCTAAATCTCATGCACTTATCATGTGGTCATGAAATTTTAAAAAATTAATTTCTTTTCCACTTTTAAATTTACTTTTGAAACTTAATTGATAAAATGTTTATTAACCTAAATAATAATATTATTTAGCATTTATTTAAAATGATCTCTAAATATATTATTATTAAATTAAATAAATATTATGACGTTCCAGATTTAAGCTTCTAACTTTTATCTTCAAATTTAATTATTTTTATTTAATTAGTTTTCAATTAATTAAATAAAATTAAATATTAAAATATTATATTAATTTTTCCATTAAATTAACTCATTAATTAAATCTTTTTAATTAGACTTAATTAATAGAAAATACACTGACTCATAAAGTAAAATACGAAAACCCATCATAGCAAAACACATACAAAATCAAACTAAGGGGTTATAATCATGAATTACATCATCTGATGCATTTAGAGAGTACTCAACACAAATACTTGTCCTAATTTTCAAATAGGTCAAACAGCTTAAAGGTTTAGGATTTGGACTTGAGAATTTATCTCCCCTCTCTTACTATCGAGATAATGTGATAGGGTACAGTCATCCTGGCGATTCAAGGAAGTTGATACCCGGTACCTGCAACCTGCATAAAATCTATGCATGTTCAAACACAATATTCTAAGCTAAACAAGAAATGGTAGGAAGTGGTGCATTGTGTAGATCCCAACTAGTAGGTGACTATGATTCCCTTCCTTAACCACATTAGAAATGCCATACATAAAGAAAACAAACATGCACATCATACACATGCAGTATGGGGTAAGTATCCATAAGAAAACATATTTGATAATAAACCATCTAACTAATCATATCAATAACTAAAATCACTGAATAATCATCATGTATACATGAAATATAGAGTACCAAGTAATCTCATCATATAATAAATTGATTCTGAAACAATATATGATAATCTCAAAATTGGCCTAAAAGAGTTCAACATGATAGAAAAATGTGGACTAGGGGTAGGCACTACATAAAACATCAAATCATCAATCATTAGACATCAAGCCATCAACAGACAGAGACGACAACAATGATGAAATGATAGAACATCATTGAATAGACATTTAATCATCAGAATTTGGCCTAAAATTAGAAAATCAAGATAGTCTTTGAACTAATATGCTTCACATATTAGCTCAAAGAGGGGCATTCATAGACACCCAAAAATTGAAAAAAATCTAAATCATGCAATTCTAATTGATCAAGTCCAAATTAAAGAAGAAATTAGAAGAAACACAAAAAACTTTCAAGTCAAAATCACATCAGGTCATTAATCACCTTTCAAATCAACAAGACTTAAATCAACTTTAAAAGAGGAAAAAAACAATTCAAATTCATAAAATAAAATTCAAAATGGGAGGAAGGAAAAAAACAAATTGTTGAAAATAAATCATTTATTAAATCGATAAAATCATTTTATCCTCACAAGATTGAAAATCTCCCTTTTACCATTTAATTTTTTTTGAAAAATCCTCATATTATCCTCAAAACCAAGTTTTTTGGACTCTTCCTCTTGGCCTCTTATGAGATATTTTGAGTTTCACTTTCACCACTAGTCAAAAGTGAAAATCCTGAATCTTACCCCGACTCCTTCTAAAATCCTATAAATAGGAGGGAAATCTAAGAGGCAAGGGACCCACATTTTTATGCATCTGCACTATAGACACATTTGCACTCATCATTTAGTATTTTCTTTGTAGAAATTTCATAGCATTGTTAGCATCATTTTGTATCATTTAGCATCATTTTATGTCATTTAGCTTCATTTATTGCACATTTAGTTCATAGCATAATCATTTCAAGAGCATCTCTAGGAGTTGTATTTTACATATAATCCACATTTTATTCATAGATCTTGCATTTTTCATTGTAGATCTGCATTTTTAGCAAATTCCCATTCTAGAACTATCACTAAGATGCTAGTCTGAGAGCTATTTTAGCAATTGTAGTTAGGGAGACATGAAACACTTGTATAAATTACATTCTGATGATGATATCTTGGGTCTAGTATAGTTTTTCATTAGTCCATTTGCATTCGATGCTGAAGTTTCATGAATATGCATTCTTACCGTGTACAAGTATAATACACATTCTATTCAAAAATTTAAAACTTGTTCAAAATTTTGTAGAAGACTATATACCTCAAAAACTTGTAACTCCCCCTAAGCTGATGTGTCATTTTTGTATCCAAAATTCCTTAAGCTGAATTTGTCTCATGCTGATGTGTCTAATCTGTATCTGCTCTATTTTTACCCCCCCTTTTTTTTTCTCCCCTTTTTCACATCTCCTTATAGTTTTATTATCCTTTTGGCTTTGTCCTTTCAAAATTTGAATATCTAATATCTCCCCCTTTGGATATTCTTTACTATCTCCATCAAAAATGTATTTATCCCCATATCTACATAATGTAATATCTCCCCCATTCTTATTATCTTCTATCTTTATTATATTAACATCTCCCCCTTTTTGACACTTATGTCAAAGGGTCCTAAGAATGAATGGAATATTTAGCCAAAAAAAAATTATTTACCTCCATTATCATCTTTAGAGAAGCATCCAAATTGTTTAAGGCAATTTCCTATGCTTTGAGTTGGATGGCTATATCTGCTGCAAGATGTACTAGGCCTTCTAAGGTAGAAAGATTTGGATCTTTCTTCAAAACATTTTCTACATAGGCCACTTCCTTATGTAGTAATTCTAGATGTGGGGTGATTGCACATTGAATTTGTAGAAGTTTGACCTTGACATTAGCCCCTTATGCTATTAGTATAGCTAATTCCTTCTAAGTGTGAAGCATTGTAGCAAAATGCTTCTCACTTTGAGCTGGAGCCTTAGGTAGCTATGTGCTAGATATCGTAAGGTTCCTCTCCAAGCTCATTATTCTCTGGCTAGTCTCTTGTGTGAAAATTGAGGTATCACATAGTTTGGAGTATAATGAGAATATATTCTCAAGTATTATTTTAACTTTCTTAACCTTTTTAGCTAGTTCAACTTGTGATAGTGCTATCTCACTAGGTATCTTCTTGTTAACTTTCATTTTAAATTTCTTTTCATACCATTCTAATAATTTGACATTAGTATCAAGGTCTTCATTTTGTACCTGGTCCACTATGTTGGATAGTTGCTTCATGATAGACCTTGTTTCATTAGGTACTAGCAAGTTGAATGCATCAAGGAAGATGTCCTTGATTTCTACTAATGCTTTCTTCTACCTATACTCATTCCTAAGTATTTCTTATTTCTTCTTCCTCTCAAATGCCTCTTGCATTTCATTGGTTTGTACTAGGTTCATTTTTTTGTAGTCATAATTTGGTATGACTATTTCCTCATCAAGTGTAGGGTCTCCATAGTGAAGTACCCTTCCTACCTTGGTGGATCTTGAGCCTGGTGTTGAAACTTGCAGTGGTACTACATTAGTGCTCAGCTACTTGGTAGGAGTCCCTAAGGTAGGAAAATTTACTAGTGTCTATATTGACTCTTGCTCTCTTTCCTTAGGGGTTTTCTCCTCTTCCCTATCTTCTTCTCTTCTACCTTGATAAATTACAATGATTTGAGGAGGTGCACCTTTGAAATGTCCCTTTACTAATTTTTTATGATATTTCACACCTCTAATCAGATCTTTAAAATCAAACAACTAATATCCCAAAGATCCACCAAATTCCTCAAGAAACCCCAAATCGGGTATGCTAAAAATGGTGCTAAAAACTTCACAACTTCACAAATTATTAATAAATCTGAAAATAGAAAATTTTACAGAAATTTTAGCAGCATAAGAGCCTACAAATTGACATTTCCAGATCCGTATAGCCTTTACACAACAGCTCAAAAATGTAGGACAAAACTATGCTCATCGGGCTCCCGAAATAGCACAAAATATGCTCGGAAGCACCACAAAAACACTAATAATCTATCTCAGAAGTTTAATCATGTCCCAATACATATATTCAACTCTATTTTAACATTTAAAAGTCTGATATATAGCAGCAACCCAAACTGATATGAAATACTCAACTGAAAACACCAAACTCATACAAAAACACACCCAAAAAACCCACAAATCTGCACTGTTTAGCACAAAGGCAAACTCTGTATGAGCATGCACATGGAATGGCTTAAAAATCCTATTCTTAGCCTTCTTGGAAACCTTAAAACTTCCATTCATGGGTCTCCTTCTCCACAGGTTTGGCAGCCTCTGAAGAACAACAAAGAAAATGAGCAAAAATCAAGTTCTCCCATCAGCCCAAAATGCCTCCAAACCCCTTAAAAGAGGGCATAACCGTAACTCACATCCAAGAGAGGTAAATGAAACATATTTTAATAATAATTTTCATTTATTAGTCCAACGGTTTCTAAAGATTAACCCCCTTTTTCCAAAACTTCACTTTCTTGGGCCCGCCTGCCTTAGCAAAGATTATTATTTTTTAATTATTTGAAAATGGGAAATGACAAGTCCTCCCCTCCCAAACATTGCTTGTCCTCAAGCAATGGCTGAAAAATAAACCAATCAATCCACCTAGATCCCAAATGTAGTCTTGAACTATACTACTACCAATTAACACAGGCTCCTGCAATATCCTCTGCAATATGATCAAGAGGAATCCATAATCAAACGGAAAATTATAGCTCCACCAAACTCCAAAATCAAAAATTCCATAGTCAGAGACCCATGAGACACAAACTCTTAAAACATCAAAACCCAAGTAAAGTGGACTACCAACACAGTAAATACCATCAATGCATTCCACTAGCCTATACGGAATGTAAAATCCAACTCTGCAATAATGGTGAATGCTCCCAAATGAAACTGTACCAAGTATGGAGAATCCACACACTATACAATGCCTGTAGTCAACACAACTCTGTAGATCATTGACCACTATCTCATAACCATAACTACCATGCACCCTTGATGGTGAAAAGCCATCACAAGATAAATAGCAAGAATTGGAACCCAAACCAAATTTTCCTGCCATCAACTCCTCAACACAAGGATAAAAAGCTAACTGATGTACATACCTTGCAATATAATGTTGATAAAAAAAACCAACCTTAGTCAAAAACTCACCATGAACAAGTGATACAACCCACTGTGACTGATCACCAGCTAAGTCAGGAGATGTCATAGCCAAAGGAGTAGAATCAATAACAACACCCGCTGAAGCATCACTCTGAAACTCCTACTCTAAGTCATGTATTATCAAGCTGTCAACTGTAGAACCTATTGCCATGTCATGCCCATCACAACCCTCATCTTGAGGTGTCAAACTATCCCATAACTGATGACAAGCACTAGGAACCAAAGTACATCTTTGTATCATCATCTCATCAACATGGTCATCAAAGGTAAATTGATGAGTGTACCTGATAGTGTAATGCCGATAGAATGCACCAATCTCAGTCAGTGGCTCAGACTGTAATCCAAATGAAACTGACTACAATTGATCATTAACCATGTTGGAACTAACTACTACTTCTGAAGATATCACCAAGGGAGTAGTATTACTAGCAGGAACCATGCCAACTGCCGACTCACCAACATCACACATGATCTTTGATACATCTCTAGTCTCCATGCCTTCAGTACTAGAGGCCACCACCCTGTCAGGCATACAACAATCTGCTACAACACCCAACTCAACTAAACCCGACTCTAGTGGGAATGAACCTGATATGCCAATGTTAGTATCAAGGATGGATGCATCCCCATCTCCACCGTCTTTGACAATCTTGGCCATGTACATCCTCGGATCACCAAACACCATAGCTTGTGACTGTATAGAATCAGGTAAAGACTGTAGTCGCTCTAACTCCATGGTCACCTTAGCCAAATGAAACTGTGACTCCTTGAAAGCCAACTGTGTACTCTCAAGAATCTCAGAAGTCACCTCAAGCAGCTCAGTAATCTCACTCACCTCATCTTCCTTGGCCAACAATGCATCATATGTTGTACTGCCCCACTCCATAAGATAATCTCTGTCAGATACCAACTGCATATAAATCTGTCTCAAAATCTGAATAGCCTCCCATAAAGAGTGGATCTCTATCAAGGAAAGATATCTGCCTCCCTTCTCATCACTAGTAGGAGAACCCCATCCATAAACTGCTAACAACTGACGAGCAACATCAAAATGTTGGCAAGTGATAGAAATGTCTCGGTCACTAACTCTCAACTGATTAGACACATGATGGCACTGGCTTGACTGTCTCCTACAAACCTCCTCCGATGCACTATCTGAAGGAGTATCCTCAAAGTTACTAGTCTCTAGAGTATTACCATCCATATCTTGTGAATCAAATCTAAAGCTCATATCAACATACAGAGTATCAAAAACATTAGCATTGCTGTCCAACTCCTCTATACCCAAGGAAACTAAGTTTTCAAAACTGCCCACTACATCCTCCTGGATGTCATCAATGCCAATATGATCATGGGACTCATCTATACACACTGCCAAATATGAAATATCATCAACACATTCCAGCAAGTATGGCCGAATGGATATATGAACAAAGCCCAACATTGGTGTATAAAAACTAATACCAACATCAGACAAGATACTGGCACAAGAAAAGACAACACCGTGTAATCTGCTAATCAAATCCATGATAGCACCCAAACAAACACTGCTACCAAAAAGTGTTAAAGATCTCTAGTCAACTGAATCCCAAACACCAATATAACAATCTCAAGTCCATATCCGTAAACTAGAATCAACTAGTAACTCAAGAAAAATCCTCACCTGAGTAATATGACCAATACCAACTAACTCCACATACTTGTCATGATGAGATAATGAAGTCACAATACTATCTTTGTTCACCTTTAGCTGGCTGGACAAATCATGTGAAGTACTACCAGCCTCAACCTCATGTGGTGAAGCATCTAACTGTGCCTGGTACTCTTTCTTAGCAAAATCATGAATGCTCAATGTCTTCTCATCTCTACCAGGTATCTCACCATCCTACACAACAACATCCTCATAATCATTATCTGAACCCACTACACTGTAGTCACTGCCTGTTGTAACTATACCATCCTGAATACCTGTGGCATCACCCTTTCACTTTCTACAAACAATTGTCTCAATTTGAGTATCAAGTTGACCATTACTATCAATCTGTGTAATATCCTTTCCCACCACCTCCTGTGGTAGAGTAGAATCTGAGACCTCTACCTAGCTATCAGCTAGTTTCTCAAACTCTTCGTGCAAGTTCTTAGTAATTGTGTCATCTGCCCTGTGAGAAAATCTGCCAAATAGAAATCTAGTCAACTTATCCACCTTAGCTGGGTCGGACAACATGTCATTCATTATACGGTGGTGCTTAATCAACTGTTCAGACATGTCATGACTTATTTTCATAAGTTTATCTCGAATGTCTAAATGACCATCCTTTCTACTGTTTTGACTCTGGATATCAATTGTCCAAGATCGTGTCCTCTGAGACTCTATACTATACTTGTCCATTCTGGATAAAGTAGAGTATAACCCCAATAGGATATAACTTCTTCAAACACCAAGAACTAACAGGCAAATGATTAGAAGTAGCATGCAACCATAGATTTTGACATGCAACTGATTAGAAACAACATGCAACCACCAAATTCACCAAGAACTAACAGGAAAATTATTAGAAGTAGCATGCAACCATAAATTTTTTCATGTAGCTAGTTAGAAGCAACATGAAATCATTAATTATGACATGCAAGATCTGGGTAGTTGTCAAAAATGCAAGATCTGGGTAGTTGTCAAAACTGACATGCAAGATCTGGGTAGTTGTCAAAACTGACATGCAAACTTTTACAACCACCAAATTCACCAAGAACTAACATGAAAATGATTAGAAGTAGCATGCAACCATAAATTTTGACATGCAGCTGATTAGAAGCAACATGCAACCATAAATTATGACATGCAAGATTTGTGTAGTAACTGAAATGCAAGATCTGGGTAGTTGTCAAAACTAGCATGCAACTTCTAAAAACCCTCAGGCTGGCAAGATCATGGCTCTGATACCACTGAAATATCCCTTTACTGATTTTGTATGATATTTCACACCTCTAATCAGATCTTTAAAATCAAACAACTAATATCCCAAAGATCCACCAAATTCCTCAAGAAACCCCAAATCGGGTATGCTGAAAATGGTGCTAAAAGCTTCACAACTTCACAAATTATTAATAAATTTGAAAATGGAAATTTTTACAGAACTTTCAGCAGCATAACAGCCTACAAATTGACATTTTTAGATCTGTATAGCCTTTACACAACAGCTCAAAAATGTAGGACAAAACTATGCTCATCGAGCTCCCGAAATAGCACAAAATATGCCCGAAAACACCACAAAAACACTAATAATCTATCTCAGAAGTTTAATCATGTCCTAATACATATATTCAACTCTATTTTAACATTTAAAAGTCTGATATATAGCAGCAACCCAAACTGATATGAAATACTCAACTAAAAACACCAAACTCATACAAAAACACACCCAAAAAACTCACAAATCTGCACTATTTAGCACAAAGGCAAACTCTGTATGAGCATGCACATGGAATGGCTTCAAACTCCCATTCTTAGCCTTCTTGGAAACCTGAAAACTCCCATTCTTGGGTCTCCTTCTCCACAGGTTTGGCAGCCTTTGAAGAACAACAAAGAAAATGAGCAAAAATCAAGTTCTCCCATCAGCCCAAAATGCCTCCAAACCCCTTAAAAGAGGGCATAACCATAACTCATGTCCAAGAGAGGTTAATGAAACATATTTTAATAATAATTTTCATTTATTAGTCTGACGGTTTCTAAAGATTAACCCCCTTTTTCCTAAACTTCACTTTCTTGGGCCCGCCTGCCTTAGCAAAGATTATTATTTTTTAATTATTTGAAAAGGGGACATGACAACCTTGGATTTGTGATAGGAACCTTTTATCCTATCTGCTCCTTTGTTTACTCCTTGACAGTTATTGTTACTATCACTATGGGACCAACCTTAATAGTTGTGTCTTGTGTTGCTTGCTCGTTGAGTTGATCACTTGTACCTATAGGAGGTTGTGAAGGTGGTTCTTGTGTGTTCACCTTCTCCTTAGTAATTTTAGCTACAACTTATTATAACTCTTCTACACTCACCAAAATAGGATTTGTGCACAATTGTGATTGTGATGTTGTTTGGTGAAGGATCTTTTTGAGATCCTTTGTAGTTAATGGATTGGTGTTCTAACCTAAGGTGTTAGGAACATCCTTTATAGTTAAAATTTCTACAGATGTAGGTGGTACATGTGGAGGGATGGGTGGTGGCCATTGGGTGTCTTGAACAATCTATTCTTGTTGTTTCTCCTCAACTATTGCCTGATCACTTTTCTGTGTCTTCTCCTCCATAGTTACCTCTTCCTTCTCTTTCCCTCCTTCTTCATCCTTTTCATTTTCCTCTTCCTCTTCTCTATTATTCCTTCCCTCAAAGGTATCTTCTTGTCCTTCTTTGAATATTTTGAGTCCATATATAACTTTCCACATAAGAGTGGATTTCTTTAGAACATCCTCAATCTGATTTTGTAGAATGTTGAAGGCTCTATATTTGGGTGCAAATTTTTCCTCATGTTTCTTGTTAGCATTGCTTATTTGAACTTTTGTAAGGCTTGGTATTACATGAGCCAATGTTGACTCCCTTATTTCCTTCATTTTAAGGCAATAATGCTATTTATTTTCAACTATTCAAGTTAGCTCCTTAGGCATAGAATTATCTAGTTCAAGTGAAGTAGTCTTGAACTTGGCCATCATAGTGTAAATAGATTCTTCCACTATGTTTTTCTCTTCTCTACTCAACTTATTAAAATCAATGCCTTTTAATCCAGTCAAATTTGCACTGTCCCTAATGTTGTGATAGAAATTTTCATGATTAGGTTTGGTAGTGTGACTTATCACTCTAAATTGTTCATTTTGAGATTCTATCCTTTCTTTCTCTAACTCTAGGGGTGCAACATATTTTCTTCTCTTCTTTTTCTACTACCTCTCTTTGCTCTGTGTCTTTCTACTTTTCCTATTCCTTTGCTACTTTTTTTTGTTTTCCTTGTGTCTACCCTTGTGGTAGGCTTGGTTGGGCTTGGCTTAGCTACTTTCTTCTTTCTTTTAGGTTGTACAGTTGGCTATTTCTATCCCTTCCTCTTCTTAGGCTTTGGCTTTGGTGCTTCCTACTCAACACCTTTCTCTTCTTTTGCATCCTCACCCATGCCTTGGGTTAATGTAGGTGGCCCTTTTTTTTGTTTATCTTTGTCATCTTCTACTTCTTCACATTCTTCTTCCTCTATAGTCCCCTCACCAAATTTAGCCTTTAGCTTCTTTACAAGTTTATCCTTTTTCTTAAGCATGGAGGCAGTCTTCAACTCCATGTACACTTTTGATCTTACTGCATCATAAGTACCAAAATGTGGTGCACTTTTGTCTAGTTCCTCTACTAATAGTGTTGTTATGGCTGTAGATACCTCATCTATATTTACCTCATATCCAAGAGGTCTTAACCATTTAACCCTTGTTGTTGTTGTTTGTATGTAAGTATAATCAATATCTACAAGAAAGCATACATCATCTACATGTTTTTCAACCAATGAAACTAGTATCCTTAGTCTCTATTTCATGGTCTTCTTGAAATCTTCAAAGTAACTTGTCATAAGAGTTTCAAAATTAGCTCCCATTTGTTCAATGTATTCATTCACTTGAGCTACTATAGACCTATGTATTTATTTTGTACATAGAAGAATATGCAAATCAAAATTGCACTAAATTTGCACTCAGCTCCCTTGGTTCTCCTTATTACTGCTAAGTTCTCATTGATTTGTTGCAATTGAAATTCTAAAAGATCATAAGTATGATCCTTTTTTACTAGTTTGTAACCAACATCCACTGGAATGCATGGTACACTATTAAGTCTATTGGATTGATAGAATTTGTGTGAAATAACCCTAACAACAAAGTCAACAAGAGGGTCTTGGATAGTATCTATTATCATCCATCTCTTGTTCCATTTAGCACATATGTTCCTTTCAATTTCTTCCTTAGAATCACTTCTAAATGTCCTTGACCAATCTAGGGTTGGATACCCTATTACTCTATACATAATTATTTTTGTTATTTTCACTAGACCATCCTCCAACCATAAACTTCCATCATGAATCCTATTGAGCACTATCTTGATCCATTTAGTTTTGAAAATTGTGGGGAATTCTAGGGCATATGTCAAACCCTTCTTCTGAATGATTTGGTATTCCTCCTTCAAAACTCCATTTTCACACAATCTCTCATAGGCTTCCCACATTTCCATCTCCCCAATAGCACCAACCTTATATTTATAAGACCTCCTAACATCTTAGACCATAACTACCTTAGGAGGTATAATAGATAGGGCTCTGGTTGGGTCATTTTTGTATGCCACTTCTGGGATTGGTTAGAAATCAGGTTGTTTTACTTCATTTGACACTAATTAAACCTCAAATGGCTCTTTCTCCTATGGTTTCCTAGAACTAGATGCCATTTGTACTAGTTAGCATTTTATCATGAAGAAATTTAAAACTACATAGCTCGGCACTAGTGTAAGTACCTTTGAATTCAATGAAACTATGCTAAGTTGCTATTGAAATCTGCTTAAATGTTGGATTCTTTGCTTTAAAGTTTTTTTGCACTCTTCTTCATCTTTTTTCTTTGTTTGTGATGAAGAAAAGTGATTCAAAATGTGATAATATATCCTATTTTCATACCATTTAATGCCTAGTGCATTCATAGCTATCCACTCAACTTCTTAAGCATTTCTGCATTACTAGGCTTCTATTGCCTTTCCACCACTTAACATCCACTAAAGTACTTCAACTGAGATTTCTCTTCACTCGGCTTTCACTACCAACTTGGATGCAACTAATCATTTAGCTTCTACTGATTTTGGCAATCAACTTGGTATGTACTAAGATTTCACTCGGAAACTTTTTCTAACTTGACAACACAGATGAAATCTTGAAGTTTTAACTTTGCATCTCTATTCATGTTGGTATTTCATTTTCAATACTTTCTTTTTTAGAAACTGATGTATGATAAAGCTTTTTTTATTGGTTCCATATGCCTTCTTGTGATTAGTTTGATGAAGTGTGGCCACTTGACCTTTTAGGTGAAGTGATCCCTTCATTTGATGTGCTACTCCCATCTTTCTTCTTTTGTGTCTTATTCATTTCTCCTATGATGTGTTCAAAATCTACATTCTCTTTTCCTTTGTTTATCTTTGAGTTGCATGCCTTTGACCTTGTTGGGTAGTCCCTACTAATATGACCAATCTTCAAACAACTGAAGAATGTAGTTTGGCTAAGCCATCTGCCATAGTTTCCACTAAAATGTGTTCTTATGTAGTTTTTAGGGATGTGTTCATATTCCTGAAAGTAATAGAAGCTATACTGGGTGATGTAGTCCCAATTGTAGTGATTTCCATGATTGTTTTCCCTTGCTATCTAATTAGGTGTCTACATAGGCTTTGATTTTCACTCAAAAGCTCTATGTCCATACTTTTTGCAATTATAGTAGTGACCTTCAAATCTTATTGTTCTGGTAGTCCTAGTCCTATAGTCATGTGCTTTATGTCCTTGCTTGTTGCACTTATGATAGTGACTCACATTCTTAGGTTTTTCATGCTGATGGACATTCTTGTTCCTACACACATTAGAGGTTTATCCCTTTTTGCCATAGAAATGTAGTGTTCTTACCTTTATTACTTGTTTCTTCTATTGTCTTGGATGACTCTCCCTATTTAGTGCTAGTGTATCCTAGTCCTAAAGTATCATTGTTGGCTCCTGGTGATTTCAACAACTATTCAAAGTACTTGATGGCCACATTAGGTTTGTTTAAACTCTCTACAATTTCCTTCTCTCTTTTCAGGTCATTTTACCATTTTTTTTAATTTTGCATCTTTAGTGCAGAGATCTCAATATCCTTGACATTCAGTTCATCATGTGCATTCATCATCTGGCTTAGGGTGTCTAGGTACATGTTTGAAATTCTTGTAAGCTCAATTGACTTTTCTTCCAATCTATTGGAAAGGTTTCTCTTGTCTTCTTCTAGCATAGTCTTATCTTCAATGACTCTTTTCTTTTGTTCAGTTACTTTACAAAGCATCATGGCTTATGATTCTTGTTCAAGCTTGAGGGTTATGATTTCTTCTACTTGGGCTCTATTCTTCTCCATTAGGTCTACTATTAATGTATCAAATTCTTTAGAATCTTCATTTGAAAACAATTTTGAGGTGTCAATCTCCTTGTATTGTGTATCGTTCTTAGCTATTGCAATCTCTCTTCTTCTCTTTAAGGATTTTCTTAATTCTTCTTTGGCTTCTTCCAAAGTGTGTAGAGCAAGTTGTACATCAATTGCCTAATTCTCTATGATCTTCCCAAGTTAGTAGACTTCCATTTCTAGATCTTTTCTCCAAGTTGTAAGGCTTCTCCTTGTGAGAACTCAACTCTGATACCAATTGTTGGAATCTACAAGTGGGAAGGTTTACTTCTGAGAGGGGGGATGAATCAGAAGTAACTAACTTTAACCATTTTAAAAACATTTAGCTAAAATCATTCACATCCATCTAATTCATCTAATAAGCATGAAAGTAAAGGCATGCATGAAAATAGATAACACAAGATTTTGGTAACCCAGAAACCCTTAAAAAATAAGAAGGTAAAACTCAGGTGGAGAAGACACCCATAAAATATCACTACAGCAATATGTCACTATTTAAGGTTACAAAGTTTGACCACTTCTAATGGTCTACCCTATGAAAGGCCTATCCTGTTAAGGAATTTACATCCTATTAAAAGTGAACTTGTTAAAAGATTTACAAACACTCACTTGGAATGTTACCCTATTTAAGGATTCAGCACCTTGTTGAAAGTCTTACAACATGGCTATTAAACCAACCTATCATCATAGGATTTTCATTTCTAATACAATGGATAGAGAGTATTAGAAAGTCTTGATTTGATGAGTTGCAATCTTCAGTTGTTGATTCCAAATCCTTGTTCTACTCTGGTTGTCCAGATCCTTTCTCAATCTAATATTTGTCTCCTCCAAATTCTGATACTCTATTCTTGATCAACCAAATTTTGCAATGTTGTTCTACTTTTTTCTAAATATTTACACCCCTCAACACTTCACTAGCATTCTCCCTTAAATTATTACTAACTCACAAATAATGGGGTTCTGTCCTCCTTTTAAAGGCTTCAAAGACTTAGGGTTAGGTATGAATCTATGATCAATATTTATCTTTCCTTTTCCAACTCAAATCTTCCACTTTTCCTATTGGTTGCATGCCTTCACCATTTTTTGATTGGCTGCATGTTGATTACATAGGGAATGCAAAAGATTTGATCTTATCTTCAAGATCCTTCATGATTCATCCTTACTCAGCTCAAAAATGGTTTACATCTGAGCTTGTGAAGGCACAAACTCATATGTTGATTCTATCTTACTTGACACTTACTAGTTGTTGATGCCCAATACATATAGGAATTTTGTCTCACTTAGCTCCTATAGTGACTCTGTTTAGCTTGACATCTATACTCTGGTCAACACCTATAATGACTCGGCATCACTCATCACTCGGCACTTGATACTTGCTCAGCATCTGAAGTTTACTCTGCACCTATTAAATTTCTAGCTCAACACACACTATAGTTCAACATCTATATTATACTCGGTATCAACTTGAGAATTGGTTAAGTGTGTTGACCCTCAATTGTCAAAACCAATTTGAGACGAACACACCTTCACCCATTGTATTGGTTCCTCTAGTAACCTACTATGTAAGATCAAAAAGTGTGTTAAATGTTGTATCCTATATTGTTGATTTATATGTTTGTGCTTGATTGTTACCCAATTGGTCTTGGTTCTCTAAGCTCAGTGGGTGGTCTCTTAGAGACCTAGGCTGGGAGGTGAGCTCTCCATGGGTTATATGGTTGTTTTGTATAGGTTTTCTAAATGAATATGTGTTGAAGAAAAGCTTGGAAGATTTTCATTTTTTGTTGAAGATTTGAAGATGATTTATTATGAACATTTGTAAAATTTATGCATTGTAAAAGATCACAAGTAGATCTTCATGTAATTTTTAAATTGATGTAAGGATCCAATTATGATTGTACACCTAAAAGGACTTTTCAATATTGTGAAAATATTTTAGTTTAAATATTTCTTAAATTGTTTCCAAGAAATAAAATTGAATATTATTATTGTATGTGTGTGTGTATATGTGTGTCTTTTTCAAGAAAATTTAGGCATGACACCTACTTTGGAGTTTGTAGACATGTGCTTAAATATTGTGAATCCTTAATATTATCCTAAGTGTGTTGAGGAATTATAATCTTCTAAAGATGCATGTAGTTTTTTGTTTATTATCCTATGGTTGTATCTTATTGTAAAATTCAAAGATTTTTTTCTTTTGATGTTTGAATTGAAATATTGATCAAGATCATTTTATCCTAATTGAAATATCATTTTACTTCTTCTTAATAGGGAAAGTCTAGAAGTGATCCACATATTGATTCAAAGGAAATTGAATCCCTATGTGATGTGGAAGTGTTGCAAGTTTTCTTTAGCCTACATGCTAACAACATCACACAAATAGATAATGCTCTGAAGATGGCTTTAAAAATAGTTAAACGAATGAGGGGATGTGGCTACATTCCTACTGTACAAACATTTGATGTTCTCCTATATAGTTTAGTTCAAAAGAAGCAAGTAAGTTCTCATTCATCTTTTATTATTTGGGACACAATGGTGTTAGAGTGTAATATAGTCAACCCTCAATCCAAGGTTATAGAAAAAAAGTACCAGATATTTACATCATTGAGTATTGATATCTTTTCCTATAATATAATGCAAGAGACAAATGATCAATCATATATTTAGGATTGCCACAACTTCCCTCTTTTGTTTCAAATTGAAAAGTAATTAAATTGCCTTTGATAGATCATTGAAATTCTATTTCAAAGAAAATGGATAATGCTCTCAAGATTATTGATGACATGTCATTGGCTGGGATATCTTCAAATGAGCATACATACACCACTATAATGCAAGGTTATGCATCTATTGGTGAGATTGGTAGAGCTTTTAAGTATTTTACAAAGATGAATAGTGAGAGTTTGAAGCTTGATGAAATATAATAAGGAACCTTACTCAAGGCATGCTACAAGCCAGGAAGGATGCAAAGTGTTCTAGTAGTCACAAAGGAAACTAATGCGGCTAGAACCAAGAGTAATGTCTATATTTACAAAATTCTAATTGATTGGTACTTAATCTTTATTCCATGCAGTCCTTATTATTTTGAATTTGACTTTGTTAGGTTACTAGAAAGACAATGATATTCAATTTGCATTATTCTAGATGGTACTTTATAAACTTCTTATAATATCATCAGATTTTGTTATATATAATTTTGTGAGGAGAGTATTATAACGTCAACTGGGACTCGTTCTTTTCAAGAAGTTTTTCTTGGTGAAAAAGCATTTGGACTATGGTAGTATGGGAAAATAACAAATTTTGATAGTATCATTATTTTTTTACTACATTTTTTGGATTTCATTCGTAGCATTCACTTGATATGAGTTGGGCATATCTAGTTTAGGAAAGTTTCATTTAGTCTTGTTCCTAGTTTTGTTGATGTAATTCCATATCAGTTGTTTCCATGCTTTTCTAGTAGGAAAGAGTTAAGGTTCTTTTAGGGCCATTCACAGTGCCTTAGGAAAATAATTAGGAAGCATATATGAATAAGAAGAAAATGGTTTATTGTAAATCCTTTTAATGAACTTATTAAATGTTAGCATGATAAATTATTACCATTGTAATGCACTTTTTTCAACAAGATGAGCTCTTATTGTAATCAAGTGAAAGCCTATAACCTATGAGCACAATAGTCTCATGAAGACACACATCTTGCAAATACGTCAGCCAAATGAAGACACCTAACCTATGGATGCAGTGATCCAATAAAAGTTTTAATTTTGGTGATTGGAATAATAATGATTCCATTTATGTTGAAACCTTGCTGTCATGGAAGATCTTCATGTGCATCCTCATGGTAGATGATTATTTGAAGGGCCTCCCTAAGAACATCAAACTTGATGCCTCTAATGGTTTGTAGATTCAGACTTTGCTATTAACAATTTTTTTGTGGTTGGTGATGGTGCTAATAGCCCTATTTTGTTTGATTAGGCTTGCACAATAGAAGCTCCCCTACTCGCTTGCACAAACATCCCAAGTGCTAGATGCAAGATCTACCCTTAGCATCGCTTTCTAGATCAATGCATTGACACATTGTGATAACAACTGCTATCGAACCACACTCTCAAATTTGTGCCAATGGAGTGAGAAAGAAAAGCATCTTTAGGGAGCCACACATAGAAAATGGGTTACTACTTCATTCTACTCTTATAGATCTGATGTCATTAATTTCATTTGGAATCTAGTACTGCATTCATCCTTTGCTCATTCTTTGAAATGGCTCTGTTTGATGGTCATGGGGTCCTTTTGATAATAAGAGCTTCCTCATCACTTGTGATAAGTAGCCCAACTGCTAGATGATGGCTTGCCCTTTAGATCACTTTCTAAGAAACTGCAATGGCATGTTGGAACAACAACTACTGTTGAACCATTCTACAAATTGTTCTAATGAAGTTGCATAGAGACAACTTTGGGGAGCCCTCCAATAGAAATGATGCTAATGCCAATATTTGAAATCTAGAAAATGTGTCTTTCCTAAAAACCATCATTGATTCTATTGGAGGGTCACTAGGAGATTTCATTATCAAATATCCCATTAGCCACAAGAGGTGCATAACAAATTGCTAGAGTGCCAAGAAGCCACCTAATTCTAGATGAGGGATCACCATTAGATCAACTTCAAAATCACTAAGAAAAATGCTATAGAATGACAACTATTATAAAACCTCTTCCAATATTGTGTTGGTTGAGTGATCAAAGAATTTGATCTAAGAGAGAGTCTATGGGTAGGCATTCATTGGGAGATTTACTCATGTAGAAAATTTCTATAGTAGCTACATAGCATATTGATGATAATCAATATCACTACAACCTATTTTATTTTTTTAAAACAAATTAGTTTGGTTGAAATTTGACCAACTCATCAAGATTTTGCACCAAGATTTGGTCAAATTTTGACCAATCCTTTGGTCATTACCACGACATCCTGGTCATGTTATGGACAAGAATTGGTCAAAATTTTGACCAATCCTTTGATCATGACCATGGCATCTTGGTCATGGGATGGGCCAGAATTGGTCAAAATTTTGACCAATTCTTGGAAAATTTCCTCCAAGATTTGGTCAGAATTTTGGCCAATAATGAAAAATTAGGATAAGAAGAAATAACCAATTTTTAACCAAAGCATTTGTCAAAATTTTGATGAGAAAATTTTCAATGTACTGCTTGGTTGCACTTTTGACCAACATGGGTGAAAATTTAGACCAAAATTTGGGTCAAAATTTACTAGTGTAAAGTGGAAACATTATGTTATTTGTCATTTCTACCTTGAGAATACTGCAGTAGGCATCTTCTTAGGTTTGGTAATGGTTACCTTACCTTTCTTCTTTAGAGGTTCTTCTCCTACAGATTCTTGTTCTTTTTCTTCTTCTCCTCCTTCTTCTTCATCATCTTCTTCATCCTTGCCTTTACCTTCAGTTAGCATAAGAGGACTAGTAGCAGTTTTCATTTTGGCTATCTTCCTCTTGCCTTTGCTTATTGCCTAATGTAGCTTGATTTCAAGCTCTATTCTGGCCTTTGCTTCGTCATAGGTTCCAAAGGAAGGAATGTTAGGGATAGTTGGTTCATTGACCAGTGCCTCAATGATATCTCTTGCATCATCAATATTTAATTCATAAGGAAATGGTTTTACCCATGCCACTCGAGGTATGACTGCCTATATGTATACATCATCAGAGTCAACCATGAAATAGATATCATATTTGTAATCCTCAACAAGCTTAGGAGGAATTCTGAACCTGTTATTCATCCTTTCCTTGAAATCTTCAAAATAGTTATCCATAACTTTGTCAAAATTTTAACCCATTTCTTCTATGAACTCATTAATCTAATATAAAATTGGAGTATCTTTCCTCCATACTACAAATCCTTTTGAGGGAAAAAAACTTTTGTACATAAAAGAATAAACAAATTAACAAAGAACCAAATTTACAGGGGTTATTCTTGGAAGTCTTTATGCTTTCCATATTTTTATTCAGCTGTCTTAATAGTAATTCTGACAAATCAAATTCAAGATTTTTCTTTACAATCTTAAATGCTAAATCCACAGCTTCACATGGTACACTATTTAATCTGCTGGAACTGTATAACTTATATGCAATCACATAAATGCCAAATCTAAGTTCTATGTTAGATATATTGTTAAGTTTTAGTCCTCTACCATCCCACTCTACTAGGGTTTGCTTCTGTAACTCATCCCGGCCTAGGGTTTTAGTGGTTTTAGCTTTGCTTAGCATAGGAAAACTTGTGATTTTATGAATCATCTTTTTGGTTAACAATACGAGTTGTTCCAACCACAACTGACCATTATGAACACAGCTCAGAACATATCTAACCCATTTAACCTGGAAACTTCTTGGTAGGTGCAGAATATGGGTCAAGCCTTTTTCTTCTAAGTGTTTGTGCTCAGGTTTTAGGGCTCCATCAACACATAATTGACCTAGGGCATTATCCATATCTAATGTACCAAATTCTTGAACAACACATTTGAAATGAGTGCGAATATCATTAACAAGAAGTACCTTAGCAGGGATTTTTGATTGAGCTCCGTGAATGTCATGTGATTCTATAACTACGGGCACTACCTTGAATTTTGGGGCTTTCCATTCAACTCCTTTTACGAGCATTTCAGAACCCTTCTTCACCTTGCTGCTGCTGGTGCTTGTGGATTCCATTGATGTTCAGTGGATGAAAAGATTTTCAAACAATTACTTCATAGGAATTTTGCTTCAAATTGCTTGGCATGCAACTAGAAATCATTTTGGCTCTGAGAATTTTAAGTCACGGTGGAAAATGAAATTGAATTCTACCCTTTTAATGAAATATTGTCATTAAGGTTTGGTACGAAGGTAGATGAGATGACATAGTGCATGCCAGTTTGTCATTGAAATACTCAGTAGAACCTTGCAACTCGATGGACTCATAAAATCTTTGATACTCCCAACCTAGCTTGGTAAGGTCTTTAACCAACCTTGCTCAGTAAATGTAACACGGTGAATGATAACTTTTCTTTGACCCTTGTATCTGAAATACTGATTTGATCATTTGGTCTCTTTCACTCTAGAACTGCTTGAGATATGGCTTGATGATGTAGTTCTTGATTCTTCTTAAATCTTAATTGGAAATGGTGGAGTCACCCATTTCTTGAGTGACATGACCATCATTTGAACTGTCTTGCTCGGTAGATTTAGGAATCCATTGTTGTCTCATCTACTTCCGAATGTTATCAGCTTTAGCTTTCTTTTCATCTTCAATTCTTTTGGTATTCATGCGATTCTTGGATATATGACCAAGTTCTGTACATGTATAACATCTTACTATTGTGTCTCTTTTCCTCAAGTGATGCCTTGAGCAGTCCTTGCCAACATGCCCATATTCTCCACAATAATGACATCTGCACCAAGTATTGTAGTCCCATCCAAAGATTGCTTTGACAAGTTATTTAGTTGGATTGAATGATTTGGATCTGCATTGGAATGCCTTGTGACCTTTTTTCTTGCATTTGTGACATTTTCCTTCAAATTTTGGTTTTTCTTTGCATTCATTAGCTTTGTGACCATGCTAATTGCAGTTGAAGCACTTGCCATTGAATTTTGCCTTTCCATTACTCCAACATTTGTTTGATGTATGACCTATCTTACCATGGTGATTACAAGTAGGCCTTTGATTTCTTTGTGCACCTTGTTTGGAAGTTTCACCTTCTTCCTTGTAACCAAGTCCAGCTTTGCCTTTTTGTCTATGAAGATTTTGCTCACTTAGCTAATTTAATTGAGTCATGTCTACTTGTGATTTCATCATTCTCTCATTGATTTTCTTTTTAGTGTTTAGGTCATTTTCCAAACTTTCATTGATTTGTCTTTCAGATCTCAAGTCACTTTTTAAGCTTTCATAAATTTGTCTTTCAGTGATCAGATCATTCCTCAGGTCTTCATTTTCAGATCTCAAATTCATAATTGCTTCATTTACATTGGAGAGTTGATTTATAAGATCTTGATGTTGAAGGGATTGACTATTTCTTACCTTTAAGTCTTCATTTGCCTTGTTTCTTTGTTCCAAGATTTCACATAGCCTGATTGATTGGATTTCTTGTTCTCTTTTGAGTTTTCTTGCTTCTTCCTGTAGGGAACCATTCTTTGCCACGAGTTCCTTGATTGCCTCATTAGCTTCATTTGAACTACTTGAAGGTAAAAGGTCTTCAATTCGTTCTTCAACATACTGATGATCATTCATTTGTCTTGCAAGTTCCTTCCTTCTTTTCAGGGATAGAAAAAGATGCTCCTTAGCTTCTTTGAGTTGAGCCATGATCATTGCCAGATCTAAATTTTCATTTTCAATAGCTTTGTCAAGTTTGAATATCTCCATTGCTCTTGATCTTTGCTCAAGCTGTCAAAATTTGTCCTGAGAACCAAATGCTTTGATACCAATTGTTGAAAATATTCAGGATGAAATGTGTTACTGAGAGGGGAGGGGTGAATCAGTAACATATAAAATTTTATGCATTTTATTCATCATTCATTCATCTAATCTACTGCATAAATGAAAGATCAATCATTCATAACACATGAACACAATGATTTGGTGACACAGAAACCTTTCAATTAGAAAGTAAAATTGGGGTGGGGATGATTACCACAAAACTTCATTATTGCAGTATGAAGTTGGCCAGTTAAAGCTTACATTGATCACTTCTGATGATCTTCCCTATTAGGAGCACAAAGGACTTGCTAGGTCCACCTTGTTAGAGGATTTACAAAAATACAATGAAGTATGCACTCTGTTAGGAGATTTACAAAAGATTGTTAAGTCTACCCTATTAAAGGATTTACAAAACTGATTCACTTGTTAGGATGAAGTAGTGGATCTGCTTACAACTATTTGCTGATAAGATCCTTGTTGAATTGATCACCTGATATGATAGATATAACTTTTCTGCTCCTATGTTGACCTTGCTGTGTTCCTTTTATTCTATTGATGATTCGCTTTCACTTTTCTCAAAATATATCAATATCTTTTTGACATGCGAACATCATTCTCCTCTTTTTTTTCACACACCATGCCATATGTTTTTTTCACAAATGATATCATACATTACATATATACTATTCCAATATTTTATAGTTACAAGGTCAACCAAAACACAAGTGAAAAAAATGTTACTGAGTTGGCCAATTAGTAAACACGGGTTCACTGAACTAACTCAGTGACCTTCTGATACTCAGCATCCACTACGTTACTTGGCATCGTCATGCACTCAGTAGAAGTAGAGGCTCGGTTCATACTAGTCACAGAACATTACTTGGAACTCGGTAGCCATTGGTGACTTAGTAGATGTAGTGTTACTCGATAGAAACTATCTTCTTCGTTTACCTTGCTTAGCTCGGTAAACACTAAATCCTTTGTTTACCTTTTTCACTCGGTAAGCTCTGTTGATCTTCAATTACCTTTTTCACTCAGTAAACATTGCTGATCTTTGATTACCTTTTTCACTCGGTAAACACTGCTAAACTTACTTTACCTTTTTCACTCGATATCTTCTAAAATGTTTGGTGAGAACTATTTGCCTGTTGAACTTCTCATTCAGTCGGTATCTTCTGGAATGCTCGGTGAGAACTATTTACCTACTAAACTTATAAGGTAACCTCTGAATGCTCGATATATACTTGAGGCTAAGTGATGAGCAAGATAAGCATTCAGGATAGAATAAGTGTTTGCACTAATGACAAATATATCATAATTCCAGCAGTTTCAATTTTGTTAGGAGTTGTAGAAGATAGAAGGACCCACTATCCAAATAGGTTCAGGGGAAAGATCATTGAATCCACTGTCCAGTTGATCTCTCAACCATTCCTTGTAATATAATTGTATCCACTATAGTTTAACTTCTTTCCTCTTTCTTGTCAACCAGACCAATGACTATCAGACCTTGTAGACCTGATCACGAATCTCAGATCCAAGTATCAAACTTTAGATCACACAATAAAACCTTGGAAACAAAGTTTTCTTTACCTTCACTCTACTCTACTTATCTTCACATTATGTTCTTTGTGTTACTTACAATCATTCACTTTCTTCTATACATGACAAAGGAAACTGTCCTTCCTTCATACTAAATCTATACAACAATTCCCTATGTCGACTATTACAGCTTCTCAGTTAATTATTATAGGATCTCATTAAGAACAAATTACACTTAGTGATAACATTAATCTTTCACCTTGCAACTTGAATAACTTTTTGTACATGTTACATTATGGTGAGTGAGCTTAGCTACGTCATCTCTAGAATGTCTTCTTCACATCTTTAACTTCACCTTCATAGAATAACAATTCTGCAAAGAGATATAACAAGTTTACCAGAACATGCCTTCTATAAACTCTATCTCAGAACAATCTTCACCAAAACTTGTGTAACTTTTTTGAGACTTAATATCTTGTTCTTCTAAGGTTAGTTGTATATACTAAACAATTAGTAGTATCTCCCTTTAACCTCTCTTAGTGAAAATGCTCAACTGTCTATTTATAGCAACTTGATTTTTCCTTTGTTCTTCTGTCAAATACCATAGAAAACTACTATATTGACATCAATAACAAACATAGTCATGAATGTAACATATCATCATGATAATGATATAATTGTGTTTCTACAATACTCCACCATAGGAATATCATCATCATTCATGCTTCCAACACTTATAAGATTATGTTTCAAATTAGGTACAAAGTATACATTAGAAATAGATTTATTACCATGCTTTTTTTATGACATTGATTGTACCTTTTAATACTTACTTCCACTATCACATTATTTCCTATTTTCACTTTTGATTTAATTGATTTATCCAAGTTTTAAAAAAAATATTTGTTTCCTATCATATGACTACTGCAACCACTATCTAGAAGCCAAAAAACATTTGAACTCTCTTGGGCTACATTGCAAGTAATGAACAATGTCTTAGAACTACTTTCAAAAAAATTGCATTTTTCTTACTCATATCAAATTTTTTCTTTCTAAACTCATTTGTAAAATGTCCAAACTTCTTGTAGTAATAACATTGAATATGTGTTTTATCATACCTCTATGATGTCTGGTTGTTATTGTATCCCCTTTAGTTGAAGTATTGATTTCTCCTTCGTCCTAGATCTAGACTTTTTCCTTCTTCTTTTTGGAAATTATATCTTTCTCTTCCTCTTCCTCTAAATCCAGAATTTCCTCTTCCTCTGGCTCTACCAAATTTCATTTTTGTTTTGAATGCATTCTCTAGTGAATTACCATTATGCTTATTTAACATGTCTTCATGATTATACAAGGATCCAAGCACCTCATCTATAGATAATATTGTTAAATCATTAGATTCTTCAATTGCAACCACAATATTATAAAAATTAGTAGGAAAACTTCTTAAAATCTTCTCTACAACCTTCTAATCAATAAGTTCATCACCATTCATCGATATTTGATTAACCACATTCATAACATGATTTGAAAATTGCTCTACACAATTAGAATCCTTCATCTGTAAATTCACATTTTCTCTATTGAGTGCTTGCAATTTAACAATTTTTACCTTACTTGTACCTTGATATGAAATCTTAAGAATTTCCCAAGCTTGCTTGGCTATAACAATTGGCTTAATTTTTTGAAGAGTTGAGTCATCTAGTGCTTGTCCAATTATCTCCAAAGCTTTTTTTTTTCTTCTACTTATTTTCATCAAGCTTTATCTTTTGATTAGCATTTAAAGTAGACTCATCTACAAGTTCAACATAACCATTTAAGATCATATCTGATAATTCATAGGAATCAAATATAATCTTCATTCTAAAAGCCCAATTGTCATAATTTGTTCTAGAAAACATTGGAATTGAAGGCTAAAAATCCCTGAAGCCATATGATTAAAACTCATTAAAAAAATACACAAATATACCAAACCCTAAATAAGGAAAAATAAAACTTATGGATCTCACAATGAAATGGTTTATATCACTTTAGACTATCCCTTTCTCTACTACAATCCTCATGCACAATCCCCCTCTTCTTTTAACTAGGCTCTGATATCAATTTGATGGATGGGTAGAGGCACAATAAAATGGAAACACAAAACATAAAGTGATGCAACACAATAAAAATAGATTGTATTTGATTCATCATGATTATTCAATTGAATACATAGTGCCTCTTTTATAGGCAAGTGTACAATATCCTACAAATATCTAGCATTAGCTGACAAGACAAAATATCTACATAGTTCTAGAAAGTACTATAGTTGACACAACCGAAATACCTAAACCTAAAAATATCTCTAGCAATGTGCATAATGATTGATATTGATGTGTGTCATCTCCACTCACACCTTCACACACACACATAAAGAAATTGATTCTCAAAGCTATTCTTCTGCCTAACATTTCTTTTCTCACTTAGTTTTTCCATATTTATCTACACAAATATTCTTGACATAATGGATACATCAATTTTTTTTTTTTAAATTCCATATTATGTTTGTGTTTATTCTATTCCTAAAGTAAAACATGAGTTTCTTTTTCTCATGGACAAATCCTCCCCAAAAATAAACTTTCCCAGATAATAGTGTAAACCACAAATCAAAGTTGGATTCAATCATTTAAGTTTTTTCTTGATATTAAATGTTATATTCTAGATTTGTTGAAGTAAAATATAATGGTCTTATTAGTACTAATTGTTGATAGGCTAAGTACTATTGTATCATATTTTGACTTACTCATTTTAAGAGTGGTTAAATTCTTTTATTTTGACCAATCACAATAAATAAATTTTCTTTTAAAAAACTTTTCAATATTTTTTTAAAGTGTAGATGAAAAATGTTTATATTATAAAATAATCAAAACTATTTTTCTTTGTCATGATTGGCTAATTCATTTGAGGTCTTATTAGACAGATTTGATTTCACAGAAACACTATACGTCAAACCAATTTTGTATGAGATATTAATAAATTAAATAGATATGTGGATTGCTTAAATTATTTTTTATTTAAATTGAAAAGTAAAGATTATTTAAAAATATTATTTTATATTTTTATTAGGATTTTAAAAATAACTTAAGATATTTTAATATTTTAATATTTTCTAATTTAATAAAAGTGTGGTTGATTCTTAAATCAAAATAATAAATATTCACATATTATGACTTCAATAATTTTTGACTTATTTTGTTACAAAATGTACAAAATCATTTTAATTATAGTAAATATACACAATTTAAATTTATAAAATTAATCAAAGGGCCCTTGGTCTACTAGTGAAGTTGAAAGGCTTACAAAGAGCCCACCAGGGATCAAGTCTTGAGTGCAAGACACTTGACATCTAAAAGAGATGAGGCTAGGATTGTGCCTTGGATGAATTTGGTGGATACCGCTTAGTCGTCTGTGCAAATGTAGGTAGTCTAGCTATTAAAGCTGCTAGTAAATGTATGTAAGAACCACCTCAAAGTTGAAATTATTCATATCATGTCTTCTTCAATATTAAAGTTTATCCCAGTTCAAAGTAAGCTTGTTTGTCTATTTCTTTCTTTACTATGTTCCATTTTAGTCCATTCAAAATTAAATGTTATTCTATTATTCTATTAGAGCCAAAAAATTAAATCATTTAGATTGATGTACATTAAGCTTTTTCACAAGTTATCCTTGTGTAACTGGCCATCTTGTGACTCCTACCACAAACATTGTTGAGGCATCTCAATGGAAATATTCAAAAAGCAAAGATTAAAATCAAGACAAATGTAGGTAATCTAGATATTAAAGCTTATAGTAAATGTATGTAAAAGACATGTCAAAGTTGAAATTATTTATATCATGTCTTCTTCAATATTAAAGTTTATCCTATTTTAAACTAAGCTTGTCTGTCTATCGCTTTCTTTACTGTGTTGCATTTTAGTCCATTCAAAATTAAATGTTATTCTATTATTCTATTAGAACCAAAAAATTAAATCATTTAGATTGATGTACATTAAGCTTTTTCACAAGTTATCCTTGTGTAACCGGGCATCTTTTGACCCCTACCACAAACATTGTTGAAACATCTCAATGAAAAAAATTCAAAAAGCAAAGATTAAAATCAAGACAAATGTAGGTAATCCAGATATTAAAGCTGCTAGTAAATGTATGTAAAAACCACCTCAAAGTTGAAATTATTCATATCATGTCTTCTTCAATATTAAAGTAAGCTTGTCTGTCTATCACTTTCTTTACCATGTTCCATTTTAGTCCATTCAAAATTAAATGTTATTCTATTATTCTATTAAAGCCAAAAAAATAAAATCATTTAGATTGATGTACATTAAGATTTTTCACAAGTTATCCTTATGTAACTGGGCATCCTTTGACTCCTGCCTCAAACATTGTTGAGGCATCTCAATGGAAAAAATTTAAAAAGCAAAGATTAAAATGAAGACTAGTAAAAATATAGATAAGTCGTAAAGCATAAGAGTGATTATAAAAGAGACGATTGACATGGCTTCTATTACAAAAGAAACTATTACGATTTTCTAAATTTCTCATCAAAGTTAAAGTTTTTTATTATGTTCAAAAGTCGCTTCTCCATTCATTCCACGTGGGTGACACGGACCTCCCTTATCTTGTCACAAATTAAAAAGAGAAATATGTCGGCAACAAAGGTAACAGGTTTCACCAACCAATTGGCTACATTCATGAGAAAAGAAGGTTAGTTTTATTTTATATTAATGTGTAGCTAATACATGAAGTTTACTTGTGGAGACAAATGATACATTTGTATGATAATAATAATTTATTAATTTTTATTTAAGTTATAAAATGTTTGTCTTTGTTTGAGTTCTCACAACTCATTTTCTATTCTAAATATATAATGGAATATTCGATTTCTTTTTTCAAATGAGGGATGTGTTGTACCTAAATTCGATGTTAGATGGCATGTCTAAACATAGGAATTACTTTGTAATTCATTTCTTTCCCTTCTATATATTAAGGTGCCTATCTCTTTTAATTCTAAGTTAAAATAGTATTTTGCATAATTTCTTTAGGCTTTTTCCATCAACATAATACATAGGGCTGTTTTCTTTACTTTTACCCTTACAAATATTGTCTTCCCTTTAATCTTGATATATGCGCTCTTCATTTAAATCAATTCAATGGTAACATTTTCTTTCAAACATTAGCTCTTGATTAATGTATTTCGAAGTTTCCATGTTATATTCTTTCATAGTATTAGAATAGGTTGCACTAATATTCTTGAACTTGTATTATTGAAAGGTTATCATTTCATTTCAAAACTCACTATTAGGTTGGGGCCCATGGACAGGGCCTTCCATAAAAGTAGATTTGTTGCCACTGAGATATTTTAGTAATATTTTAATGGCAGTAGTCCCATAAATTTTACTTTGTATTTCCTCTTAAAAGTTTCACATCCTAAATTCAAGGACTGTGTAATTGATGAAATATTTTTTAAAAGAAAGAAATTTATTTTCTTTCTAAATTTTTAGTTTTGACGGGAATAATTTTATAGACTTTTGACATTTGGAAAATGTTTCTCCTAAGCTAGTGGGGCTAAACCCAACCCCATCTCATTTTCACTAGCTCAATTTTAGAGGAACATATTCTAAATGATCCCATATCCCCTATAAAAATTTCTCATGGGACCTCTTGTGCCTAAAAAATAGAGTTGTAGCCCCTCCCATAGGTCGACCCCTACCTTAGAGACATTATTCATAATAAAAGAGGGATTGTTTATCGAGGTGCAATTCTTCAACAAGATTTCCAATTTTATTTTTAGTTTTTCTTTTCTTTTTCATTTTTCTTTTTTAAATATACATGTAGAGCTTTTAAAGGTTTTTTAGAGAAATTAGTAAATTTCTAGGTAGAGGTTGTAAAGTACAATGTTCAAGTTTAATCATTCTTTTTCTTTTTCTTTTTGGCCTCATGGAACATTTGTTGTGTCAAACCCAAGGTTATTTATCGCTTGTAACAATTTTATTATAAAAAGTTAACATTTTTACATTAGGTTATTGATTTCAAGTTTTATATATATATATATATATATATATATATATATATATATATATATATATATATATATATATATATATATATATATATATATATATATATATATATATATATATATATATATATATATATATATTCTTCTAAGATTCCTTTGGTTCATAGTTTCTATTCTTATTTTTCTTTATTCTCACTGATTTTTATACTAATTCATTTTGCAAGTTTCTTGACTCATCATTATTTTAATTATAAATCTTATTGTAAAAATCAATAGTTCTTCCCTTCAAATATGGCCAAATATGGCATGCTTTTAGATTGGAGATCTTATTTACCATTTGAAATGATTGCAATATAGTCATTTATGCTCACAACACACTTGACATTAATGTGGCTATGTACTCTAAAGAATGTATTTATAACAACGTCATGTTGCAGATTCAAGTACAAATAGATAAAGTGGCTTTGGAGGTGGTGCACTTATAGGAGCGCACTTACAAGAGCTTTTGGCTCATTGGGGAAATGCCCCCTATACTGTTGCTTGTGTTCTGCTAGATTCAGCCTCTAGTGACCATACCTCTCTTCATGGTCACCATCAAGGACATAGAAATTTCACTCGCCGCTCGTACATGCCTCGCTCTCAATAGCACTGCTCTCCTAGCGGTGGTGCTGCGTTTCTAGAGGCTCTAGTGATCAGCACTGCTCAGCCTTGCCTCCCCAAAGGTTTGGTTTAGGTTGGTCCCAAATGGCTCCTCCTGTTGCTCCTGCTACTAGTTGGCCCTCTGCTCACTTAGACCCCAAGTGGGTGTTTCCTTGGCTAGACCTTGTCATTTCTCCTCCCAAGCTTGAGGGAGAGAAAGATGAAGATAATGTTGTTGCTGTTGAAGATGGTTGGGCTCCCCCTGAGCCATCTACTCATCCCACTTTTGGGTGGGACTCTGATGATAAGGATTCTCCTTCCTTGGCTAGCACTATGCTGGCAGCATGAGGATTTCTTTGTTGTATGTTGCTTTCTAAAGTTTTTTGATGAATAGTTGATTTTCGGCCAGTGGCTATATGAACTCGCAAGGTGATCCTGTATCCCCTAGCCCCTTTTTTTTTTTTTTTTTGTGAATATGTAACTTTATTGTATTTTTTTAATATAAGCCAGGGACTATTCAACAAAAAAAAAATCAATAGTTCTTGATTTTTTTTCAAATACTAATCTATAGCTTTAGAACTTCATAATTTTAGATATTCTAACTATTAATTTATGGACGATCATCTCATGTTTTTGAAATTAAGAAGAAACCAAAATAGGGGTTGGCTCATAACAAAAAAGAACAATTGTCTGAAGATCAGTTGGCAATTACTACCACAAGATTACTCCACCTCCTTTCGAAAATTCAAAAACCCTCCCATAAACATAGCAGCAAAGTAAATACAACCATAAGTAATGAAAGTCTTAACAACATACAAAAACCTTTTGATCAGATAAACATTGACCCTACTATCAGTCTAGTGTAATAAGCCAAAAGGGACCCAAAGGCTACAAGAGTAACTAAGTAACATAACACATAATAAAAACATAGCACACTAGTAGGGGAATAGTTACTAGTTCTTTAGACTTTCTAGAAGCAGGCAATGCTAGTCATTGATTAGGAAGACATACAAGGAGTGGTTTATTTCCACCTCTTTATCATCAACCAGGCACCATATTTATGGGTTTGAATGAGGTAGAGCGTAGTGGTCACTGAGTGCATTACTTACACCAAGAAATTAGCAACCCTGTTGAACTTTTCCTCGAGGTCCTCATTTTGTTTAATTAAATTAGCAATTTGGACATTCCCAGTTACTCCACTATCTAGTACCCCTTCTCTTTGTTCTCATTTTAAGTCATAGCTTCTTCTTGCTAAGTGTCATCTCCCCACTATGTCATGCCCTAAACCTCATGTTCTCCCCCATTGCTTTCCACCTGGACTTAGCAATCCATAGTGCCCATCCTAATTGGGAAGGTGACCATGTCATGCTCCACATTGTCATACTTTCAAGAATTCAGGGTAATGGTATCAGTTTTGAATGTGTCCAAAACCTTGGAGGAAAAAGGACTTGTTTAACCTTCCTTCATATCCCTTTTTTTATCCTCACTTTTTGACTCTTCTTCATCTTGTTCCCCATAATTCCTTCTAGTGGTCATACATTAGGGATGAGGGCTAGAGTTTTTCCCAGAGTTGTCTAGCTTAGGCATGCCATGGTTGGTCAATGGTTTTTTCTCTCTCAACCTAGTGTCTAGATTGGGTGATGGAATTGGAATAGTAGACAAAGCCTTCTATATAGTTTCATGGTAAGTGGGTGATGTTTGCAATAATTCCAACAATAAAAAATTAGCAGTAACATACAATTACTCCACCAAATCATAACCTTTGAAAGAAGCAATTGGTAATTGAGGTGCTTAAGGAAGGATGGGTTGAGAAGGTGGTAAATAGTTAGGAATAGTAGTTTGATGATTATTGCAGGTGCAATAAGCATGGTCCACAAAATCTTTATTAATGAAGGGTGAATGCACAAAGTTGGGTCGTAATTCTGTGAAAGTCAATTCTATGAAATGAGACCTTTCCAGAAATAGGTACTTGATTTTAACAAATTGGTTGCCCATTATGGTTCAGGTGCCCGATCCATACTCAAAAATTAGGTACCAAATTTTTGAATATGGTTCAGGTACTCCAAGCACATTTTTAAAATTGTGTACTTAATTTCAAAAAACTATAAAATCCACTTTTATTAGGGTTTTTAGTCATTTTAACTGGCGTCTAAAATGGGAGCCCATTTTTGGATTTCTACTGATCCCCTGTTGGTCTTTTTTAGTGTACTGGGTATTTAACTTTGTTTTCTAATATTTCATTTCATTATTTTCAGTTTTATGCTTTATAATTTTGTCAATTTATTATTATTTTCACTTTTAATATGCAAAATTGTAAATTTCCATTATTAATATTTTTATCTTTAGATTATTGTATATGTTCATTTAAATAGTTTCATATCTATTAATTTTAATTTTTTTTTGTATATGTTCATTTAAAAATTATTATTATAGTTGTTTCAATATATTCAATAAAAATTACAATGTTGAATGATTAGATATAGATTGTTTAAAAATGTAATTACATTGATGTTTTAGATTTATTTCAACTAAATAGCAATTAATTGCAAATTAGGTTGTAAACCATATAACAAAAAAAGTAAAACTAACTATATTCCTAAGTCTAACCTCAACCTAACTGTAACTATACAATAACTTAATCTAAATCCTAAACATAAAACTAAGTATTTAATGTGCCCCCTTACCTTGAAACCATAATTTTAACTCTAAACTATAGATTCATGTAACTCTAATTGTAAGCTCAACTCTTTAATCCTAACATTAACTAAATCTCTAATCCTAAACAATCATACAGAAGGTCATTTATCCTTAACACAACCTTAGACCTAATTATTGTTAGTGTATATAATTAATTACTATTTACACTTTACTTAAGTTTACTTAGGTTAATTCATTATCTAAACATCTAGGAGTATGCATTGTCATATGAGTTGTCTTGTTGATAACACAGGAGTTAGCAACTTAATTAAGCACGTGGTGTTTACAACATCTCTTCATGAGATACACCTATGCACACTTACCCTCTCATCATCACACATACTCATGTGCTTAATGGAGGATAATCCACTTCTGGTGGATGCATGCTTAGTTGTCATACTTATCACTTTGCTGACTTCTAGTCATTCTAGATACCTTTCTATATAGGCACTTCTAGTGTGTATCATCAGATATACATTCTCATATTGTTATTATGATCATACACTATTTGATCCATATTGTGCTAAGTCTTGAGCTTCTAGATCTTGTTTTCATTTTCCCTAAGGAAAATTCTTACACAGTATTAGAGCTAAGGGAGCTTCATTTCATACTCATTGGAGACCATTTTTGCTTCACCTCTCAAAGGGCCATGATTTAGATCCAGAGTATCAACAGTTATTGGAAGCATCTAGAGCCAAAGTGGACCTCACCATTGCATCTAGAGCATCAATTTGGTGAATTTTGACTATAAATTTGTCCACCCAAGGCCATAGTCAAATCTAACGCAAATTTTTCTTTGTAAACTAGAACCTGAAGGCCCAATTTGTGAAATTGGTATGATCTCTTTAGATCTATGTAATTAATTTTCAGATCTACATTTTTCATTTGCATCTCCTTTTGGATCTGCAATTTTTTTCAAATTTGCATTTGCAAAAAAATTGGTCTTTTAGGCTAGTAGGAGAGATTTTTTGCAGGTGAAGATTTGAGCTTGTTGGTGCAAATTAGACATTGGCATCATATTTAGAAGGTCAGAAAACCCCCAAATCAACTTTTGTTTCATCAAAATTAGACATCTAAGCTGAAATCTAGAGTCATTTGGTTTTTGGAGGTGTGACAAAAGTGATTCAAGAAAAATAATTATAGAAGTGAGTTTCAAACAGTGACATCTCCCTTATAAGGACTCTGTTTTTTGAGCAATTTTTGTTTTTGTTTTGGGGTAGAATTTTGTGATCTACACATTGGTGTAGGATATTTGAGATCTTTGCCCCTACATTTTTTTTCAAATCTCAAATCTCTATTTTTGCAACTTCAAAGGCTTAGTTTTGGTTCATTTGGACACATACTTAGGTGTCACTTTTTTGAAACTGCATAATTTTTTGTTTACTTTCTAGATTTGCAATCAGATTATAGGCTTGTATGGACAAAAATATCACTTTTAGAAATAGGTCCCTATTTGCATTGTATTGCTTTGATGAAACTTCAAAATTGTTGTACATTTGAGCTACATTGCTAAGTACCAAATTTGAACTCCAAAAGGAGGTTATAAACAACAAAATTAGAAGTCCACTTATGCCCTAAAATGGAAAGTAGCCTATTTTAATCACACTAAATATAAAGTGTCAAATCAGATATTGGGGGGGTTTCTTTGATTGTTTATGAATTTTGGGGGTCCATACATTATTTGATCTCATGGTGTCATGTAACAAGTGTCAATTTGGTTTCAAATTGAAGTTGACAAAAATAAACTATCGAAAATGGAGTGCTTTGATGATTGATCATCTAAGAAAGCATAAGGAAGTATTTTCTTTTCTATGTTCCAAATAACTACCCTCTTACACTAATCCATCACCTATTAGCATAATTTTGCAAGCTATTTTTTAAATATCAGTTATGATTGTTTTATTGTCCTTAGAAAGGCAAGTGAACCTTATGACTTTTGGATGTGTCTTTGGAAAGCATATGGAGATCTACAAGTCCCTCCATTACTAGAGGACATTATAACTCTAGTCACTCCAGTTATGGTACCTATAACTCCAGTCAAGATTATCCATCCTGATGGTCCTATTGCATCTACTAATCTAGTTCTAGCCACAGATGATCTTGATTCAATGTAGTAGGAAACACCATGTCTTCCTATTTTAGCTTCATGGGATGATTTCTTTCTAGACATTGCAATTTTTTTTGTGGAGTCTTACATTGAAGATGTGGGAGACATTATTGATGACATCCATCTTCTCTTTGTTGAGGAGAATTCTTCTTCACTTTTTTGAGGGAACACTCTAACCATCAACCACTTGATCTTTCTTTTAAGATAGACATGATTGTGGACACTTGTTTTCAGCTATTGGAGGAGGAATCTTTTACTTCAAAGGAGACATATCAGTCTTTGGAGATTGTATTCCAGTTTTCTCAAACATCATATGTTTTGAGGATTCTTCCTACTAGTTGGGGAGCATTCTCTACTAAACCTATGGTACCACTTCTTCCTATAAGGAGGAACATCATTCATTTTTCCTAGTCCAGCTTCTTTAGTCATCAAGGAGCTTCTTTAATGGGTGTGCATTCATCATCGAGGGAAGGCTACATTGCTTCTCTTCTCATGTCTTCTTATAAGGATGATTCCTAGTCTTTGGAGTTTGATTCATTTTCATACATGGATATGTTACCTTGTTTGCCACCTTCATTTGAGCATCCACCATATCGGTTTGTGGCATCTAAATTCATCAAGGACTTGTCAACACATGAACATACTTCAAAGGTAGCATCCATAGCATACTACATATGGATTCCTCATCCATCTTTCTATCCATAATGGGAGGTATATTTGAACCTATACTTGGTGTATCTTCTTCCTAAAGGAAGACATTTTGTTTGTAGACATTGGATTCTCTTTTTTCTTTAAGCACTCATCATTAGGAGATCGTTCACTAATTGGGGGATTTCATTTCTCCATATTTTCTTCTTATGGAGGGATTCTCTATTGTATATACATGATGTATGTCATAATTGGGGGGGGGGGGGGGGGGGGGGTCTTGATTACTCCATCCATACATGAATCTTTCTTTATTGTACTAATATCTCTTTTGGGGGGAGGATTTTTCCCATGAGGTTTTCCCTCTTTCTCCATTTTCAAAGAGATTGCATTGCATAGCATTGTATATACATCATTGCATTTGTACATGGTACCTAACATGGCCTAATAGCCAAGACTCATTATAGATTTTATGAGCTTAAGTGCATTCCTCTAAGTTGCACTTAAGGGGGGTGTTAGTGTAAATAATTAATTACTATTTATACTTTACTTAAGTTTACTTAGGTTAAAGCATTATCTAGACACCTAGGAGTATGCATTGTCACATGAATTGTCTTGTTGACAAATAGGAGTTAGCAACTTAATTAAGCACATGGTGTCTACAACATCCCTTCAGAAGATACACCTATGTAGGCTTATCCTCTCATCATCACACATACTTTTGTGCTCAATAGAGGATAATCCACTTCTTGTGGATGTGTGTTTAGTTGTCATACTTATCATTTTGCTAACTCCTAGTCATTCTAGATGTCTTTATATACATGCACTTCTAGTGTGTGTCATCAAATATTCATTCTCATATTGTTACTATGATCATTAACTATTTGGTCCATATTGTGCTAAGTCTTGAGCTTCTAGATCTTGGTGTCATTTTTCCCTAAGGTGAATTCTTACATGGTATTAGGGTAAAAGTACAAAGCTATGTCACCTTTTAGGCAGACTTGTCAGAATGACTAAATTTAAGTATTTCTATCTAAAAATTAATTTTGTTCAAACACATGATCTTGATAAATTTATTCTAGCTAATTCATATATGGTCTCACACTTTTCCAATTAGAAATGTCTATTAAATGTGTGTTTTATACTAGTTACTATCCAATTACTAAAGAAATAAAATTATTTTAGAAAACTGAGATTTCAATAACTCTTACTGATTTTTTATTATATTTTTTTAGTAACATATAAACACCATTTTATAGAGCTCAAAGTCATGAATATTCTCATATATATTGTATAGTGTTTTAATTAGATATAATATATTGTAATTAAAAAATTCTACACTTAAGTATTTTAACACTCAAAAAAATGTCAATTTTGAGAAAGAAAAGAATATTAAATCATACCAATTTTTTTTATAAATTATATGACATTCTAGAGGAGAGAGTCCTCTTCTAGAATCTATATTTTTCTTTTGGTTAGAATACATTTATTTTGAAAAATGTGGTGGGAGATGAAAACTATCAATTTGAATAAGTTGAAATTTGAATCATTAAAAAAGAGGAAATATAGGTCTAAATCCAATTTTTATTTTTGATTATTCTGTCTACATATGTTATCTATAACATAGTCTGAGATCAAAGGGAAATAAGTTGATTTCCATGTGATTTTGTGGTGGGAACTAGACCCTTAATTTCCAATGTTTTTCAGTGACTAAAAAGTTATTTTTAAAAGTAGGAAAATATATCATTTCTTATTCCAAATAATCATTAAAATTTATAATCCTAAACTTCATCCATTTCTACAAATTTCACTAGTTTATTTCATTTTCAAATTCTAAATAATAATACTAGTTTTATGTCATTGAAGGTGAACAGTTTTACTTTTAACATAATCAGATTTCCACAATCCATTAGTATGTGAGCAATGTTTCTGGATTAGATTGTGTGAGTTTTTTTAGCATCGACGTTTCGGATCATACTACATGATCCATCATTAGGACAAGAGAACATCAGAATATGGAATGTGCAGACCAGGACACCACAAGCAGTCCTAAAAGGAGAGGGGGGGGGGGGGGGGGGAGGGGCACAAAGACCAAGAGGACCAAAAATTAAGATTAACTATAAAAGTTTTACTTTTGTTACCCTTTTCATTTGTAGAAGGGTGACACAGGTTTGTGCTTTTACCCATTAGAGCTATACCAAATTCTTACAATTATAACATTTAAATGTAGATGAAATTTGAAATTCTATTTATGATTTTCAATAAGTAATGTTTCCCTTGCAAATCAAATGTAATTTAAATCCCCTACTCCAAATCATATGGACCATTATATCCATTTATCATTTCATTATTTAGCTAGGTCAATTTTACAACAAAATAAATTCAATAATTTAATGATCATATCTTTTTTTATAAAAATACACACTAAACATAAATGTAGTATTAACCTTGATGTAAAATCTCACTCTCACCATAATTCTAAGCCTAACCCTAACACAAATTAAAATTTTAGTCATTATATAATTCAAATTGACAAACCTAACCCTAATCATTAATAAACATAATTCTAAATGTTAAATCCTAATTCTAATCATAACTTCAAATCTCAAACCTAACACTTGATCCCTAGCCAGGTAACTATAAAAGTGCCCATAATGGAAAGTAATCTTAATCCTAACCATAATTAAAAATCATAATCCTTAAAGCTAGCACGTGATCCTAAAATGTAAACCCTAATTCTAATCCTAATTTTTAAATAGTAGAATTATAAGTGTTAAATTATAATCTTAAATCATCGTCCATCAATCCTAAATCTAAACCTAAACCATAAATCTAAATTCTAATGTGTAATCTTAAACATGATAAGTCTTGAATTAGTAATCGTAATCCTAAATCTTATATTTTGTGTCCCAAGCATTTAATGTTAAAATTTACTCTACCCTAATTCTAAATGGATAACCCTAAATCCTAACCCAAACCACAATCTTATTCATGTTAAATCCTAGTTGTTTTAATATTGAACCTTAATCATAAATGCTAAAGCATAATCCTAAATATTTAGATATAAATGTTAAACACTCATATTAAATTTCTTAGAAAATGCATACCGTAATCCTAATCATATTTCTAGTTTAATGGTGTAAACCCATACCATAATCTTTACCCTAGCCCTAGTTCTAAATGCCAAACCATGATTATAAATGGTAGCCCTTAATTTCTCAATTATTGCTCTAAACGCTAAAATCTAAATTACCAAACACTAAATTATCTCAATCTTAACCATAATTAAAAATCTTAATCCTTAAAACATAATGTTAATTAAATTAATTTATGGTATATTTTGTGCCCCAATCGTAATGTTAATTACTCTACCCTAATTCTAAATGGATAACCCTAAATGCTAACCCAAAATACAATCTTATTTATGTTAAATTCTAATTATTTTAATATTAAACCTTATGGTATATTAAGCTTTATGGTATCCTAATCATAAATTAAGCTTTAAATCTAATATATTAAGCATTATGTAAATTAATTTATGGTATCCTAATCGTAAGCTATGTGGTAATTAAATTAATCTATGGTATATTGTGTACCCCAATCATAATGTTAATTACAAGCTACCCTAACTCTAAATGGACAACCCTAAATCCTAACCTAAACCACAATCTTATTTATGTTAAATCCTAATTGTTTTAATATTAAACCTTAATCGAAAATGGTAAAGCATGATCCTAAACATTTTAATATGACTGTTGAATATTAAATTTCCTAGAAAATGTATACCATAATTCTAATCATATTTCTAATTTAATGATGTAAACCCATACTATAATCTTTTATCCTTTCCCTAATTCTGAATTCCAAACCATGATAATAAATGGTAGACCCTAATTGCTCAATAATTGACCTAAATGCTAGAATTTAAATTACTAAATACTAAATTATCCCAATCTTAACCATAATTAAAAATCATAATCCTTAAAGCTAGCATGTGATACTAAAATTTGTAAGCCCTAATTTGAATCCTAATTTTAAACACTTATTCTAATTTTAATCCCAATCATAAATTCTAATTACTCTTATATTTTGTGCCCCAATCATTTTATGATTAGGCTTAAATTTGGTATAATGTTCAATTAGCCTTAACATTAAAGTTTACTTAAGTGTTAACTTTATTTATATACTTGATATGGTTTTAAACATGTGCATTTATAGAATTGATATTTTAGATTTATTTTATTAAATAGTAATTTTGCAATTTTTTATGTTGCTTAAACATATATGTAGATAATATATGATGGACACACCCCCATCCCCTCCCACTCCCCCACCCCCACCTTTGCCCCCTCCATCTCCACCTCCACCTCCACCTCTACCCCCACCTCCACGACCACCTAGTCCTCCTCCAACACCTACCATAGAGGATTTGAGGGAGAGCATGAGACACAATGTTTGTAACCTCATGCACAATATTTAGACCATTAGGCATGAGACCCACCCCACCCCACCCCCGCTCTCACTTGCTTCACCTTGCAGTTAGTATGCAAGGCACTGTACACTCTATCAAGCATTTGAATTGTGACATCAATAGCTTTAGATTATGGAGGAAAAACATGCATGCCTTTTATTCTAATGGCCTATTCTATAGAGAGGTCCATCAACTCAAATTAAATAAATGGAATTTTAAAATATATTTTGTAAACTCTAAGATGAATCTTGAGATTAGTGATAAGAAGCATCACATTTATATTAGATGGTGCATTCATCCACATATATGAACACATGTTTGGGAGTGGTGGTGGATGGTATTTGACTATCCACCACATGCAAATCATGAGGTGCCCATGTACTTTCTTAAGAAACTATGGCTAAACTTGAATTGGATTTGAAATCCAATTATTTTGATATTAGATCATTTTAGGGGGTTGATGAAGGGATGCCTTAGAATCATATACAACCTTAGCCTCTTGTACCTCTTCTTACACCAAGTTTCCTAGTACCACACCATCATCAAGAAGTGTTATATGCTCTTACTTCATTCAGTTCCCTTTCAAGCAATTTAGTAGAGCAGTGGACACAAGTGATAGACATTCATCCACTTGGACACATGTGTACTAGTTGGGGACATATATGTAGAGGCCCCTAGAGTGATGTTGATGTCGAACATGATAACCATAATGTTGAGGGTGTTGATTTTGATGATGATGAATATGCTTCTCATGGTGATGGTAGTGATGATATTGATGTGTCATCATTTGTTAACCTTCTACATGGAGAGCCTAGAGACAGTCAGGAGAAGCATGTAAATTTTCAATTAAAATTTAAACTAAGTACATAATTAATTACTTTATACATACATGTGTAATTGTATTAACCATATTAATGTATGTTGATTTTGAAATAACAGAGGATGGATGATGCTATTCCTCCTAGAAGACAGTATAGCCTTTTTTCGAGACCTACAGATATTGGCATCCCTCATATGATATGCACTTTGAGTTACATTGTAAATAATATACATTCAAACTCAAATTTAATAATATGTGCTCATATTTTCATTTTATCTAATTTTTGTAGGGATTTTTGTTTGCTACAAAGTTTGATGTTTGTACAAGTCCTAATCCATTGACCATTGAGGCATAGCCTCAAATACCTATGGTATAAACTTTTGACTCAAGATAAATAATGCATCCTATTTTATGTACGCATTGTTATTAACTTATAATCTTCAACTTTGATTCATGTACAATTTTATGTGTTTTGGTTTTACGAATAGGAGATGGATCATACTTATCCATATAGACCTTAGTATAGTTTATTTTTGACTCCATCTTTTGACCATTTGAGACATTTCGATGACCATCATGGTAGCATATCTTTAGACACATCTGTGAGATTGGCTACTACTCAGGTATGATATATATATTTTTATAGTTTATAAAAATGTAGTGTAAATTATGTACTTTGTAATTCATGTATATATAATTTTGACTCAAGATTTATGTATCCATAATTTTAGGACTATGTCACCATGAGTGTTGTTGAGACTATGGAACTAAGCCAGATGGAGGTACATACATTATCCTTTGACATCAATATTGTGATTTATGTATAAACATAGTTCATTATGATCATTATCAAATTCTAAAAATTTATGTATTGTAAATTACAGGACCTCACCACTGCCACATTTGGTAGCGTTCATAGTGCACCTCCTCTTGTTATAGAGGGACACCCATCTCATGTGGTATTATTTTATTATGTACTAAATATTTAATTTATTTGCAAGCTAGATTTTGAAACCCATTTCAATTAAGCATGTACATGATGATGCACCTCATGTTACATAGGATGATACATCTACCCCACAAGGCGTCACACATGATGAGACACCTCATGTTAAATAGGATGATCCATCTACCTCATAGGGTGTCCCACACGATGAGACACCTCATGTTACACTAGATAATCCATTTGAGTCCTCTTTCCATGGAGTAAAGAGGACTATAGATCAGATGGATTAGGTCTTCTTAGCACCTTTCGATTGTGTTTTTATAACACATATTATTTATTATGCTACACTTTGTATTAGGATAGTTAACTATATTATATGTATTCTTTGACTTCATAGATCATGTTATGACATGATAGACCATGTACTATAGTTTTACAATTTCTTATCATGATTGTGTATGCAATATAGATTATTATGTTATCATGTTGTACTTGTAAACAATTTTCTTTAATGGAGCATATTTTATTCATGTTATGAAATTTTTTGTAAGTATATGGTAGATGAACAATAATTTTAATGATTTTAATTATTTATATAAGAAAATTAATTTAAACATGTTTGAACATTAATTTATAATATCAAGTGCACAACTTTAACATTCAAATAGAAGTAAACTCTTGTTTTTAAATGTTTACAACATGTTTCACAAAAATATGTAAGACAATGTGAATGACATAAATAGAAGTTAACTCAAAATATAAAATTGTAAAACAAAAACATGTGTTAATAAAAGTATAAATTAATATGAGCTATCCGAATTATGTAAATATGTGTAATTTTTATGTACTCACTATGTGTAATTGCACGATATTGATGTTCAATCCACCTTAAACATTTAAAATTTGCATAAATTATAATTGAGACCTAAATAAGAGGTATATATACTATCTAATTTTATATTGACAATGCATACATACATTTAATTTAATTATATAAGTACATTAAAAAAAAAAAAACACACAAGAAAAGAAAAACTTACATGTGTTTGGTTTAAATGTAGTCATCCCACTATACCATCTACATCTTCTCTCTTTTGCAATGCATCTATGATTGTCTCATGCTTGTCCATTGAAATTGTCCATAACCTTATTGGTGGGTCTCCCTTTGTATCTTTCTATTTTGATATTTGTTGCCACAACCAAATGAGAATAGTGTAAAATATTCTTTTCAGATTGGTAGTCTTCAAATGTTGGTAAACTATTTCTTCTTGTTAGATATATACATAGCTACGTGCTAGCTACAACAATAGAACAAATTGGATACTCAAAACCATCATCATCCACTTGATGGCATATCATTTTTTTCTTAGGTTCCACACATCTAGCAAGCCAATGCTAAGTCTATTAATCATTATCATTAGGTGCAATAACAACATAAACATGTCCTACAAGATAAGATAAAGTACATAAGCACTTTAATCACATGTGTACATATATAAATAATATATTAAAGACATGTAATTGAATTATATTAATGACATGTCCATAAATAAATAATATAAACTGAAGCATGATCACAACAAAATTTAATTAAATTGTGCATACCAAGTTGTATGAGGTATGAAATACGATCATAGTCCTCTAAAGAAAAAGCAATATTCTAGCCTTCATTTACTATATCATCTTGAAAATGTGTGTCAGTAGGTGCTAATTATTTTTGTTTCCAATCTTCAACCCATTCTATATTCTCACATTCTTCACATTCACCTGCAAGAAAAAATTGACAAAAACAAGCAAGCTCCCTTGTCCATATAGTCCAAGTGTTAGAATTTGAACTCCTAAATGAATGCCATTTCATTGACTCACTAATTGTGTCACAATGATATCTTGAAAGCATATTCTTCTCTTCAACTAGGTAGAATAAATATTTGATTATAGAGTTTTGACTTGATCTTGCGTATAAATATTTGTTACACCATTTCACAATCTCATGTACATTTTTGAATTTGGCTTTTTCCTCAAATTTTAATTGCTCTCTACTAAGGGCTCTCTTTACGCATGCACCAGCACCAACATGTTCTCTTTTACCATGTTCAACCTCAAAAAAACTCCACACATGTTGGATATTAGTTTGCTTGTGTCCTATTCAACCAATAGAACATTCTAGCATTCTTGAATTGTCCTATACAATTATTTGACCATATCCAATGTTGTGTCATTTGAATTTGTCTCTCTTTTAAAATATCATAAAAAACCTTTGACACAATATTGGAGAAACTCATATCGATGAAGTTTATTATCACTCATTTAGAAGTGGTACTCTCTCAGTATTTTTTGATCCTCCTCTATACTATTAGGTGCATGCCTACAAACTATATGAACATAAATTGTTACTGCACTAAATTGTAATAGTGTGGTTGTACCTCATCTTGCAGTGCAAGTGTGTATTTCTCTGCAAAGTCAACAACTAAAAGTATAGTACCAATTGGAAATGTATTCTTACATATGCGAAATTGTCCATCAAGCCATCTAGCATATTGAGAGTATTTAACATTATTTTGTATGATCACACTCTTAAACTCATTCATAGATGCATGATAACTAACTTTATCTATAACTAGATCACACCTTCTTCCAATCTTCCCATCCTTCAATGGATATTCAATAGTTTTGAATCTTTTCACATCAACTAATTGTTGTCCAAAAGTAGTCAAATCATTCATCTAACAAAGAAAGATTGACACACACATCACATGCACTAGTAAGACATACATTGAAAAGAAAGTATTGATCATTATGTGGTTACAAAAAAATTTGATATGAAATCTTTTATAATTTGAGGTGGTATTTTTATACCACATTCTTGAAACATTTTTTTACTATGCATGGTACCATGTATAGACCAAAATACATCATAATGGTAATGAAATTGAACATGAGTTTTAAAACAACATGTGATTCTTTCCTTGTTGATACTTACATAGCATGGTTTACACTTTTCAAAAGATATTTAAGTAATGGTAATAGTTAACACCTTACATCTACAAATTTTTAGAACAATTCAGTTTGAGTCATGTCCAAAAGGTGTTTAGGATGTGGATCACATATTTTTGAGCCAACTCTCAATTTAAGAACATCTCTTGAATTAGGTGATACTCTTGTATTATCATGCCAAAAAATTTCAACCAAACCTTTGGCTTCACTAGTAAGTTTCATATCGCATCTTGGGAGTCTACCACTAGAAGTCCACAAAATATTCACTAGATAACATTCAAAGTTAACCCTTCTCTTTAAAATTCTTTTTAAAGTCTTATGATTCACATTAAGATATCTACTTATGTTACTAATCAATCTTTTTTCAGTTGTTGATTTAGTAACTAAAGTTATTGGTATTGCTCATCATGTTGCATTCTTATCTTTAGGGTGATTTCTCTTTCTAATAACATCAAAGGCATTAGAAATAGTGGATACAACTTATTTTAAAGACTCATTTTTATTCTTTGGTTTTGCATACCTTTTCATTACTTTTCACTTTTTATATTAGGATTAACCTTAGATAGATATAACAATTACATGCAAATATAACCAATACTAGAAAATAGTAGATTGCATAAAAGAGAACACAAGACACCAAGATTTTATGTGGTTCACCTAATCCTTGGGCTAATCCATCAACAAAATGTCCAATATTATTATTATTATATAGCAATTACAACCTGATTACAATTTGTAATCTCTTATAGCTCAATGCCATTGCAAGAAGCTACAATATCACCATTCATAATGAAATCCCTAACCCTAAGCCCTTTTATACAAGTTTTTTTTGCTGAAAAAATTAGGGATAGAATAATAGAAAAATAGTAGCTAATGTCTTTTACAATATAAGGGCATTTTTGGCTTCGGGGGTGCTTCCCCCCCAAACTCCCATAGGGGCATTACCCCTTGATCCCACCCTATACTGCAATAGGGAGCACACTTGGGTCCTGGGGCCATTGCCCCCAAAACCCCATAGAAATAATATGAAGAGAAAACTATGCCAATAAACCTCTAAGTCTAATTAGTCTCCACATCACAAAAATCTCTCACTTAAAGACTAATTAGGCTCTAGAACAATAACCTCCCACTTGGAGACTGATCATAGCACTACTAAATCTATAGCTCCCACTAGAATATCTCAAACCACCTTGGACTTTTTTGTTCTTTTGTTTTATTTAGTCAAGAAGACCAATCAAAGTTGAAGAGGGATTCAACTTCTCCTTGTCACTACCTTTGTAAATATATTCATTGGATTTTTACTTGTATATATCTTCTCCAACTTTTACTATGCATTATCCAAAATTGACTTAATGAAATGGTACCGCAACTATATGTGTTTTGTCTTTGAATGTAGAGCTGAATTCTTTGCAAGATGAATGTCACTTTGAATATCTATAAACAAATAATTATCCTTCTGAGGTTATCCTAGTTCTTCCAAGATGAACTGAAGCCATATCATCTCCTTGGTTGCCTATGCAGTAGCAACATACTCTACCTCTATAGTGGATAAAGAATTTGTTAAGATAATGGGTGTGCCACATATCTCACAATATTGTTATACTGTATTATTTTATTTTATTATATAATGTTGCATTTAGATGGATGTACAATATGGAAATATTTCCATGAGATATATTGGATGAGTTATATTATAACATTGTGATAATGTTTCATGTAATTATTTAATATTGGGGAAGAGAATTAAATTTTCAATATTAAATGTGAGGTCAATGGGTTAGGTAACACATGGTTTATGTAATACCACTTAGTGGTTTTGTGGGACTTGCTACTATATAAGCAACCATAAGGGTAGTTGTTGGTGAGAGAAGATAGAAGGGAAAAAGGGAAAGAGTCAAGTGGGACAAGGCTTAACAGGTTAGCCAAGGGAGAATTTGTGAAGGTTGGAAGCATGGCATGGGATGTGTGGATGCATGCTTGTTCACATGGATTTCTTGGTAGTGGCTACGGCTTTGGAGGATTTTTTGGTTGTATTACAATAATGTTTTTTTTGAATAATACATGGTGATTGATGCTTTTGAAGGCTAGGATTTTCTCTCAATGAGGGTTTCACAAGGTATATCTTGTGTCACATTTTTTTGAGTATATTGTCCATTCTATTGCATGTGGATTTTAGTTGCATATGTATTTCAGATCTATTATGGGTTATATAGAAATGGTTATATTCTTTATTGCAAGTTTTCTTACAACATTAACCTTATGTAACCTAAAAACCTAGTTCACGACTACCCCATCAACAATAAATACATAACCTATAGTACTCCACTTCGTATCAATATCCCCTACCAAATCTAAGTCAACATAGAATTTTAAATTAAGAGTAGAGCCCCCAAAGTGTAAACATGCACTAGATGTTCCCCTCAAATATTTGAGAATCTATTTAACTACATTCCAATGCTCAGTTCCTAGATAACTCATATACCTGCTAAAAAATCCCACTGCATGTGCAATATCTAGCCTTGTACATACCATAGCATACATCAAGCTTCCTATAGCTAAATCATAAGGTACCTTGGAAATCTTATCCTCCTCTTCTTGTGTCTTCAAACACATCTCCATAGTCAACTTCAAATGACTAGGTAAATGTGTGTTGCTAGCTTTAGCATTATCCATAGAGAAACATTGCATCATTTTCATAATATAATCATCCTAAGATAATGTCAATTTCTTGTTCTTCCTATCTCTACAAATATTCATACCAAGGATTTGTTTTGGTGCCCCCAAATCCTTCATAGAAAATGCATGTGCTAACTGGGGTTTCCACCCATTAATATGATCCATGTTAGACCTAGCTACAAGCTTATCATCAAAATTTAAACATAAAATAATGTAGTTGTCATCACCCAATTTCTTAAAATAAACACAATGATCTAAATGACACATACTATATCCATGCTCATGCATAAAAGTGTCAAATTTTAGATACCATTGTCGAGGTGCTTGCTTCAAGCCATTTAAACTTTTCTTCAATCTACACACTAAGTTCTCTCTACTTTTGACCTCAAATCCCTATGGTTGAGCCATACATATCTCCTCATCCAAATCACTATGAAGGAGGGTTGTTTTAACATCAAGCTACACAAAATGTAATTCTTTAGTAGCCATAATGCTTAAAGCAGTGAAAATAGAAGTCATTTTAACAACTGGAGAAAATATCTCATCAAAATTAATGCCCTTTTTCTATGAAAATCCTTTTACCACTAACATGACTTTAAATATTTTCTTACCTCCATCCTCTTCTTTTAACTTGTAAAACAATTTATTCTATAAAGCCTTCTTACCTACATGCAACTTGCATAAATCTCATGTCTTATTTTTAAGCAAAGAGTCAATTTCTTCTTTCATTGCAGACTCCAAATTAATCTTTGTATCCACTTGAATAGCTTCATCATAACATTCAGGTTCACGAGCATCAATAAGTAAAATAAAATACAAGGAGAAAATCTTTTTTGAGGTCTACTCATCCTTGTTGACCATCTAACATTCATTGGGGTGTGTGGTATTTGTTGTTGTGTTTATTACACTTCATGAGAAATTGCTAGAACATCATCTTTTGGAGTATCATCCAATACTATATAATCATTTTCTTTTTTCTCATGTCGTTGCAACATAGCTTTGCACAACACTTTCTCATTGAATATGACATCTCTACTTCTTCAAATTTTACAATTTTCAAAATCTCAAAGCCTATAACCAATTTCATTGATGCCATATCCAACAAATACACATTTCTTTGACTTAGCTTCTAGCTTGGTTTTATTTTTAGAATCTATATGAGAAAATTCTTCACAACCAAAGGTTTTGAGAAAAGAATAACTCATCTCCTTAATAGTCCATGTTTCCTCTAGAATACCAGAGCCCAAAGGAGTATAGGGACCTCTATTAATCAAATATACAATATTATTGATAGCCTCTTCCCACATGTTTAAGGGAAACCCTACATGTTAGATCATGCTTTGTGCACGCTCCATTATAGTCTTGTTTATGCATTTAGCCACTCCATTTTCTTGTGGAGTCCTCAAAATAGTATTCTATCTACAAATACCATTAGTGGAGAAATAATATTCAAATTCATGACTACAATACTAACCACCACTATTAAATATGAGACATTTTAATTTATTTCTAGTCTCATTTTCAACCAAGCATTTTCATTTCTTAAAAGTTTGAAACACATCAGATTTCTATCTAAAGAAATAAACCCATACTTTTCTAGTTGCATCATCAATAAATGTAACATAATAATAAGATCAACTGAGGGAAGATACCTAACCTGATCCCCATACATCTGTATGCACAAGCTCTAATTGAACTCACTTTTATTTTTCTTCCAAGTCTTCACAAAACTTACTCTCTTTTGTTTTCCACACACACAACTTTCACAAAAATCCATATTGACACATTTTAGACCTGGTAAAACTTTCTTTGAATGAAGTACTTTCATACCCTTCTCACTCATGTTCCCAAGTCTCTTGTGCCACAACACTATATTAGAATATACATCAACTATTTGTTCTCCCTACTCAACTATAGCAATTGTTCTTGAACATTTATTTTTCTTTGAAACAATAAAAGTAGACGGAACAATATGACCTATACAAAGATATAAGGTGCCTACTTTCACACCTTTTGCTACTACAAGGGAACCTTTTGAAACCTTCCAAATTTGATCATTAAAAGTAACTACACAACCCTTATCACCATGTTGCCCTACTAAAAGTACAATCCTACTCAGCCGTGGAACATGTCTTACCTCATGTAGTAGCCAACGATTCTCATTTTGCAACTCAATCTTAACGTTTCCCTTTCTAGAAATTTGATAGGGTTCATTATTCCCCAAATAAACAAGCCCAAAATCCCTTTTGAAATAATGAATGAAATAAACACTATGAGTTGTAGCATGAAATGAAGCAACAGAATCTAAAACCCATGAATCAGCAAAAATTTCTAAAGACCAAAGAAAAAAAATCCTCTTTAGATTTTTTACTTACCACATTTGCCTCCTTGTTCCCTTTTGGTTTAGCTCCTTCATTGTTCTCTTGAGTCCAACAATGTTTCTTCTTATGCCCTCATTTTCCATAGTATTAGCAATCTCTCGATCTTTTGGATTGAGACCTCTTCCCCTTTGACTTTCCTCTCAATTTCCCATATTTTTAGAATTATTTCCTCTCTCAGTCATTCTACCTCTACTTTGTACATTTAAAGAACTTCCTAATGTAGATTCACTTGAGGTTTTTCTATGAGTTTCATCACTCAAAATAACGTTGATCACATCATCATATTTTAGGGTACTAGATCCAAAAAAAAATTACTCACAACCATTACCAAGCCATTCCATCTTTCAAGAAAAGAACACAAAATCAAGAGAGCCCTAATTTCTTCATCAAAATTGATACCCATAGAAGATAACTGACTATTAATAGTATTAAACTCATTTAAATGATCCATAGTAGATCCACCTTCTATCATTTTCATATTAAATAAGCACTTCATGAGAAATACCTTGTTTGAAGTAGAGGGCTTCTCATATAGTCTCACTAGGGTTTGCATCAAATCTCTAGTTTCCTTCACTTTTGTAATATTAAATGTCACCAATGGTGCTAGGCATAATCAAATGCTTCCACATGCTTTTTTGTCCAAAAGATCACAGTCATCATTTGTCATAGATCCCTGATTCTTGGTTTTTCCTTCCAATGACTTCCATAAATCCTTCTGATAAGGATAGTCCTCCATTTGCATTTTCCATAACTGAATGTTTTGCCCATTAAAATTGTCAACCATTAGCTTACCATCATCTGCTATTGCTCCCACTCAATTGTGAGACCTTCCTATATAGGATCGCTAAAAAAAATACGATGATGGTTTGGCTAAAAGAATGATGACTATCTGGCTCTGATACCACTTGTTAGGATTAACCTCAGACATAAATAATAGTTACATGCAAATATAGCCAATACCAAAAAATGGTAGATCACATAAAAGAGAACACATGACACCAAGATTTAACATTATTCACCCAAACCCTAGGCTACATCCACCAATAGCAAGTCTAATATTATTATTATCTAGTGATTACAACCTGATTACAATTTGTAATCCCTTACAACTCAATACTACCATGAGAAACTATAATATCACCATTCATAATGAAATCGCTAACCCTAAGCCCTTTCATACAAGCATTTTCCACTTACAAAATTAGGGATAGAATAATAGAAAAATACTAGCCGACACCTTTTACAATTCAGGGGCATTTCCCTAGGACCTCATAGGGGCACTACCCCTTGACCCTTGTCTTGGGGGTGCTACCCCCAAACCCTCGGAGCAATAATATGGAGAAAAAATTGTGCTAAATAAACCTCTAAGTCTAATTAGGCTCCACATCACAACATTTTAGACATTTTGATTAGTTGCAACATCAAATGGCATTGAAACCCAAATTTTTAATTATAAAAAAAAAAAAGTCTATATAATCTATTAGCATGTGTCCTAATTTATGTCCACAAAATTGATCCATGAAGATTATCTACCACATCATTAGAAAAAATGAAAATTATGTTTATGCATTTCAGTATCATTTTGACATATTTGTTCAGTACTTGGTGTTTCTATGTCTACATTTCAGACCATTGTTATTTACAATTGTCATTTCATTTTCAATGTTATTTGGAATTTGAATCTCATTTTCAATTTTTTTTGGTATTTCTTTTGAGGCATGGATTTCCATTGGATTTTGTTGTACATGATTGTTTGGCAATCTATTCTCATAAAAAAAATCTAAATCATTTAAATTGTAACATGCTTCTTAAAATTCACCAATTTCATCATGAGAAAAAAATCCAGGGTTCAGAGACACATCTATATTGTATGTTTGATTAGATCTGCACTTGAATCTCCTTGTATTGGGTTCTCTTGCCTCTTCATTCATCGTGGTATTCTTAATGTCTTTCTCCTCTGAAACATTGCTCAACTCTCTAATTCTTTGTTTTCTCTCTCATTGACATTGTGCTTAATTCACTTTATTTGTTGCAATCTCCTCATTTGTCAAAACTTTTATTTTCTTCTTTCTTTGTTGTGTTGATCCCATATTTGCACCAATTTTTAATTCGAATCAACAACTTGGAAATTGTAGAAGACAAGAAAACATAATAATTATCACAGAAATTTATTTTTGCAATTTGAAACTATCATTCAATCATTGCAATTATTGAAAAATGCTTTGTAGAGCGTCTTTTGGGGCCCAATAGGTACATTAAAATTGGGTACCCAATTGTTTAAAAATTAGGTGCCCAATTTGGTTAATGACTAAATCCAAATTAGGCACCCAATTTTTGAATTGCAAATCAGGTGCCAGATTCTAGTGTCATGGGTGGGAATTTTCCATGGGCATGAATTAATATTGGAAGTTTCCTTAGGAAAAGGCATGGCATGGGCTTGGTGGAACCAAGCCCATGCTTTATGAACCAAGTTTTGACTAAGGTATTCAATTGATAATTTCAAGGATTGTTGTAATTTTTATACAGTCATCCCCATTGAAATTTTTGACAAAATCTAAACCCATTATAGTTCTTATTATTCTAATTTCAGCAATATAAATTTTATAGTTTTATGAGCTCACTTGTGTTTTTTCCATTATTTATTAATCAAAAGTATCTTAAACATTAAATAGTGACATTCACTAAAACTTTAATAACTTTTTAAATTTTTCATAGTTTGTAAATTAATTTACATGTCATCAATCCTCACAAAATTCTTTTGAAGTTAAAAAAATCCATAAAAATTAAATTTTGATGTAATTATGACGTCTGTACAAGAGAGGTTTTAGAAATTAGCATAATTGTCAATTAGTAATTAATAAAAAAATATTCATTAAAAAATTCAAAAAAAATTTCTCATCAATTTATGGTGTGTCAAATAACTTCATTTAAATTGATTCACAAAAATTCATTTAGTTGTGTCAAATTATGGTGTTTGTACATGAGCATGGTATGGTCCTAAGATAGGCATTTTGAAAAAGTGGTTTTTAAAGATCAATACCAAGCAATAATCTATCATATGGGTATACAAATAAATTACATATTCAAAAAGAATATTCTTGGCACTACAAATTTTTCTATAAATTTTTTTAATATTTAATCTCCAAATGGCTCAAATTTTTGCATCAATTGACAATATATTTCAAAAATAGGAAAAATGCTTCCACTTTTCGGCCAAAATTGAGATATGACTTCTTGTAGTGACCCTAAAGTAGTTCAAAGGATTTGTAGGTTTAACCTTAATAGTCATTACATGCTTCTCATATCATACAAAAGGTGTATCAATAGAACAAACAGTTGTAGAAAAAGGAAACCATGCACATAACTTATCATAGAAAGTGGTAGGAGAAGGCTCGAAAGGGTAAGAGGGTAGATCATTTGATTACTCATTCACATCTTCCTTACCAATGGTCTCATTTATAAAGCTATCATCAAAGTACTCATCAACTTCATTTTCTAAGTAATCTCCTTGTGGACTTCATGGTGGATTCCCTTCTTGGTCACTTGGTTGATCCTCTTGGTCTTGATGATCCTTTTTATTCTTCTCATCATATGGTATTATTGCAGCACTTGTAACTATTTTATCTATATTTTCATCCTAAGATTCATCCTCTTTAAATACAACATCCCCACTCACAATGATTCTTTTGGTGATAGGATTAAACAACCTATATACCTTAGATTTCTCATCATAGCCAACGAAAATTCAATTCTCACTCTTATCATCTAATTCATAACTAGTTTCTTTTGGAACATGTCCATATGAAATACAGCCAAATACTTTGAGATGAGAAACACTATGAATCTTACCACTCCATGCTTGTTGTGGAAGCATGTCCCTCACAATCTTTGTTGAACTCCTATTCAATATTAAAAAAGCACAAGAAACTTCTTCAACCCAATACTCATTAGGGAGATTTTTACCTTTCAACATGCTCCTTTCCATCTCCATTATTGTCCTATTCTTTCTCTATGCAACACCATTTTTGTGTGGTGTGTAACTAGTAGTAAATTGAATTTTTATTCAATGATCCCTACAATAATCTAATAACTAACATGACTTATACTCTTCTCCTATATCAGATCTCAGTAACTTGATAGGAAAACCACTTAGTTGTTAGAAATAGGAATTACTTGGGGGGCGGGGGGGTTGAATCAGTAATCTAAAAACTTTAGTTGCCAACTAAATATTATTTATTACTTTGAACCATACACAATAAAGTAAACAAGAAATGATGAACAATAATGGTAACCATGCACAAAGATAACTCATAACACCATATTTCATTAACTAGGAAAACCCTAGCCAAGGGAAACTCTAGTGGGGATGATACCCACTAGATAATATACAGATATATATATGTTCCTTGTTAGAGGATGGACCTTGTTAGGAGTCAATGAGAAAATTTAATATAGATTCGCTATTAGGAGATTCCAACCTTGTTAGGAGTTGTATTATAGTAGATGCAAGATGAGCCCACTGCCCAAACATGCACTTCTAATTACAAGAAGAGCTCATTGCCCAAAGAAGTAATTAGTCCTCTAGTATATAGGTGATGTAACTTCCTTCTTGTCTGATCCTTGATCTTCAGCTTGATCTCAGATCATAAAAATAGATTCTAAAAAATTCACATATATCGCTTCACAAAAGTTCGTATATCACAATACAATTGCTCAACACAACACTTGCGCAACACATCAGAACACAAAACTTGAATTCACAAGATGTCCTTTGCATAAATACCATGCCTTTTCAAAAATTTATGCCAGGTCAACTAAGATCATAATATACTTTCCCAACTTAGAGAAAACATCTAGGATGTCGACCCTAATTGGTCAAGTAATTATTTTAAAAAAAAAATTATTCCTTTAACTTTAATTTTGTTATTTTGTTTTACTGGTAAAAAGAAAATATATCTTTTCTATATAGTTTGTATTGATTTTTGAAGTTATATATGTCATCATAAACATGTATACTATCTTCACCTAACTTTTCTAATCATAATATGATGTCAGTAACAAGTTACATACAAAACAATACACTGTTGTAAACCAATTTCATACTTAGACAATTTTTTGAGTACCAAAAGCTAAGTATCTTTATTTCTAAGTTTTTGTACAATAATATACATCATGTGTTGCCATAAATGACAACAATTACATATCTTCATTATCCAATTTTCAACAATCTCCCCCTTTGCAATTGATGACCCAATAAAATAGGGAAAATTGGCTAAGTATCTAAAACTTTTCCAAGACATTAAAATATCAATACATTAATTATCTTTTACAACTTATCCATCTTACATATGCTCCCCCTTTTGATACTATTTTATACCTTACCTTATCTTATAATAAAATTTTCTTATGCATCTTCTCCCCCTTTGACATGAATGACATAGATCAGAATGTCAAAAGCTGTCAAAAGTTGTCCATCTACTATCAAAAACTATAATATTCTACCTTAAGTTGATAATGTCTTCATGCAATCATCAAATCTTACCTTGAGACTATTTAAACCTTTTTTCCATGTATACTTGGGTGTTTTAATAGAGGTGAGAATTGTGTATAGGGCATATGAGGTAATCTCAACTGCATTTAGATCAGAGTATAAAAAGTTTGAATAGGTGTCCTTGGATTTAACACACTCCTCCAAATATCTCTCAATAAATGATATTTTTGGAGCAATACATTCTTTGAATTCTAGTACTCTATTCAAAATTTGTTCTTTTTGAAGTTCTAGTTTCCTTATATCACTATAAACACTGGCTAGTTGTCCTTCAAAGTCATCAACTTTACTAGAAGGTTGTTATACTTGGTTTGATAGAGCTTCTAGCTCACTCATCTTTCCTTTAATCTAGCTGTCAAAATCCTTGGTCAACTTATGAGATAAGGTACACTTAAAGTACAATACATTTCCATCTTGTTGACATTTCCAAAGTTCCTTGATACACGTATCAAGAATTAGCAAATCATTCTTGATATTCTAAAAAATGGTGCTATGAAAATTAGCATCATGTGAAATTTGGGCCTTTGACTCTGCAACATTCAAATAATTTGTAAATTCTTCATCAAAATATTTTAACACTACTTGTGCCTCTTATTTAGGATCTACCTCTATATGCTGGACTGTCAGAGTACTATGTAATCTATCAGTTACCTACATTAAGGTTCTCTATAGCCTCTTCACTTTCCTATTCTTCTTGATTAGTTTTGTCAGAGATGAGATAAAGTCAATTTGGTCATCATCGTCACTTGTTAGGATAGCAAGCAAAAGTGGAGTGCATGAACTAGATGGTTTAGATTCATCTTCCCTTTGCTTCTTCTATGCTACCTCTTTGACTATTCTCTCTTCCTTCTCTTTCTCTTCCTTTTCTTTTCTTTCTTTCTCTTTCTTTTCTTCCTCCTCTATTCTCTTCTTCCTTTCTTCCTCTATTTTACTTTTCTTTTCTTCCTCAATTCTTATTTTCATTTTTTCTTCATGTAATTTCTTCTGGGCTTCTTCTATTTTTCTCTTTTCCACTTATAATAGCCTCTTCTCCTCTTCAATTTGTTTCAATTGATCTTGAATAGCGTCAACCTAAGATCTGGGTTGTTGAAAACTTCCAAAAGGGTTAGAATCATCAATGTTAATAGTAACATTGGTCTAATCAATTTTTGTTGTATCACCACTTATTGACACTTCCAAAGTTCTAGGTGCTAGTGAAAGTGTTGCCTTTGATTCTGTCAACATCTAATTGATAACAATAATTGTTTTGCTCCTTATTTTATGCTTCTCACCCACCATAAATAGAAATGGTCTCATCTTGTTTCTTAAGTAAGGTGCCAAATTGTTCAATAGTTTCTTTACTTCATCCTCATCATTTGTCTTTCATATGGTCCTTATCATAGACTTCTAAAGTTCTATTTCCTCTTTTCAAGCTGGTATCTTCTTCTCTATAAGTTTTTCATAGACGTTCCAATTTACTATGCCTTTAATATCCTTAAGTTTTAGATTGTTCTCAATAGAGATATCAATCTGATATTTCTCAATATCATTATAAAAATCATTAAATTTGTTCATATGAACAAAGCTTCCTTCATTTGCAATGGCTAAATTTATCTTATCAATCTTTGGCTTCCATGGTTGCCCTACTTTTCATGTTTTCTATTTATAAATGGTAACTTTCTCTACATGTTTTACTTGTTCTTCTTCTTCTTCTTCACTAGATTCCATAATTGTCAATAATGTCTTTTGTCTTTTTTATGGTCTAGTAGCCTATTGTTTGACTCCTTTAATCTTGGTAGTTACAACTTCCACTAATCTTGTTGATTTCCTCTTCAGCTCACTTGGTTGTTCAACTGACACTACAACATATGGAATGCTATATTCTAGAGATGTCCTTGTAATAGACATTGACAAAGGTTGCACATACATTATTCCTTGTTTCATTGTCTGTCTAACTACCTATGCCTCGCATTCTGTCATACCAACCTTAGTTAGAGATTTCTTCATTATTGTCTCAATTTTCTTGTGAGATGCTTTCTCTAAAGATGCTTGATGGGTTGATTGGGTAATTTCTTCATAAGTCCTAAATCTATATTCATCTTGGTCCTTCTCTGAGTTCAACAATAGATCAATATATCCAATTGCTACATCATCACTTAATTCATAACCTAAGAGATCAAGGAATATTTCTTGAGGTTCTACTACTTGAATATGGGATAAATCTATATCAACCATAATACATATATTATTTTAAAATCTTTCTACAATTCAAGGTGTAATTTTGAATCTTTGTCTCATTCCATTTTGAAATGTTTTCATGATCAAATTTCGGTTACCCAAGATTTTATTTGTTGGCTATATTCTACATAGATTTGTAATCTTCTCCATGGTATACTTCTCACTACTCATAATCTCTGTAACTGATAAGTATGGAAATCTCTTAAGTACATGAAAGAATATATGATTGATCAATGACAAAAATCTGGACAAACCATTCTTGGTCCTCTTGATTTTCTCTAGGTTTTCAAGAAGTTTCATTCTTAGAATTTCAATAACTTTAACTTGTTCATTCTCAACACAAATCTTATAGGAATCTTAGATGAATCTTGCTGACCACTCATCAATCTTAGAACTTGCACATATAGAATAAGCAATGATTTTTCTCAAGAATCTTACATCATCTTGTTTAATGGTGCTGATCACCATGACCTTCTCATTATAAAATACTATTGTGTAGCTCTCTACCTTCTTCTTAACAAGTTTCTGACCTATAGGTACACTACCTTGTTTGCTAAGACCAGTTACCTCATGAATAAAGTTAGTTGAAATGTCAGCTACATTGTCTTCCATCCATAATTTTCCATCATGTATTCTACTTAGTATGATCTAAGTCCACTCTTTAGTGTCCAATTCTCAGTAAAGATGATATTTTAAAAGGTCTAGTTCTTTGAAATGTTCAAATCCAGTCTTTATAGTCATATCATGGTTAAAGACAATTTCCATATCTTTTTTCATATACTCACTCCCAATAGTTTCAAATTTTTTATTAAGATAACTTCTTATGTCTTCGAAATACACTACATTATTTAGAGTAATGGATACATATCCATATTCTATCAAATATAAACTTTACTGAAGAAATTTTGTAGATAAACAATTAAATATCTCTTTCAAAAAATAGGGTTTAGGTCAAAATTGCCTTGTCAAGTTGTATCTGAGTGCTCTATGCTTTTGATGTGATTGTAAAAAAGTGGTAATCAAGTCTATACTCCATTTTATTCATTCAATTTGAACTTGCATTAATTACATACTTTGCAAACACTAAAAATTTATCAATTACATTATTAAATCAAATATCTACTTGAAATCTTTGTTCGATCTTCAAATGTTACATGATGTTTACCATATCTTCCTTGAATAATGACAATGCTTCAAGAATCTTTGCTCTTAAATATTCTTTGTAAAAACATAGTTTTCATCTTCTTTTATAGAATTAACTTCCTCTATAATAATAGTAACTCTTAATTCCTTTGTAACTAGTTTCGATAAGCCCCAAATTTCAAGTGAGCTTAGATACCATCTAAACTTATCTTGATACAACTTTTTTCAACTTCACTACCCATAATTCAATCTCTAAATGAAGTTTCAAGTTTTGGTGCTATAAACAAGCTCAATCAAACTCAATTATTGACTTCAATCTTCCTATCTCACTATCTCCTAACTTTTCTTTTGAGATGTCTAATCCTTTTATGAATGTCTTATTGAGTTTTTCTCAAAGTTCACTAACTACATTTTGTTGTTCCTAATTATGTTTCTTAGTTCTAGTGTTCCTTTCAAAATTCCTTCAATCATTTCTAATGTTTGTTCCATCATTCCTTACGTTTCTAAAGTTTCTTCCATTATTCCTTCTATCTCAAAAGTTTTTGTCCATTCTACAATACCTTGTTGTATGCCCAAATTTTTTGCATAACTAACATACTAGAGTTTTTCTTTTAGAATTCTACTGATCAATGGGTGCATGACAATTCCAAGCTATGTGCCCAAATTTTTTACACTTATAACACATGATCTATCTTATTTCTTCATAAGGTCTTCCTTCTCTCAATCTTGTCTCATTAGATCTTCTTCTATCTATAGGGTTAGCATTTCTAGACATTCTGTTGTTCCCTTAATCTATCATTATCATATTTTCATTTCCTACAATCAATTGCTTTATGACCCATACCATGACAACTATGACAATAAAAATCTGTACCATGATGAAATGACTTATTTGTAAAATCTCTTTTCATATGACCTATTTCATTAGATGAAAAACACTTACCTCTAAATTCATACTTGGTTTCTTTATGAGATTCCACTTTCTTAGATTCATCCAATATCTCAACTTCCTTCTCTTTTTTTAGGTTTCTTTGCAGACATGTTAAATAGATAACCAAGACTAGTCTTATCATAGGTAGGTCTCTGTATTGACATTGAATTGACATTGAATTATCAAGCTTTTTTTTGCTAGAATAAATATTTTCACGTTGTTTCTCAGACTAAGTTAGTTCACCTTTTAAAATAGTGTTGTACTTATGAAGTTCTTCATGATCTTCTTTCAATTTTTCAAATTCAAATGCCTTCTTTGCCAGACTCACTCTAAGATTTGTATTTTCAGTCTTTAGGTTGGTAATCTTCAATTCATGCTTCAATATCTTATACTTTGTCTTTAGCTTTGAATTATCATCATCACTAGTTTCAAATTCAATAGATTCAGGCTTGGATTTGAGATGTTCAATCTTATCCTTCAACTATCCAATATACACTCTTGAAGTCTTCATATCTATCCTTCAGCCTATTTCTTTCTTTATTAAGGAGATTAATTTGTTGAACTACCTCTTCAAGGTTCTTCATCAACTGTTCCATATACATAGGGATCTTACTCAAGTTATTAAGCCTCTTCTAAGTAATTGTGCTCTAATACCAATTGTTAGAAATATGAATTATTGAGATGGGGGTGAATCAGTAATCTACAAACTTTAGTCACCAACTAAATACTATTTATTACTTTTAACCATACATAATGAAGTAAACAAGTAATGTTGAATAGTAATAGTAACCATGCACAAAGAAAACTCATAACACCATATTTTGTTACCTAGGAAAAGCGTGGCCAAGGGAAAACCCCAGTAGAGATGATACCCACTAGATATTAATATACTAATATATATTTTCCTTGTGAGAGGATGGACCCTATTAGGATTCAATGAGAAAATTTAGTATAGAGAGTCCTTATTAGGAGACTTTGAATCCCTATTAGGAGTTGTAGTATAGTAGAAGCAAGATAAGCCCACTACCCAAACCTGTACTTCCAATTACAAGAAGAGCTCAATACCCAAACAAGTAGTTAGTCCTTTGGAATATAGGTGTTGTAAGTTCTTTCTTGACTGATCTCTTATCTTCAACTCAATCTCAGATCACAAAAATAGCTTCTTAAAACTTCGCATATGTTGCTTCACAAAAGTTTGCATATTACAACACAATTGCTCATTAGAGAACTTGTACACACATCATAACACAACACTTGAATTCATAAGATGTCCTTCTCATAAATACCATGCCTTTTCACAAATTGATGCTAGGTTGGTTAAGACCATAATATACTTTTCCAACTTAGAGTAAACATCTAGTCTGTTGACCCTGATTGGTCAAGTAATTATTCCGTTACCTTTAATTCTATAGTTTTGTTTCACTGGTAAAATGCAAATATCTCTTTTCCATGTAGTTCGTACTAATTTTTGAGGTTATACATTTCATCATAAACATGTATATTATCTCTATGTAACTTCACTAATCATAATATGATGTTAGTAATAAGTTACATACAAAACAATATACTACTATAAACCAATTTCATACTTTGACAATTTTCTGATTACTGAAAGCTAAGTATCTTTATTTATGAGGTTTTCTAAAAGCATGTACATCATGTGTTGCTATAAATGACAAAAATTACATATCTTCATTAGCCAATTGTCAACATTTGTTTCTCAACAAAAGCCTTGAATTCTTTAAATTTTTCAAATGTTTCAGATTTATATTTAAATCAGTAAACCCATGTCTTTCTGCTAAATTCACCAATAAATGTTAAAGAAATAGTGCCCCCCTACCCATTGATGCTATTTCATTGGACAACATGTTTGAAATTATTGAAATAATCATAAGAAAAGTTGAGGGAGATTGTTGGAATAAAATATGGAACTAGTAAAGAATATCCTCAATCATTGTTTTGTCATTGATGTCAAACTTGCTACTTGCAGGGATGACAATTGCTTTAGTGATCCAAATGATATCAATTAGTTGATTGTCAAGGTGGAGGCAATTAATAAGATGTAACTAAAATACCTAGAGAAAGATTGAAGTTATGATGTTGAAATGAAGTACAAGGATCAGCTAAGCCATTGATGAAAGAATGTATTTGATGACATACTACAAAGAATGGGCACGCTGAAACATATCAAAGATTTAAGGTTTTAACTAAGTCTTTTGTAAAGATCAAACTAAGTTCAAGTGCTGAGTAAGTTCAAGTGTCGAGTAAGTTCAAGTGCCAAGTAAGTTCAAGCGCCGAGCAAGTTCAAGTGCCGAGCTGGTATAGGTGCTGAGTAACACAGAGGTGCCGAGCACTAGTAACTCAATAATGCCGAGTTGCTGCATTATTTAGGAAATCAAAGATTCGCCAGATCTAAGCCAACAAGGTTGTTATCTAGAAATCTGTGAATTAAAAGAAAGATAAGAACAATGAGTTGGTGGCACAAAACACCATGTAGAACATTTTTAAGATACAACTGGTGAAGTTTCAAGAAGAAAACAAGATATGGGGTAGATACATTGTATCCTACCTAATCAATTTTGAAACCCTAAAATTGAAGAGAGAAAATTGAGTGGTAAAGGAAAATTAGACTTCTATATAAGAAGACATAAGTTAATAAAATAAAAGAGAGAGAGCGAGAGGGGATAGAAGAAAAGGAGACAGTGGTCAAGCATAAAAGAATGAAATGCTGAAGAATGCGACTAGGAGAAGATAGCGTAGAAATTCTATTTGTATAGATGACCACAAAGATGATTGCATTGGTAGAATGAGTGAGAAGACTCAAGGAGATGAAGCTTGAGAGGAAGACAAGCAGTCAGAGCTAAAGAGATTAAGGCCAAGCATAAGGATTGAACTGAAAGTGTAATCTAAAATCTGCAAAGTATGTTGTAAGTTATATCAGATCAAAAAATCATTATTGTTACTTTCTAGCAATTGTAATTGTAATTCTAAATCCTATGGACTTAGGTTGGTTTAACAGCCATTAGAAAAATCCTTTAATAGGGTGACATTCCAAGTGAATGTTCTAAAGACCTTTAACCAGGCCCATTCCTAACAGTTTGGTGAAATCCTCTAACAAGGTCACATTTAACAGTGTGTTGTAAGCCTTTAAGAGGGCAGGCTTTTAACAGGGCATCACTTCAGAAGAGTGAGAATCAAGTAGCATGTTATTGGTGGTTTTTCCCAAATTGGGTTTCCACGTAAATCATTGTGTTATGTGTTGATCTTGAGTGTTTTATCTTTGCATGCTAATTTACTGTAACTTGCTTATATGATTGATTTAAGTATGGATTCATTAAAAGTAGTAAAAAGGTATTAATAGGGAATTTGGACCTTGAATAACTGATTCACCCCCCCTCTCAGTTATTCTAAAGAATTCTAAAACAACATATATCTAAATGAACAATTTCTAAATGTACCCTTACTCTATATGACATCCTTTTGGAAAACTCTCTCTATGATGTTTGGCCAAAATAAAACTTTCACATGGACTTAATGATGCATCACTTGGGGATAAGCCTCTTACCATTTCCTTTCTTTGCAATAAAGATAATCCTTTGATATTTATACGACCATACCTCAAGTTCTATATCTATGTCTGACCTTGACTTGTTGCCTTGAAACTTGCTACAATTTCATTAATCATATTAGTCTTTAACTAAACTAGAAAAATTCTATTATTTGTCATTTCTACCCTTGCAATCAGCAAGCTACTAGGAGGCATAACAAATATAGTGCACACATTTTTCTCAAAAATAACACTATAACCCTTTTTGACTAAGTTGTCCCACAATTTTAAGATTATGTTTCATACTAGGTAAAAAGTATACATCAAAATAGATTTCTTACCATTTTCCACTTACTTCCACTATCTCATTATTTCCTAACTTCACTTTTGATTTAATTGATTTATCCAAGCTTTCAAAAAACTCTTTGTTTCTATCATATAGCTGCTACAACCACTATCTAGAAATCAAAAAACATTTGAACTCTGTTGGTCTATATTATAAGTAATGAACAATGACTTAGAAATACTCTTAGAAAATTTTTCATTTTGATGAAACATATCAACTTGTTTCTTTCTACACTCATTTGAAAAATGTCCAAACTTCTTATAGTAATAACATTTAGCATTTGTTTTATCATACCTCTGTGATGTCTAGTTTTTATTGCATCCCCTTGAGTTAAAGTATTGATTTCTCCTTCCTCCTAGATCTAGAATCTTTCCTTATTCTTTTTGAGAATTATATTTGCCTCTTCCTCTTCTTCTAAATATGGAATTTACTATTCCTCTGGCTCTACCAAACATCATTTTTGTTTTGAATGCATTCTCCAGTGAATCACCATTACACTTGTTTAACCCGCCTTCATAATTATACAAGGATCCAAACACCTCATCTATACATAATATTGTTAAATCCCTAGATTCTTCAATTGTGGCCATAATAATATCAAATTTAGGGGGAAAACCTCTTAAAATATTCTCTACAACCTTCTAATCAATAAGTTCATCACCATTAATCCTTATTTTACTAACCACATTCATAGCACGATTTGAAAATTCTCTACAAAATCATAATCCTTCATTTGTAAATTATCAAATTCTCTTCTAAGTGCTTTCAATTTAACAATATTTACCTTACTTGTACCTTGATATAAAATCTTAAGAATGACCCAAGCTTTCTTAGTTGTAATAGTTGGCTTAATTTTTCCAAGAGCCAAGTCATCTAGTGCTTGTCCAATAGTCTGCAAAGCTCTTTTTTTCTTTTGCCTATTTTCATCAAGCTTTTTCTTTTGATTAGCATTAAAGTAGACTCATCTATAGGTTCAACATAAACATTTAAGATTATATCTTATAACTCAAAGGAATAAAATATAAGCTTTATTCTAAAACCCAATCATCATTATTCTTTCTAGAAAGAATTGGAATTGAAGGCTGAAAACTCCTTGAAGCCATGCTTGATAAAAACTCATTAAAAAAATACACAAATATACCAAACCCTAAATAGGGAAACAAGGAACTTATAGATCTCATAATAAAATGGTTTATATGACTTTCTATCCCTTTCTCTACTGCAATCCTCATGCACAATCCTCTTCCTCTTTTTAACTAGGCTTTGATACCAATTTGATGGATGGGCAAAGGCACAATAAAATGGAAACATAAAACACAATGTGTTTTGGCACAATAAAAATAGATTGTATTTCATTCATCATGATTTTTCAAATGAATGCATAGTGCCTCTTTACTAGGAAATTGTACAATATTCTAAAAATATCTAGCATTAGCCAACAAGACAAAATATCTACATAGTTCTCAAAAGTACTACAACCAATACAACCAAAATACCTAAACCTAAAAATGTACAAAATTCTAATGACTGACATGAGAAAATTAATTCTAAGTAGAAATTAATATTTCTAACACCCACAACATGGTCTCATTATAAGTCTCAGGATTCTCAAGGGCTAAAAGAATCATGCTATAGAAGACATAATAGATGAAGAAACCTTGGAGGATTGCCCAACCTATAAGAATCGAAAAACATAAAATTGAGTCCATCACAAAAAAATTGATACAATTAACCATATCTCAATACAAACCTTGATTACTTTATCATAATCAATAAAAAGAGACTAAAGGGAAATAGATAATTCAATGGAAATGAAAAACTATTAAATAATCCCACTACATTGGCTTAAAATCCATGAATAGAGGCTAAATTGGGCACTAAAAAACCTATAGATTGTAACACCCCAAAAAGAGAGCTTTAATACCAATTGTAGAATCTAAAACTAGGTGAAGAAGCTGTTGACAATTGGCTAATAGTGATATGTAATTTTTGTCATTTATGGCAACACATGATGTACATGTTCATAGTAAACTTCAAAAATAAAGATACTTAGTGTTTGGTAATCAGAAAATTGTCTAAGTATCGAATTTGATTTACAACAGTGTATTATTTTGTTTATAACATGTTATTGACATCATATTATAACAAGTGAAGTTAGATGGTGATAGTATACATGTTGATGATGATGTGTATACCTCAAAAGTTAGTATGGAATAGAGATAATCATGTTTGGATGAAGCAGGATAGCAGAATTGAAGGAAATAATTGTTTTGTTTACAAAACAATTACTTGTCCAATTAGGGCTAACATCCTAATTGTTTAGTCTAAATTGGAAAATTAAATTGTGGTCTTAGTCAATGAAAAAATAATTTATGTAAAGGCATGATATTTATGCAAAGAAATTCTTGTGATAAGAAGAGTATTATCTTGGAATTGTGATGTGAGTTGTGTGAATGTTGTGATATGTGAACTTACTATGAAAGAGATATATGCAAAATTTTATATGAGTTATTTGGTGATCCAAGATCAAGCTAAAGATTAGAGATTAGACAAGGACAAAAAATATTAGTAAATTACATGTTTGACTAGTGAGCTCTTCTTTTAATTGAAATTGCATGTTTGGGTAGTGGGTTGTTCTTGCATATATTATACCACAACTTTTAATAGGGTAGGCACAACTCCTAACATGGTTAGAATCTCCTAACATGGATTCAAAGTCTCCTAACATGGGTACTTATACTGAATTTTTTCATTGACTCCTAATATGGTCCATCCTCTAACAAGGAACTTATATATCAGTATATTATCTAGTGGGTACCATCTCCACCATGGTTTTCCCTTGGCCAGAGTTTCCCTAGTTAACAAAATATGGTGTTATGAGTTATCTTTGTGCATTGATACTATTACTATTCAACATTACTTTATTACTTGGTTATGTATGGTTTAAAGTAAGTAATAATATCCAATTGGTGACTAAATTTTTTAGATTATTGATTCACCCCCCTCTCAGTAATCCCTATTTCTAACAATTGGTATCAAAGTGCAATTACTTTGAAAAGGCTTAACAACTTAAGTAAGATCCCTAAATATATAGAATAGTTGATGAAGAACCTTGAAGAAGCTCTTGAAAAAATTGATCTCCTTACTAAAGAAAGAGATAAGCTAAAGGAAAAATATGAAGACTCTAAAGTATACATTGGTCAATTGAAGGAAAAGATTCATCATTTGAAATCCAAGCCTAAATCTACTAAATCTAGAACTAGTGATGATGACTATTCAAAGTTGAAGATAGAGTACAAGATCTTGAAGCATGAGTTGAAGATTACAAATCTAAAGTTGACTTTGAGAAATGACCCTAGCAAAGTTGAATCTCATTTAAAGAATGAAAATACAGATTTGAGAGCAAGTTTGGCAAAGAGAACATCTAAGTTTGAAACATTGAAAGAAGATGATGAAGAACTCCATAATTACCATACTCTTGTGAAAGGTGAATTGACATAGTGCAAATAGCAGCTTGCAAAGCTTTATTCTAGTAGAGAAAAGCTTGAAGATTCTATGTCTATATAGAGGCCTACTCTTGATAAGACTGGTCTTAGCTATCTAATTAGTATGTCTACAAAGAAATCTGAGATTATATTAGATCCAAAAGAAAAAGACAAATCTAATGATAAGATTGAATCAAGTCAATCTTCTGAGAAACCTAAAGAAGTCGAGAAAAATAAGGAAGTTGAAATATTGGATGAACCAAAGCAAGTGGAGACTCCTAAGACATACATGTATGAATTTAGAGGTAAGTGCTTTTTATGTAATGAAATAGGTTATATGAAAAGAGATTGTACTAATAAGTCATTTAATCATGTTAAAGAGTTTTATTGTCATATTTTTCATGGTATGGGTCATAATGCAATCGATTGTGGGAAACCTAAGTATGATAATATTAGAAGAAAGAGTAGAATGTCTAGATATACTAACCCTGTAGATAGAAGAAGATTTAATGAAAGGACAACAAGAGAAGGAAGATCTTATGAAGACATAAGATAGATCATGAGTTATAAGTGTAACAACTTAGGACACATTTCTTGGAATTGTCATGCACTTAATGATTAGTATAATCCTAGAAGAAAAGCACCTTATGTCAGTTATGCAATAACTTTAAACACATAGTGAAGTATTGTAGAATGGAAAAAACTTTGGAGATAGAAGGAACAATGGAAGAAACTTTAGAAATAGAAAGAATCATAGAAGGAACCATGAAAGGAACTTTGGAACTAGCAAAGACAATGAAGAATAGCAAAACATTATGAGTGAACTTCAAGAAGAATTTAATGAAGCATTCGTGAAAGGAACAAATATCTCAAAAGAAAAGTTAGATGACGATGAGATAGGAACAACAAAGTTAGTTGTTATGTTTGATTCAATTAAGTTGAAATAAGCTTGTTTACAACATCAAAATTTGAGAACTTCAGTCAGAGACCAAATTAGAGGTAGTGAAGTTTGGAAAAGATGTAGCTAGTTATGTCTAGAAGGTAACCAAGATTGCTTGTGATTTGGAGCTCATCTAAACAAGTTATGAAATAATTTAGAGTTACTAGTACTATAGTAAAGGTTGATTTTTTAATAGAATATGAAAAGTATGTTTTTACATAGAATTTTGTGATGCAAAGTCTTGAGGATGTTTGTCATGATCCAAGGAGGCTTTAGTAAACCTTGGGTGACATTTGAAGATTAGAAAGATGATCTTGAGTAGTTATTTGAATATAGAACATAATTAACAACTTTTTCATATTTGTGAAGTATGCAATTAATGCAAGTTCAAGTTGAAGGGATAAATGGAGTACAAAATTGATTTTCACTTCATTGCAAACACATAGAAAGAAAAGAGCATTTAGAAGTGACTTGTCAGAGTGATTTTGAAGAAAATCTTATTTTTAAAAAGAGGTATTTAATCATTTTTCCACAAATTTGTTCAATAAAAGTTCATATTGATAAGAATCATGGATATGTTAGTAGTACATAGTGTTGAGAATGAAGATAGACCTAAGTTTTAAATTGTTTCCATAAAACCTAATGAACTAAACCCTAGATCAATGTTGTTTATCACTCTAAACAATGTAGCTTACCTTGAAGAAGTAGAAAGTTATTTGAATTGTGATTTTGAGTCGATTGGTAGTGAATTCATGAACAAAGATATGGAACTAGTTTTCAACCATGACATGACTATGAAGCCTAGATTTGAGCATCTAAGGGAATTAGACTTGTTCAAGTATCATTTCTACCATGAATTACACATAGATGAATGTACACAAATTATACTGAGTAGGAAACATGATGGTAAACTATGGATGCAAGACAATGTAGTTGACATTTTTGCCAACCTTATTCATGAGGTAAATAGTCTTAGCAAACAAAGCAGTGTACCTATAGGTGAGAAATTGGTCAAGAAGAAAGTTGAAAGCTATACTAAGATAGTGTACAATGGAAAGGCTATCTTGATTACAATAATCAAGCAAGATGATGTGAGATTTCTAAGTAGAATTATTTCTTATTTAGTTTGTGCAAGTTCTAAGATTAATGAACTTTTAGTAGGAATTATTTATGCATTATATAAGATATGTGTAGAGAAAGAACAAGTGAATCTAAGTGAAATACTGAGAATGAAACTCCTAGAAAACCTTGAAAATATTAAGAGGAAAAAGAATGGTGTGCTTAGATTCCAGTCATTGATAAATCACATATTCTTTCATATACTTAAGATATTTCCTTATCAGTCATAGACATAATGAGTAGTGACAAATGCACAATGGAGAAGATTCTAGAAGTATGTGGAAGGCACCTTGCAGATGAAATATTGGATAGTTGCAACCAAATGACGAGGACAATTCAGAATGAGATGAAATAATGATTTAGATTTGCACTTGCAATTGTGCTCAAATTTAAGGAAGGTATTTGTATTCTAGTTGATATAGATCATACATATATTCGAGCAGTGAAATCTTGGGAGAATTTTTTTGATCCTTTGAGCTCTGAATTAAATGATGATGTAGCAATTGGTTATATTGATTTGTTGTTAAATTTAGATGGAGATGAGGCTAAATATAGATTTGGTACATATGATGAGATCACTTAGTATGCTCATCAAACAACCATAGAGAAATCATTACATAAGAAGGTTGAATCTATAATGAAGAAGGCACTATCAAAGGTTGGAATGATAGAGAGTGAATCTGAGGTTGTAAAATAGACAATGAAGCAATGTATACTGAACATAAAACCTTTGTTAGTATCAATTGCTGAGACATTTTTAGAATAAAGCATTCTACATGCAGCAGTGTCTGATGTTCAACCTAGTGAACCTAAGAGAAAATTTGAGAGATTGGTGGAAGTTGTGTCTACAAAGAAAAAGAGAGTCAAATAGCTAGCCACAGGACTAGGAAAGATAAATAAAACATTATTGACAATTGAGTCAAGTGATGAAGAGGATGAGGAACATGAAACTAAGCAAGTAGAAAAGGTGACTCCACCTAAGCAAGTAGCAGGCAAAGCTTAGAAACCCTAGAATACAAAGATTGAGAAGATCAATACAACCATTGTAAATGAAGGTAATTTTTTTTAGATGAAAAAGTTCTATGATTTGTACAACAATTTTGAGAAAGATCAAATAGACATATCTGCTATGAGATATATTGTATCAAATAATCTAAAATTGAAGGACCTTAAGAGCGTTATAAACTAGAAAGTCTATGAGAGACTCATTGAGAAGAAGGCTTCTAGAAGGGAAGAATACCTTGAAATTTAGAAGTCTATGCTATGGACCATTTTCAAGATTGATGATGAAAATGAATTTAAGAGATTGTTGAATAACCTCACTCCATACTTGAGGAATAAATTGAGGCCATTCCTATTTATGATTGGAGAAAAGGATAAGTTAAGAAGTGAGACTGCAGTAGCAATTAGTCAAATGTTGATAGAGACAACATCTCCTCTAGCTCCTAGAACTTTGGAGGTATCAGTAAGTGGTGACACTATGCAGATTGATCAAACCAATGTTACCATTAACATTGATGATACCAATCCATCTGGTGGATCTGAACCAAATGAACCTGAAACCAAAGATATTTAGGATAAACTGAGATAGATTGAGGAAGAAAAGAGGCTATTGGAAGAAGAAAAAGAAGAAAATAGAGGAAGCTAAGAAAAAAATGCTTGAGGAAGATAAGAAAAGAAAGGAAGAGGGAGAAAGTAGAAAAATTGTAGAAGAAGAGAAGAAAAAGAAAATTGGGGAAGAAGAGAAGAAAAAATTAGAAGAGAAGAGAGAAAGAAAGGAAAAGAAAAAGAAAGAAGAAGAAGATAGAAAAGCAAAAGAAGTAGTGAAGAAACTAAGGGAGGATGAGAATAAACCATCTAGTTCATCTACTTGACCATCTCTTGCTAGTTTATCTACGGATGATGATGATCAAATAGATTTTATCTCATCCCCGACTAAGCTAATTGAGAAGAACAAGAAAGTGAAGAATTTACAAAGACCATTAATGGAAGTGACTGATAGACTACACAGTACATTGGAAGTTTAGCACACAGAACTAGATCCCAAATAGAGAGCACAAGCAGTGCTAAAATATTTTGATGAAGAGTTTATAATTTTTTTGAATTTTGCAGAGGCAAAGGTTCAAATTTCCCATGATGCTAACTTGTTTAGTACCATCTGTCAGAATATCAAGAATGACTTAGTTAGTCTTGATACTTGTATAAAAGAACTTTGTATGTTAAGTGCACCTTATCATACAAGTTGAGTAAAGACATTGATAGTCAAATAGAGACAAAGATGAGTGAGCTAGAGGCTTTATCTAGCTAGATCCAACATCCATTTTGTAAGTTAGATGATTTTGAAAGTCAAGTTGCTAATGTTCATAGTGACATCAAGCAACTAGAACTTCGGAAAGAATAGATTTTGAAGAGAACTTCTGATTTCAAAGAATCCATTGCCATGAAATTATCTTTCATTGAGAAATAGTTAGAGGTATGTGTCAAGGCCAAGGACACATATTCAAACTTTTTGTATTCAGATATCAATGTAGTTGAGATTGCATCATATGCTTTATGTCCAATTCTGACATCAATTGAGTCTGCCAAGGAAACATAGACCGAAGGTGGACAATTTGAAGACTATTTTTTATCAACATAAGGAAGGATGAAAATTTTGGATAGCTTTTGGACAAAATCTTGACATTTGACCTTTGTCATTGATGTCAAAGGGGAAGAGATAAATGTGAAAATTGTATACATGTCAAAAGGGGATATTTCTAGGAGAAATACAATAGAGAGAGATATATGTGGAAATTTTAAAAGTGTAAAGTGTATTGTAAGGGGAAGCATATATGCAAAGTTGAACAAGTTGTAATAGATGAAATGTTTATTTTAATACTTTTCTTTTTTTCACTTAGCCAATTTTCTCTATTTTTTTGTCATCAATGCCAGAGGGGGAGATTGTTGACAATTGGCTAATAGTGATATGTAATTATTGTCATTTATGGTAATCAAAAAATTATCTAAGTATAGAATTTGGTTTACAACTGTGTATTGCTTTGTTTATAACTTATTGTTGATGTCATATTATGACAAAAAAAGTTACATGGAGATAGAATGCATGTTGATGATGACATGTATAACCTTAGAAGTCAATACAGACTATATGAAATAGAGGTAATCATGTTTTGATGAAGTAGGACAATAGAATTAAAGGAAAGATTCTTTTTTTTTACAAAACAATTACTTGTCCAATTAGGGCCAACATCCTCAATGTTTAATCTAACATGGAAAAGTGAATTGTGGTCTTAGCCAACACAACAATAATGTATGTAAAGGCATGGTATTTGTGCAAAGGACTTCTTGTGATCAGAAGAGTGTTATCTTGGAACTATGATGTAAGTTATGTGAATGTTGTGATATGTGAACTTACTGTAAAAGCAATATATGCAAGGTTTTATATGAGATTTTTGGTGATTCGAGATTGAGATTAAGTTCAAAAATTAGAAAATGGCAAAAAAAACAATAAATTACTTGTTTAAGAAATGAGCTCTTCTTGTAATTAAAATTACATGTTTGGGCAGTGGGCTCTTCTTGCATACATTATACCACAACTCCTGATAGGGTTGGAATCTCCTAACAGGAATTTAAAGTCTCCTAATAGTGACTATTTATACTTAATTTTCTCATTGGCTCCTAATAGGGTCCATCCTCTAACAAGGAGCTTATATATTAGTATATTATCTAGTGGGTATCATCCCCACTGAGGTTTTCACTTGGCCAGGGTTTCCCTAGTTAACAAAATATGGTATTATGAATTATCTTTGGGAATTGTTACTATTACTATTCAGCATTACTTTATTGCTTGGTTATGCATGGTTTTAAGTAAGTAATAATATCCAATTGGTGACTAAAGTTTTTAGGTTATTGATTCACACCCGTCCCCCCCACCACACACACACACACACACACACTCAATAATCCCTATTTCTAATAGAAGCAAGAACACAAGAAAATAGAGATCAATACAAGAATTTACACAAGTAGTAAAATTTTTTTATTCATCTTCCATGTTGATCTTTTATATTCTTGTAGGTGGCTACTACATTCTATTCTATAGCATGTTCTAGTAAAGTATTACATGCTTATTATATCATTGGAAATAAATAAAAGAAAAGAAAGATAGACTTTATAAATTTACAATAGCAATCAAATGGACAACTGCTATTTAGATCTATTTTAAATAATGTAAAAGCATTCAAAACTTATGCTGAGAAAGAATTTATTAAAACTCACAATGAGTAAACTATGCATGCATCATTGGAAATATATTGGCTTCACTAATAAACTAGGAGAGTTGAATGATTAATTTGAATGCAAACTATATATAATAGTGGAGCTGAAGAATGGGAAAAGTGATGGAACTGGGGTTAACTTGCACCATCGAACTAAATTTTTGCACATTAGTTCCTACATTGTCCCCCTTGATGTTGAGACTCATAGTTCAATCTCAAGGAACTCAAACATGACTCCTTCAACTTCTCATCACTGGAGTCTTATAGACTTGAATGGTACTTCTAATAGAAGTCAAGTAATCTATTCATTAATTTTTCTCATTCATGAGAGATGACAAGGTTGAGTCTTCCCCTCCTTCCTCTAATATAGAGAAGACTCATGAAACTTTCATGTGCCAATTAGAACAAGTAGTCTTCAACTACTTCCCTCAAACATTTGAACCTCAATCTACCACTATCACTTTTGACATGCAAACTTGGAGATTTGTACAACCTCTTTGATGGGGACACAACCCAAGCACAAAATAGACACAACAGGAAAGAGAAAATTTTATTAACTGTGAGAAAATACTAATACATTTAGTACAGAGAAAATAGACTTCAAAACATGCCCTAAGGGCTTACAATAGTATAAATTTGGAGATAATTTCTCCTTTCAATACCTCCTCTCAAACTCCACTTCGAACTGCCTTTTACAATGCCAGAAATGTTCTTAAATAGACCCCAGAGGGTTAAGGATTAGGAATACATTCTAGAAAGTGCTACTTGACATCCACCAACCAAGTAGAAGGCTCTGAAAGCTGCGTTAGAAGTCGGTGCAAATCTAGAAGAATCCAAAAATGGTAATCAAACTTTCAGGAGGAATAACTTTTGAACCGTAGGTTCGATTGATGAATCGTTTATATTTCCAAAAAGCCCTCAAAGCACTCTATAGCCCTATGGACCAGCTTTTCTCATCCCCCATTATTCAGCCCTGTTCAAGGTTATTTAATGCCCCTAACCTAACTTTCGAGCATTCTTAAGATGTCTCCAAAAATTGAAAAACTGCAATAACTTTCAAACTATGGGGCGTTTTGACCTGATTCTTTTTCTGGAATGCTCTAAATTACAATGACAATAATCCAACCAATTTACACCTTTTAGTTCACCAAAATGATGGCTAAATTACATACTCCTATTTTTTTAGCATTTACACATATCCCAAGGTGTTTGAACACTATATACTAGAACACTGATAGTGGAACTGTGAGAGCTAGAACCTTTATTTGACCCAAATGGGTATCTAGAAATGAAAACACATGAAACAAAAACTAAATCTAAGTAAATTTTTTTTTGGGTGACACAGGATTGCCCTTATACCTCTAGATGCTCCTACATCAGACACTCAAGGTAGATTGAAAAGTGACCCTGTCACTTTATGAATGGTAGAGGAAATCCCAAATGGGAAACCCCAGTTGTTGATGTCCAAGTTGAGTCCTTGATTGGCCATCCTTTCCACTTGACCAAATACTCTTCATACTGCCTATGTATGGTACTCCTACCCACATAATGATCTAGAATGTCTTCAATCTCCTCCTTCTTAGAAGTAGAAATTAGACATGGCTCTAACATTGGCTCCTCATCTACACCATCAACATGATACTTTGTTAAGTCTGCAATGTTGAAAATAGGAGAAATGTGAATACCATCTGGCAACTCCACCTCATATGCATTTCTTGAGTCATATTTCTTTAGAATTTTGTAGGGGCTAAATTTCTTCATTTTTAGCTTGTTGTAAGTACCAGCTAGAAATATTTCTTTTCGTAAGTGTACCATGACTAGATCCCCTACTTGAAATTTCTTATTTCTTCTCCTTTGATCAACCCTAGCTTTATACTCTTGATTCATCTTGGTAATGTGTGCCTAAACCTCCTCATGTAGATGCTTGATATGTTAAGCAAATTCTTCAGCTTCAACACTTGTCCTCTCCCCTTGCTCAATCTTCCTCAGTTCTAGTGCACTCCTTGGGCTACTTCTATATACAATTTGGAATGGTGATCTACCAATACTCCTATTTATAGAGTTATTGTAAGAAAACTCTTCTTGTGGTAGAATCAAATCCCACCCTTTGGGCTTATCCCCAACTAAACATCTCAGCAAATTCCCCAAACTTCTATTTACCACTTCTGTTTGGCCGTTAGTCTGTGGGTGATGTGTGGAACTTAATTTCAAGTCTATTCTCAACTTTTTCCACAATGTTCTCCAGAAATACCCCACAAATTTAGTATCTCTATCAGAAACTATGCTCCTTGGGAGATCATGTAGTCTTACCACCTCTCTGAAAAACAAGTCTGCAATATGGACAACATCATGAGTTTTGTGGCATGGAATGAAATGTGCCATTTTGGAGAACCTATCAACCACCATAAATACTAAATCATTACCCTTTTGTCTCCTCAATAATCCAAGAATAGAATCCATACTTATGTCCTCCCATGGCTTTGATGGAATAGGCAATAGCTGATATAGTCTAGTATTGTGACAAAATCCCTTTGCAACTTGACAAATCTGATAACTCTGTACAAGCTTCTTCACATCCTATGAAATCTGAGGCCAAAAATAATGTTCTCTAAGAATGGCAATGGTCTTATCTTGACCAAAATGTCCTACCATCCCTCCTCTGTGTTTCTCCTTAATCATATTTTCCCTCATGGAACTCCTTGGAATGCATAATTGACTGCCCTTGAATAACATACCATCCTGAATTAGATAGTCTAACCACTTGGTTCTATCTATAGTAATAGGCTCTTTACAATCTTTCCATGCTTCAAAAAAATTAGGATCCTCAGGGTACATATTCTTGAGTTCATCAAACCTAACTACTTCAACCTGCATTATTGTAAGCAACAACTCTCTCCTACTTAGTGCATCTGCAACCCTGTTAGATTTTCCACTTCTATGCTTCAACACAAATGTATAGCTCTGCAAGAACTCTACCCACTTCATATGCCTCTAATTCAATATACCTTGGCTATTTAGGTACTCTAATGCATGATGATCAGTATACAAAACAAATTCTTTTGGCAATAAATAATGCCTCCATTTCTTTAAGGCCTGAACTATTGCATAGAACTCTTGATCATAAATAGAATACTTCTTTTTCGTATCATTCAATTTTTCACTAAAATATGCAATAGGCTTACCTTCTTGGCTTAATACAACCCCAATAGCACTACCACTAGCATCACAATCCACCTGGAACACCTTTCTAAAATTTGGAAGTTCCAACATAGGTTGTTCTGTCAACTTCTTCTTCAGCAATTCAAAACTTCTCGCAGCTGCTATAGTCCATTTGAACTCTTTTCTATCCCATCTTATTGTGTCAGTCAGGGGTGCACATATGCCACTAAAATTCTTAATAATCTTTCTATAAAAACTAACCAAACCATGGAACAATCTTACCTTAGTAGCAGACCTTGGAGTAGGCCATTCCAAGATGGATTTTACCTTCTCTGGATCCATTTTGAGACCTTCAAGTGATATAACAAACCCCAAGTAGACTAAATCCCTTTTTGCAAAGATACACTTCTTCAAATTAATTAATAGTTTCTCTTTCCTTAACCTTTCAAGGACACTACAAATATGCAATAAATGTTCTTCCAAAGTCTTTCTAAAAATTAAAATATCATCCAAATAGAGAATAACAAATTTTCCCAAGAACTTCTTATGTACCTCATTCATAAGCCACATGAAGGTGCTTGGGGAATTTTTCAATCCAAAGGGCATGACTAACCATTCATAAAGAAACTCCTTGGTCTTGAAGGCTATTTTCCACTCATCTCCTTCTCAAATCCATATCTGGTGATAACCACTCTTGAGATCTATCTTTGTGAAGTACTGAGCTCCACTCAAGAAGTCCATAAGATCATCCATTCTTAGCAAAGGAAACCGATACTTGATGGTTATCCTATTTATAGCTCAAGAGTCTGTACACATCCTCCACTCTCCATCCTTCTTTGGTGTGAGTACTATAGGTACTACACATGGACTAAGGCTCTCTTGAATCAAGCTCTTCTTCAATAGCTCCTAAACCTGTCTATTTAGCTCCTTAGTTTCAATAGGAGTCATCCTGTGAGCAGACTTGTTAGGAAAACTAGCTCCTAGAATTAAATCTATCTGATGAATGATTTGCCTTGCTGATGGAAATCCTTCTAGAACATTATTAGAGATGATATCTCCAAACTCACCTAGTAAATCTAAAACTTCAAGTGGTATTTCACTACTACCTTCTTTATCTTTTCTAGGAATCAAAGCATAGCACATACGTTGATGTTTCATGCCATCTAAAAACTTCCTTCCATAAACAAGACAAATCCTAGCACTGCTACATACCTTTTTGCCTTCCTTTTTTATGGGCTTTAGTTTGTGGTGAACTCCATCCTTTGTTAGAGAGTATGTGTTTTCATGACCATCATGTACTGCATGGCTATCAAACTGCCATGGTCTACCCAACAATACATGGCAAACATCCATTGGAATAAAATCACAAAGAACTTCATCATGGTAACTCCCAATTTTGAATTTCACTAAACATTGTTCACTTACTAGGACCTTATGATCATCTTTCACCCAAGCAATCCGTGTTGGGTGATGCGACACACTCCCCTGCCCATAGGTGGTTAATTATGTGGTGTTCCATGTTCACTAACAGTCATGGCTTTTGGTGCAACGGAAAATGGGCCCTACAATTGGTATCAGAGCTTGGTTTTGGCCTGGTCATGGGTTCAAATCCCCCTGTGCCTTCCCGACCCGCGTAAGCACCTGGTATGCATGTCGAGGGGGAGATTGTTGGGTGATGCGACGTGCTCCCTTGCCCACAGGTGGTTAATTATGTGGTGTTCCATGTTCACTAACAGTCATGGCTTTTGGAAATGTGTCTTTGTTGGATATGGCATTAATGAATTTGACTATAGGCTTTGGGATTTTGAAAATCATAAAATTATAAGAAGTCGGGATGTCATATTCAATGAAAAAGTGTTGTACAAAGATCTGTTGTAGCAACATGAGAAGAAAGAAGATGATTATGTAGTGTTGGATGATACTCCAAAAGCTGATGTTCCAGCCATTCCTCATGATGTCCAACAACTGCAACAACAAATACCACACACACCAGTGAATGTTAGACGGTCAACAAGGCAAATTAGACCTCCACAAAGGTTTTCTCCCTCTTTGTATTCTATTTTACTTACTGATGCTGGTGAACCTGAAAGTTATGATGAAGCTGTGCAGGTGGATACTAAGATTCAGTGGGAGTCTGCAATGAAAGATGAAATGGACTCTTTGCTGAAAAATAAGACATGGGATTTGTGCAAGTTGCCTGCAGGTAAAAAGGCTTTACAGAATAAATGGGTTTACAGGTTGAAAGAAGAGGAAGGAGGTAAGAAAATATTTAAGGCCAGGTTAGTTGTAAAAGGATTTGCACAGAAAAAGGGAATTGATTTTGATGAGATATTTTCTCCTATTGTTAAAATGACTTCTATTCGTACTGTTTTAAGTCTTGTGGCTACTGAAGATTTGCATTTAGAGCAGATGGATGTTAAAACAGCCTTTCTTCATGGTGATTTGGATGAAGAAATATATATGGCTCAGCCATAGGGTTTTGAGGTCAAAGGTAAGGAGAACTTAGTGTGCAAATTTAAGAAAAGTTTATATGGCTTGAAGCAAGCACCTCAGCAATGGTATCTAAAATTTGACAGTTTTATGCATGAGCATGGATATAATAGGTGTCATTCAAATTACTGTGTTTATTTTAAGACGTTGGATGATGATAGCTACATTATTTTATGTTTATATGTTGATGATATGCTTATAGCTGGGTCTAACATGGATCATATTAAGGCGCTGAAATGCCAATTAGCACATGCATTTGCTATGAAGGATTTGGGGGCAGCAAAACAAATCCTTGGTATGAAGATTTGCAGAGATAGGAAGAATAGAACATTGACACTATCTCAAGCTGATTATGTTGAGAAGGTGTTGCACCGTTTCTTTATGGAGAATGCTAAAGCTGTCAGCACACCTTTACCTGGTCATTTGAAATTGACTAAGGAGATGTGTCCCAAGACATAGGAAGAGGAGGATAAGATGTCCAAGGTACCCTATGCTTCAGCTGTAGGAAGTTTGATGTATGCTATGGTATGCACTAGGCCAGATATTGCACATGCAGTGGGAGTCGTTAGCAGGTATATGAGTCATCCAAGATTTGAGCATTGGAATGCTGTCAAGTGGATTCTCAGATATTTGAGAGGAACATCCAATAAGTGTTTACACTTTGGAGGCTCTACTACTGATTTACAGGGCTATGTTGACTCAGATTTTGCTGGGGATATTGATACTAGGTGGAGTACTACAGGTTATGTCTTTACTATTGGTGGGGCAGCCGTGAGCTGGGTTTCTAGGCTACAAAAGATTAATGCTCTCTCCATTACAGAGGCAGAGTATGTTGCTGCTACAGAGGCAGCCAAAGAGATGATATGGCTTCAGTTCTTCTTGGAAGAATTGGGACATCCTCAGAAGGATAATTATTTGTTCATAGATAGTCAGAGTGCCATTCATCTTGCTAAGAATTCAGCTCTGCATTCTAAGACCAAACACATACAGTTACGGTACCATTTCATTCGGTCAGTTTTGGAGGATGGATAGTTAAAGCTGGAGAAGATACATACCAATGAAAATCTAGCAGATATGTTGACAAAGGTTGTAACAAGGGAGAAGCTAAACTCCTCTTCATCTTCAGTTGGTCTTTTAGACTAAATGTGAATAAAAGAACAGCAGAGTCCAGGGTGGTTTGATCCAGTGGGAGCCCCATGCGGTAGCTGTATTGCTACAGGATCAGTCTCCAAGTGGGAGATTGTTGTTTAGTGTGGAGACTGATCAGTCCCCAAGTGGGAGATTGTTAGATTGTGGTGACTGATCAGGAAAGTACTGTACATACTTCATAAATAGTGGGGTTCGGGGCATCACCCCAAAATTTTTTTTTTGGGAAGTAGCTGACATATTATGGCCAACATATGGCCGACATGTTATAACCCTAAAGCAGTTTAATATTTGTATAAAAAGGGCTTAGGGTTGGGTATTTTTATATGTGGTGATACGAAATTGGTTCTTGCGGCGATATTGAGCTGTAAGGGATTACGGATTGTAATAAGGTTGTAATCACTGGATTGTAATAAGATCGGACTTGCTGTTTGGTGGATGTAGCCCAGGGATTGGGTGAACCACGTTAAATCTTGGTGCCTTGTGTTCATTTCTGTGTGTTCTATTATTTATGTTATTGGTTATATTTGCATGTAGTTTTTATTTCTGTCTGTGGTTTATCCTAACAAGTGGTATTAGAGCCTGGTTTTGGCCTGGTCATGGGTTCAAATCTCCCCGGTGCCTTCCCGACTTGCATAAGCACCTGGTATGCGCGTTGAGGGGGAGATTGTTGGGTGATGTGACACGTTCCCCTGCCCATAGGTGGTTAATTATGTGGTGTTCCATGTTCACTAATAGTCATGGTTTTTCGTGCAATGGTAAATGGGCTCTACAATTGGTATCAGAGCCTGGTTTTGGCCTGGTCATGGGTTCAAATCTCCCCGGTGCCTTGCCGACCCGCGTAAGCACCTGGTATGCGCATCGAGGGGGAGATTGTTGTGTGATGCGATGTGCTCCCCTGCCCATAGGTGGTTAATTATGTGGTGTTCCATGTTCACTAACAGTCATGGCTTTTGGTGCAATAGCAAATGGGCCCCACAATCCGATAGGGCTGGGGGTGTTTCTCACTCTTGAGCTTCAGCTTAGAAACCATCTTCTCTGATACCAAGTTATCAGTGCTACCACCATCAATGATCACATCGCAATATTTATCCTCACACTTGCACCTGGTACAAAATAAACTCCTCCTTTGTCTTGGTTCAATCTCACCACTTAGTAGGACCCTTTCATTTACTAAAGTCTCTCCTCTTTTTGCATCCTCTAAATGTGATGATTGTGCATCCTCATCCACCTGAGCAACCCTAGCTTGACCCTCAGCTCTCCTATTTGTCCTTCCTTATCATTGAGGGCATTCAAAGGCATGATGACCTTCTTCATTGCAATGAAAATAGGTACCACGGAAGCCTCCTCTTCCTTGTCCACATCCTCTACCTCTTCTTCTCTGATTTCTAAAGTCTTGATCTTGGGAGCGGTTGAAACCCTCATTCCTCTGCTTCCTGTTAGTACCCACATCTTCATTTTTCTTTTGGGTTTCATTTTGGCCTACAGATGACCTAACACTACCCCTTCCTCCTTGACCTCACCCTCTTTGTCTCCCTTCAAAATTTTTATTTAGCATTTCTTCAACTCGTAGGGAAAACTAGTATGCCTCTTCAATGTTGGTAATTCTTACTAGACTTAATTCCTCCTGGATGCTAGGTCACAACCCATTGATATAACGAGCAACCTTCTCCTTATTTTCTTCTACATGCGCTGCTCTAATCAAAAGTTGGTAAAACTCCTCTGTATATTCTTGGATTGATTTTTTAGCTTGCTTTAACCAATGCATCTTCTTAAACAATCAAGCTTGTAGTCAACAAGAATGAATTGTTTCTTCAATTTGTCCACCATATGATCCCACCTTGTGATCTTCTCCTTTCCTCTTCTTTTTCTTTCCAATTGAACCTCTTGCCACTAGATTTTGGCATGTCCTTTCAATTTGGCCTTTGCAAACTTAACCCTATCTAGTTCCCTGATATCCTCATACTCAAAGTATTCTTCTAGTTCATTGATCCAATCGATCAACTCATCTGGTTTCAAATTTCTTGAAAATACACCCACATCAATTGTAAGTATTTTCCCAAACTTAGTGATGGCCCTAAAAAGCCTTTCCTCTACCTAATTTAGAACTTCCTCGTCAAATTCCCCTTCTATTCCAATTTCTTCTTCTTCATTGTCATCCTCACTTTTGTCACCTACAACAACATTTGTTCCTCTATGGAGCTCCTCCTACAATTCTTGTACCTACCTTTGGAGGGCTCTAACCTCCTCAGGATTAATAGCTCCAGCCCTTTCACCACACTCTCTTCATGGAGGCATCTTCTTAATTCAAACCCACAACCACACATTCTTGGTCCAAACTGCCTCATAGTCGGCGCTCTATCTACACACTCAAGAAAATTTGCTCTGATACCACTTGATGGGGACACAACCCAAGCACAGAATGGACACAACAAGAAAAGGAAAATTTTATTAACTATGAGAAAATGCTAATACATTCAATACAAAGAAAATAGACTTCAAAACATGCCCTAAGGGCTTACAATAGTATAAATCTGGAGATAATTTCTCCTTTCAGTACCTCCTCTCAAACTCCACTTCGAACTGCCTTTTACAATGACAAAAATGTTCTTAAATAGACCCAAAAGGTTTAAGGATTAGGAATACATTCTAGAAAGTGCTAGTTGGCATCCACTAACCAAGTAGAAGGCTCCAGAAGCCATGTTAGAAGTCATCGCAAATCTAGAAGAATCCAGAAATGGTAACCGAACTTTCGAGAGGCATAACTTTTGAACCGTAGCTCTGATTAATGAACCGTTTACATTTTTGGAAATATCTTGAAGAGATCTATAGCCCTATGGAAAAGCTTTTCTAGTCCCCCAATTTTCTGCCTTGTTCAAGGTCATTTAATCCCCTAACATGACTTTGAAGTATTCTTAGGATGTCTCCAGAAACTAAAAAACTGCGATAACTTTCAAACTGTGGGGCCTTTTGACCTGATTCTTTTTTTGGAATGCTCTAAATTACAATTAAAATCATCCAACCAATTTACACCTTCTAGTTCACCAAAATGATGGCTCAATTACATACTCCTTTTTTTTGGCATTTAAACTTATCCCAAGGTGTTCAAATACTCTATCCTAGAGCACTGATAGTGGAACTGTGAGAGTTGGAACCTTTATATGACCCAAATGGGTATCTAGAAATGAAAACACATGAAACAAAAACTAAATCTAAGTACATTTTTTTTTGGGTGACATAGGATTGCCCTTATACCTTTGGATGCTCCTACATCAGTCTTCAATATCCTTGTGACTTTCTGCCAATAGGATCCATCGATCCATCCATAATTAATTTTCATCAACAATCTTGCACATCAGTTTGGTAGAGTTGATTGATATTTGATTAGAAATTGAGCCTTTCAATTGGTGTTCTTTGTCTCTACTTCGAAGGCTCACATGCTACATATCCAAGTATCCAATCTATTGAAGGTAGGAAGTGTAGATGACAATGACTTATCTAGGAAGTCATTTAGTCCCTCTTTTGAATGTCATAAATGTGTCAATCATTATGAACATTACTAGAGAAATTATGCCTACTAGAGTAGCACCTCCTTGCTAATGATGTGTGTCATCTCCTCTTAGACCTTCACACATAAACACACAAAGAAATTGATTCTCAAAGCTATTCTACTTCTTCACATTGCTTTTCTCACTTAGTTTTTCCATATTTATCTACAAAAATATTCTTGATGTAATGGATACATAAATTTTTAAAAGTTGTTTTCCATATTATTGTTTGTGTTTATTCTATTCCTAAAGTAAAACGCAAGTTTCTTTATCCCATGGACAAATCCTCCTCAAAAATAAACTTGCCTAGATAATAGTGTAAACCACAAATCAAAGTTGGATTTAATCATATGAGTCTTTTCTTGATATTAAATGTTTATATTCTATATTTTCCCAAATAAAATATAATGATCTAATTTCCTACTTATAATTTGCCCATTCAAAATTAAATGTTATTCTATTATAAAGCCAAAAACCTAAAAATTTTAGATTGATGTACATTAAGCTTTTTCACAAGTTATCCTTATGTAACGGGGCATCTTTTGACTCCTGCCACAAACATTGTTGAGGCATCTCAATGGATAAAATTCAAAAAGCAAAGATTAAAATCAAGACTCATAAAAATAGACAAATCATGAAGCATACGAGTGATTAGAAAAGAGAAAATTGATAAACATAGCTCACATGTCAGTCTAGAGGAATAAGATTGATATTTTCCAACCAAAAATGATTTTATTACAAAAGAAATTATGATTTTCTAAATTTCGTGTCAATTTTTATTCTAATGCTCACTTGATTAAGTTCAAAAGTCACTTCTCCATTCATTCCATGTGGGTGACATAGACCTCTCTTATCTTGTTACAAATTAAAAAGAGAAATATATCGACAACAATGTTCACAGGTTTCACCAATCAATTAGCTAAATTCACGAGAAAAGAAGGTTTAGTTTTGTTTTATATTAATGTGTAGCTAATACATGAAGTTTATTTGTGGAGACAAATGATAAATTCATACAATAATAATATATTAATTTTAATTTAAGATATAAAATGCTTTTCTTTGTTTGAGTTCTCACAACTAATTTTCTATTTTAAATATATTTTGGAATATTGAATTTTATTTTTTAATGAGGGATACATTGTACATACATTCAATGTTAGATGACATGTCTAAACATAGGAATTACTTTGTGATTCATTTCTTTCCCCTTTATATATTATGGTGTCTATCTCTTTTTCTTCTAACTTAAAATAGTATTTTGCATAACTTCTTTAGGCCTTTTCAATCAAAATAATGCATAGCGCTATTTTATTTACTTTTATCCTTACAAATATTTTTTCCCCTTTAGTCTTGACATATGTGCTCTTCACTTAAGTCTCTTCAATGGAAATATTTTCTTTCAAACTTTAGCTCGTGATTAATTTATTTCAAAATTTCCATGTTCTATTCATTCATAGTATTAGAATATGTTGCACTAATATTCTTGAGCTTGTATTATTGAAAGGTTATCATTTCATTTCAACACTCATTATTAGGCTGGGGTCCCATGGAGGGTCACTTCCATAAAAGTAGAGCTGTTTCTGCTAAGAAATTTTAGGAATATTTTAATGGCATTGGTCCCATAAATTATACATTGTATTTCCTCTTAAAGGTTTCACCTCCAAAATTCAAGGATTGTGTAATTGATGATATATATAAAAAGAAAGAACTTTATTTTCTTTCTAAATATTTAGTTTTGGTGGGAACAATTTTATAGATTTTTGACATGTGAAAAATGTTTATCCTAAGCTAGTGAGGCTAAACCTAACCCCACGACATTTTCACCAGTTCAATTTTAGAGGCCTAAAAATAAGGGGCTCCTATATTTGAGGAACATATTCTAAATTATTTTATAGCCCCTGTCAAATTTCTCATGGGATCTCTTGTGCTTGAAAAATAGATTTGTAGCCCCTCCCATGGGTCAACCCCTACCTTAGAGACATTCTTCACAATAAAAGACTAATTGTTTCTCTAGGTGCAATTCTTTGACAAGATTTCCAATTTTATTTTTAGTTTTTCTTTTCTTTTCTTTTTATTTCATATTTAGTTTTTTGTGCTTAGTTTTTTTTTAATATTTAGAGTTTTTAATTTTTATTTTTCTTTTTGTAGTTTCTATATATATATATATATATATATATATATATGTATATGTATGTGTGTATGTATGTATGTATGTATGTATGTATGTATGTACAAAAAATAAAAACAAATTAGCAAATTTCTAGGTAGAGGTTGTAAAGTACAATGTTCCAGTTTACTCATTATATATATAAGATTCCTTTGGTTCATAGTCTCTATTCTTATTTTTCTTTATTTTCACTAATTTTTATACTAGTCCATTTAGCAAGTTTCTTGACTCATCATTATTTTAATTGTAAATCTTATTGCAAAATTCAATAGTTTTTGAATTTTTTTCAAATATTAATCTATAGCTTTAGAAGTTCAAAATTTTAGATATTCTAACTATTAATTTATGAATGATCGTCTCAAGTTTTTGAAATTAAGAAGCAACCAAAATGGGGATTGGCTCATAACAAAAAAGAAAAATTACATCTAGGGATCAGTTAGCAATTACTACCACAAGATTACCCAACCTCTTTTGAAAATTTCAAAAACCCTCTCATAAACATAATAGTAAAGTAAATACTACCATAAGTACTGAAAGTCTTAACAATATACAAAAACTTGGTGATTAGATAAACATTGACCCTACTATCAATCTAGTGTAATAAGCCAAAAGGGACCTGAAGGCTCCAAGAGTAACTAGGTAACATAACACAAAAGGAAAAACATAGCACACTAGTAGGGAAATAGTCATTGGTTCTTTAGATTTTCCAGAAGTAGGAAAAACTAGTCATTGACCACAAAGCCATACAAGAAGTGGTTTTTTTCCACCTCTTTATCATCAGTCCCACCATGTTTATTGGTTTGCATGAGGTAGAGCATAGTGGTCACTGAGTGCATTACGCATGACAAGAACCTAGCAACCTTATCAAACTTGTCCTCTAGGTCCTCATTTTGTTTAATCAAATCATCAATTTGGATGTTTCCAGTTTCTTCACTACTTGGTTCCCCTACTCTATGTTCTCATTTTTAGTCATAGCATCTTCCTGCTAAGTATGGTCTCCCCACTGCATCATGCCCTTAACCTCATGTTCTCCCTTGGTGCTTTCCACTTGGACTCAGCTACCCAGGGTACCCATCCTAATTGGGAAGATGACCATGCCATGCTCCACATTCTCACACTTTCCAAAATTCAGGGTAATGGTATCAATTTTGAATGTTTAACCATCCTCCATATCCCTTGTTTTATCCTCACTATCTATTTCTTCTTCATCTTGTTCCATGTAATTCTTTCTAGTGATCATACATTTGGGATGAGGGCTAGAGTTTTTCTTGAATTTGTCTAGCTTAGGCATGCAATGTTTGGTCAATGCTTGTTTCTCTCTTAGCCAAGTATCTAGATTAGGTGATGGAATTGGAAGAGTAGAAAAATCCTTCTATAGAGCTTCATGGTAAGTGGGTGATGTTTGGAATAATTCCAATAAAAAAAATAACAATAACACATAATTACTCCAACAAATCATAACCTTTGAAAAAGGTAATTGGTAATTAAGGTTCTTAAGGAAGGATGGGTTCAGAAGGTGGTAAATAGTTAGCAATAGTAGTTGGATGATTATTCTAGGTGTGATAAGCATGATACATGAAATCTTGATTGATGAAGGGTGAATGCAGGAACTTTGGTCATAATTTTGCGAAAGTCAATTATACAGACTAAGACCTTTCTACAAATGGGTACTCAATTTTAACAAATTGGTTACCTATTATGGTTCCAATGCCTGATCTGTATTCAAAATTGGGTACCAAATTTTTGAATATGGATGAAGTACCCGAAGCACATTTTAAAAATTGGGTACCCAATTTTAAACAAATTGGGTACCTAATTTTGAAAATCAAGTACCCAATTTGTTTAAAATGGGGTACTCAATTTTGAAAAGCTATAAAACCCACTTTTTGGGGGGTTTTTAGTCATATTCACTAGTGTCTAAAATGGGACCCTGATTTTACCATAGAAACATGAGCCCATTTTTGGATTTTTACTGACCCCCTATTGCTCCTTGTCAGTGTACTAGGTATTTTAATTTGTTTTCTAGTATTTTATTTCATTGTTTTCAGTTTGATGCTTTATAATTCCATCAATTTTTTTTTTTCGCTTTTAATATGTAAAATTATAAATTTCCATTATTAATAGTTTTATCTTTAGATTATTGTATCTGTTCATTTAAATAGTTTTTTATCTCTTCTTTTCTTTTGTAGATGTTCATTTACAAATTATTATTTTAGATGTTTTGATGTATTTAATATAAATTACAATTTTGAATGATTAGCTAGATGTAAATTAGATTGTTTAAACATGTAATTATATTGATGTTTCAAAATTATTTCAACTAAATAGTAATTAATTATAAATTAGTTTATAAACTATATAACCAAAAAAAGTAAAACTAACTATATTCCTAAGTCTAACTTCAACCTAACCATAATAGTACAATAATTTAATTTAAACCCTAACCATAAAACTAAGTATTTAATGTGTTCCCTTACCTTAAAACCATAATTTTAACTCTAAACTATAGATTCATGTAACTCTAATTGTAAGCTCAACTCTATAATCCTAACATTAATTAAATCTCTAATCCTAAACAATCATACATAACCATTTATACTTAACACAACCTTAGCCCTAATTATGACATTTAAATGTAGACAAGCTCTTAAATTCTATTTGTGATTTTCAATATGTAATGTTTCCCTTCCAAATCAAATGTAATTTTAAATCCCCTAATTCAGACCATGTGGACCATCATATCCATTTATCATTTCATTATTTAGTTAGATAAATTTTACAACAAAATTTTAAATAATTTAATGAACATATCTTTTATTATAAAAATACACACTAACTATAAACATAGTATTAATCTTGATGTAAAATCTCACTATGATGAAAATTCTAAACCTAACCCTAACACTGATCAAAATTTTAATTATAGAATTAAAGTTAAGAAACCTAACCCTAATTGTTAATTAACTTAATCCTAAATGTTAAACACTAATTCTAATTGTAACTTCAAATATTAAACTTAACACTTGATCCCTATCTAGGTAACCATAACAATACCCATAATGGAAAGTAATCTTAATCCTAACTATAATTAAAAATCATAATCCTTAAAGCTAGCAAGTGATCCTAAAATGTAAACCCTATTTCTAATCCTATTTTTTAAACACTAGAATTATAAGTTTTAAACTATATAATCTTAAATTATCATCCATCAATCCTAAATCTAAACCTAAACCATAATTCTAAATTCTAATGCCTAATTTTAAACATGATAAATCTTGAAATAGTAGTTGTAATCCTAAATATTATATTTTGTTCCCTAATCATTTAATGTTAAAAATTACTCTACCCTAATTCTAAATGGATAACCCTAAATCCTAACTCAAACCATAATCTTATTTATATTACATCCTAGTTGTTTTAATATTGAACCTTAATCGTAAATGCTAAAGCATAATCCTAAATATTTAAATATAAATGTTAAACACTCATATTAAATTTCCTAGGAAATACATACCATAATTCTAATCATATTTCTAGTTTAATGGTGTAAACCCATACCATAATCATTACCCTATCCCTAATTCTAAATGCCAAACCATGATTATAAATGGTAGACCGTAATTTCTCAATAATTGCCTTAAATGATAAAACATAAATTACTAAACACTAAATTATCCCAATCTTAACCATATTTAAAAATCGTAATCCTTAAATCATAATGTTAATTACTCTACGCTAATTCTAAATGGATAACCCTAAATATTGACCCAAACCACAATCTTATTTATGTTAAATCCTAATTTGTTTTAATATTAAACCTTATGGTATATTAACCTTTATGGTAATTAAATTAATTTATGGTATATTTTGACAATTAATTTATGGTATTAAGCTTTAAATGGTATATTAAGATTTATGATAAATTAATTTATGGTATCCTAATCATAAACTTTGTGGTAATTAAATTAATTTATGGTATATTTTGTGCCCCAATCATAATGTTAATTACTCTACACTAATTCTAAATCCTAACCCAAACCACAATCTTATTTATGTTAAATCTTAACTGTTTTAATACTAAACCTTAATCGTAAATGCTAAAGAATAATCCTAAACATTTAAATATAAATGCTAAATGCTCATATTAAATTTCCTAGATAATGCATACCATGATCCTAATCATATTTCTAATTTAATGATGTAAACCCATACCATAATCTTTACCCTTGTCCTAATTCTAAATGCCAAACCATGATTATAAATGGTAGACCCTAATTGCACAATAATTTTCCTAAATGCTAAAATCTAAATTACTAAACACTAAATTATCCCAATCTTAACCATAATTAAAAATCTTAATCCTTAAAGCTAGCATGTAGTCCTAAAATTTGTAAACCCTAATTTTAATCCTAATTTTTAAACACTTATTCTAATTTTAATCCCAATCATAAATTCTAATTACTCTTATATTTTGTGCCCCAATCATTTTATAACTACACTTAAATTTGGTGTGATGTTGAATTATCCTTAACATTAAAGTTTACTTAAGTGTTTAACTTATTTTATATAATTGATATGTTTTTAAAGATGTGCATTTATATAATTGATATTTTAGATTTATTTTATTAAACAGTAATTTTGTGATATTTTATGTTGTTTAAACATATGTGTAGATTATATTTGATGGACCCACCCCACGTGCTCCCCCTCCCCTACTCTTGCCTTTTCCCCCTCCATCTCCACCTCCACCTCCACCCCTACCTCCATAAACACCTAGTCCTCCTCCAACACCTATTGTAGAGGATCTAAGGGAGAGCATGAGGCACAATCTTCACAACCTCATGCGCAATATTCAGACCATTAGGCACAACACTCCCCACCACCTTCCCCCCACATACTTCACCTTGCAAATAATATGCAAGGCGTTATTAACTCTATCGAGCATTTGGATTGTGACATTGATAGCTTTATATTATGGAGGCAAAACATGCATGCCTTTTATTTTGATGGCCTATCCTAAAGATAGGTCCATTAGCTGAAATTAAATAAAGGGCATTTTAAAAGATATTTTGTAAACCCTAAGATGGATCTTGAGATTAGTGAGAAGAAGCCTCATATTTCTATTAGATGGTGCATACATCCACATATATCAATATACTTTTGGGAGTAGTGGTAGATGGTATTTGACCATCCACCACACAAAAATCATGAGGTACCCATGTACTCTCTTTAGAAACTATGGGTTGAATTTGAATTGGGTTTGAAACCCAATTATTTTGGTATTAGATCATTTAAGGGGGTTAGTGGAGGGATACCTTGGGATAGGCATGGGGCAAAGATGAGCAATAATAAAAGAAATCACATACAACCTCTTGTACCTATTTTTACACCAATTCTCCCACTGCCATACCATCATCAAGTAGTGTCATCTACTCTTCATTAAGTTACCTTTCAAGAAATTTAGTAGAGCAGTGGACATAGGCGACAGATATTCATCCACTTGGACACATTTGTACTAGTTGTAGAGATATATGTAGAGGCCTTTAGAGCGATGTTGATTTGACACATGACGACCATTATGTTGAGGGTGTTGATGTTGATTATGATGCATACACTACTCATGGTGATGGTAGTGATGATATTAACATGTCATCATTTGTTGACCTTCTAACTTTCTACATACATGTGTAATTGTATTAACCATATTAATGTATGTTGATTTTGAAATAATAGAGGATGAATGAAATTTTCCTCCTAGGAAGTAGTATAGCTTTTTCTTGAGACCTATAGATGATGGCATCCCTCATATGGTATGCACTTTCAATTACATTGTAAATTATGTACATTCAAACTCAAATTTAATAACATGTGCTCATATGTTCTTTTTATTTAATTTTGTAGGGATTGTCATTTGCTACACAATTTGATGTTTGTATAGGCCTTAATCCTTTGACCACTGAGGCATAGCCTCAAATACCTACGGTATGTACTTTTGACTCGAAACAAATAATTTTTATTATTTTATGTACACATTGTTATTACCTTATAATCTTCAACTTTGATTCATGTATAATTTTATGTGTTTTGGTTTTACAAATAGGAGATGGATCATACTTATCCATATAGGCCTTAGTATAGTTTATTTTTGACTTCATCTTTTGACCATTTGAGACATGCCAATGATCATCATGGTAGCATATCTTTAGACACATTTGTGACATTGGCTACTATTTAGGTATGATATTTATGTTTTTATAGTTTATAAAAACTATATTTTAAATCATTTACCTTTTAATTTTTGTACTTTGTAATTCATGTATATATAATTTTTACTCAAGGTTTATGTATCCATAATTTTAGGACTATCTCACAATGAGTGTTACTGGGACTATGAGATTAAGCTAGATGGAGGTACATAAATCATCTTTTGAGGTCATTATTGTGATTTATGTACATAAATAGTTCATTATGGTCTTTATCAAATTTTAAAAATTTATGTATTGTAAATTATAGGACCTCACCACTACCACATTTGATGGCTTTCACAATGCACCTCCTCATGTTACAGAGGGACACCCATCTCATGTGGTATTATTTTTATCATGTACTGAATATTTAATTTATTTGCAAGGTATATTTTGAAACCAATTTTAATTAAGCATGTACATGATGAGACACCTCATGTTACATAGGATGATCCATCTAAGTCCTCTTCATGTGGGCTAAAGAGGACTGCAGATCAAATAGATTAGGTCTTTTTGGCACCTTTAGATTATGTTTTTATAACACATATTGTTTATTATGATAAACTTTGTACTAGGAAAGTTAATTATATCATATGTATTTTTTGGCTTCACAGATCATGCTATGACATGTTAGACCATGTGTACTATATTTTTACTTCTTATCATGCTAGTGTATGCAATATAGATTATTGTGTTATCATGTTGTACGTGTGAACCTTTTTCTTTAATTTGAGATATTTTATTCATGTTATGACACATTTTATAATTAAATGGTACATGAACAATAATTTTAATAATTTTAATTATTTATATAGGAACATTAATCTAAACATGTTTGAACATTAGTTTATTATATTGATGTAAGTGCATACCTTTAACTTTCAAATAGAACTATATTCTTGTTTTTAAATGTTTACAACATGTTTCACAATATATGTAAGACAATGTGAATGACATAAATAGAAGTTAACTCAAAAATATATAAATGGTTCAACACATTTCTTCAAATGAGTTCCTACAAAATAAAATTTTAAAACAAAAAAATGTTTTAATAAAAGCATAAATTAATATGAGCTATCTAAATTATATAAATATGTGTAATTTTGATGCAGGAGCATTGAGTGGTGTAAGGGTAATCCTATATCACCCAAACATATGCTTAGTGTTAGTTTCTGTTTCATGTTCTTCATTTCTGGATAATGATTTGGTCAAATAGAAATTCAAACTCTCATAGTTCCATTATTGGTTTTTTGGGTTAGTGTTTTTTGAGCACCTTGGGATACATGCCAATGTAGAAAATATGTTATTTTTTAATTGAGCCATAATTATGATGAGTTAGAGGGTGTAGGTTGGAGTGATGGTTATGCTTGTAATTTAAAGCACTCTAGAAAAATAATCAAGCCAAAAATCTTTATAGTTTGAAAGTTATTGCAGTTTTAAGTTGCCTAGAGACCTCCTAAGAGCACCTCAAAATCAGATTTGAGGCACTAGATGGCCTCATACAGGCCCAAAAAATGGGGTACAAGCAATGCTAGTCTATTGGGTAATATAGCATTTGGAGAGCTTTCTAGAAATGTAAATAGTTTGTCAATTGGAGTCTCAGATCAAAAGTTATGACTCCTAGAAGTTCGACTACCATTTCTAGATTCTTCTAATTTTACAGTAACTTCTTGTTGGTAAACATATTTTTTCTTTTTAATTATAACTCTTTAATACCAAAACTTAGAACAATATCTAGTTACAAATAGTTGAAAAGCCAGTTATGGATGGACTAACCTTTCTCTAAATTGGTAGGTACAACTCCCTAGAATAGATTTGCAATTAATTATGCTTTTCTCCTAAAACTAATTTGGGTTATGTTCTTGACCTGAGAATAGAAGAGGTAGAATCAAGCCAGACCTAAATAGGATCTAACTTAGGCAAATAAGAATTTTTGAAGGTTTAACTAAGTTTATGAATTCACACATATTATGAATTCACAAAACTTAATTGAGTAACAACTAATACTAAAGTAAGTTAATTTGAATCTGAACTACAATTAAATAAAGGGAAATGCTAGTAGGATTTCACTTTGAATGAATAATGAAACTACTTATCACATTCATTCATTGCATTCAAAATAGGGGAATGAAACTCCATTCTTTCATTGCTTCAATTCAAACAAAAGAGAAAGCATAAGACTAAAACTAACATAAACTTGAATAGAAAATAGTTGATATAAAATATCATTCAATTTTCTCTACAACATCAAGTACTTCACACCAAAAATTTGCCAACCTTTTATTAATCTTTTAATTTCATACATATATAAATATGAGATGACCATTACAATGGAAGTTTAATCAATTCATCTTCTCAAAAATGATAAATGGCAAGGCACCAATTCATTGTATTACAATAATTACATAAGAAAATAAACAAAAGGAGGTAAAACATGAATCACTTTGACTTCTTCCCCTTTTCTACTTTTTCTCTATAGGCCTTAGTGGAAACTATGATTGGAATGAGTTCTTCATGCCTTGGTATGTGTATGTTGGTGTATCTCAAGAGCCATTTAGCATGTTCTTTGGCCAACTCCTTAAATTCATTAAATTGGTTTGATAACTCCTCGGTGGCCACTTCCATGTATCCACTAAGTGTCTAACATTCAAAAATCCTATTTTGACTATTGGAAGATACCCCAGATAGACTATCCAATAATTTGGATAAATTATCCTTCATGACATTTATTTCAATAAGCGCTTTTCCTTGGCCACTAGTCTCTAAATTTGTATGTAGCCCTATCATGAGTTTGAATCCTCTATCTTGAGTCTTCTTTGCTTTATCCTCTATTTCTTTAAGCCCTTTCTTTATAGATAAGATCATTTCTATATTGAATTGCATCCTTTGAAGCCACTTGAATAGGGGTTCATCTCCCTTTGGCAAAATTTTTTCTTCAACAACTTCTTTTGCCTTCATCTATATGATTGTCTTCAAAAGGGAGGCACAATCATCACACTTTGTCCTTTCTCTAGCTAGAGTATTGTAGTTTGGTAAGATGTTATCCTTCTCAATTTCCAACCTTAGGATAACATTACCAACTTTCTCTACAATAGTGGTTCCTTCTAATTTGAGCTTCTCAATCCATTCCTTACTAATCTGGCCAAAATGCCTATCTTCCTAAAGTTGAGAGATGAGAGCTTGAACCTTTGTAGCACTTGGATTTTTTGTTACTAATACTCTAGAGATAGCCACCAATGGAGTAACTAACTATCTAATGAACTTATTCAAGTCTTCTATCTCAACTTTCTTCCTAGTCTTAGACAAGTTTAGAATTTCTAACTACCCCTCAATCACCTCATTTGTTGACTTCCACAAGCCAAATTTGATGTTATGCCTAGCCTCTCCAAGGTCCAACGAGTGTAAAGTAAAGTCATTGGTAGTCATTTTTTTAATCCTTCCTCTTTTTTTGGGCTTGGTTATCTCCTTTCTTAGATGCCCTATTTCTAGATCTTGTCCAAGTATACACAATGTTTTCTACTTCTCTACCTTGGTCAATGTAGATCCAAAATGAATTGCGAGGGACACAATGTCTTTGGTGGAAGTGCTTTCATCATTCCTTTTACTCTTTATTTCCAAAGTATCTTCCAACCAAGAATCAACACCTATCATTTTAGAGGCCACCCCAAGTGATTCTATACTAAACATTTTTTTCTTGGCTAGAGTTATTGTCATAGTAGTCAAAGAGAATGGATTCTTTGAATCTTGAGAGATGAGCTTAGAAGAGCTCTTTCCTTTATCAACTTCTAGAGTTTTCTTTGTTTCTTCATTAGACTTAGAAGACTCCCTACTACTACTCTTTCCATCTCCTAGATCCACTATCTGTATTGTAGAGCCACTTGGTTGTAGAAGTGTAGCACTTGTTGGCAGAATAGGGCTATGATGAGGAGAGGGAACTAGAGTTGCATGGGGAGAAGGAACTGGAGAAACATGAGGTGATGTAATTGGTGTGACATGGGGGAATGTAATTGGGGTAGTGGTACTATCCTTTGGCTCCATCATCTTCTTTTCTTCAGCACCAGTTTGGGTTCCAATGATTGGGAGGGAGTCATCATGACAGGTCTTGGCTATGGAAATATTCTTATCATGAGGTTGGTCACCTCCACCTGAAGGTTTAGCCAATCCTTGAGTGGTAGCTATTGTCACACCTACTATAGCACTCTGAGATGAAGAAGGTGTTGTAGTTGTTGGAGAGGCTTAAGTTGCTACACCCTTGGTCTGACTCCTCTTGGTTGTCCATTCAAGCCACTTCCCATCCTCTTAATGATCCTAGCCATCATAATATCTAAATAATCTTCAGCATCTACATAATTCTCTAAACTAATAAGAATGCCTCTTAACTTAGTTAAATATGTATTACTATACATATTTTTTCCGTCATCCTCCAAGCCTTCTACATTGAAAATGATACCATATGTTTTAATCTGCTCCACTGTGAGCCTAGCAAAAGCACGATCTCTACTTTCAAGTTCATATTTATAGTCTACCCAATAATCTTCAATAGTAGTAATGTTGTTTGATCACACTCCCAATCTGCAATACATCTCTCATATATCCATTTAGATTGAACATAGGTCTTACGACCTCATATGCCTCAAACTTGTTCTTAGCCTCAAATGCTTTGAGCATATATTTAGCATCAAAAAAAGACTCACAACTATAAGCTCCAACTTTTATAGTGAATTCATATCCTTTCTTCTTTAGGCTTCCACTCAACACATTCACCTGGATCACCTACCTCACAATCTCTATCAGCACAATCATATCGCTTGGATACTTAGGTAGCTTCAAAAGGAATCCATCAAAAGTTGTAAGATGAAAATATGAGAAAAATGAGAACTAGATAAAATAATTCCCAAATTGACTAATAGCCACCATTGCCTCTGGGCTGTATCTCCTCTTTGGGCATCCTTGGAGCTCCCTACAAATTCTCATTGTAAATGAGTCATTAAACTTGACATATTCTACATAACTATTCTGCAATTTAAAACATGGAAGAACTCATAACTTTTTACATCATCTAGAAAGTTCTCTATTCTTGGAAGTCCTCACCACAACTATAAAGATGCTAGCATATAAATTAGAAATGAAGACGTATAAAAGGTTTTGTAAAACTTTTTGGTACTAAGAGCTCTAGATAGATTCTCGCTTACCTCATAGACCAAAACAATATACTGTGTATTTGAATAGATAATTTGTACTAGAAAGAAATATTGTTGAAAAAAATGAAGAGCCTCTACCTCACCTCTCAATCTATGTAGGAGAAACAAAATGTCTACAATATTAGGCTTGAGATCAGTGTCAAATAGAGTTTTAGGAACCTTACTCTTGGCACCTCGTGGCTTTTGAAACTAGGATCACATGATTTCTTTCCTCCACACCATCTTCTTCAAGGAGAACTTGGGGACTAATCCTCCTACTATCAATTTAGAAAAATCCTCTCAGTTTGGGACTCAGAGGAAATTCACCATAGTTTTCCTATCAATAGAGATTAGAATCATATGATCAGGCATCAAAATTTATCTAGTATCTAGGTTAGAGTGATTTATGCATTCAATATTCAATTTTGGAGCTTGGATTACATCTAGGAACCTAGCTACCTCCACTAGCCCACTTCCTTAGAGCTTCTTAGTTATATGATTTATTGGCTCTGACCTCAACCTCCTTTGAAAATCTTGCATGTCATAGAAATGGAGCAAGGTATTTGTGAAACTCTGCAATGTGGATTTGATTCCATTAAGTCCATCAAATCCACCAAATCTGGTTGCCATTTTATTAGAGGATGAAGTAAATTGAAAATTCAAATTTAGATAGGGTGCTGAAAATTGAATTCACAATGCAGAATATTTGAAAGTGTTATAAAATTCAATAGTATAATATTCCAAGAAAAAGTGGTAGTTTGAAAAACTATTATGTTTCCCTCTATATAGAAATCCTAATTCATTCGTTAATCTTCAAGATCTATGCCACACAAATGAATTAAAAGATAAATCCATTGAATCAGTAAGTGCAGGAATCTCTAACAAACATTTTGGTGTCTTTTCACTATTTCTGTTGGCCCAATGGTAACTTTCCTTCCTTTCATATTTACCTTTCTATTTTCCATTTAGTATCAAAGAATTAAGAACAGAGTACTCCATAAGGAAATATCTTCTTAGCCTGATCTTTCCTAGTATACCTTTCCAAGAGTGGTTAGATTGTTTCCATTAACACCTATAGATGCCTTGTGTGTAATTTGTGAGCCCAATCTGCATCAAAAGTTGATTTCTTTGTGAATGTGGAAAATCGCCCTCATGGGTTGAAAACCTATTGAGAAGAAGACGATTTTCATTTTTTTTCCCAAGCTTTATTTACACTCTATCTTTTGAATTACTATTTTCTATGAGTTCAAAAAATGTCAAAATAACTATAAAAGTCAAAGTGGGGCCCACTTCTTCACCTCTTTCCTTCACATATGTTCTTGGTGGAAAACAAACTTCATGAGTCAAAGTTTTCAACAATTTTGCTTGTTGTTGTTTGTCCACATATCTAAGAAAAGTGCCACCAATAGCCTTTTAAAATATTTTTCCATCACAAATTACATACTTGGATGCTTTCAATTTAAGATCCCTTCTTTTTTTTTCATTGAGGCCCTTTGGACATTCTCCATATGTTAACAGATAAGAAATATTTTCAAACCATGAATCATGAAGACCTATTGCTAATAATAGTTTCTTTTCTCCTAATTCTTCTGATTCTCTAGCAATCTTGTTTTCTACAATTGCTTTACACAAAGCATTACCTCTTACTAATTTCATAGGCTTGATTTCCATATCATATTCTTGTGTCTTTACTATCCATGCTCCTCTGGCATTACAACCTATATCCTATTGTGTCAACACACTTTTCAGTGCTACATCCAGAACATAAATGATAGAATGTGAATGCAAGATATAGAACCAAAAAAAATTAAGTGCTTTGACTACTATGAAAGCATGCTTCTCAATTTGTAAGTATTTCAATTCATGATTTTTAAGGGGTATGCTCATGAAAGCTATTGGGGCTTGTACCCCATCATCATTTTCTTGCATAAGTATTGTTGATAAAGTGTGTTCAAAAGAATAATAGTAAATGAAGAGATCTCTCTTATAGTTTGGGTGACTCAAAATTGGGGCATTAGCAATAGCAATTTTTATATTCTAAGAGGCCTACCTTCCCACCTCATTCCATTTGAAATTTGACTTTCCATTCATCATGTACACAATATGTTTAGTGGTTTTTGTGAAATCTGGTACAAACCTTCTAAGGAAATTCACCTGCCCAAAGAATGACTTAACCCTTATTTTATTTGAAGACAAGCTTAACCTTCAAATGGCCTCCACTCATTTGGGATCAATTCTAATGTCTTCTTGAGACACTATATGACCAAGGAGATTTCCCTTTGTCACACAAAAAATTGATTTCTTTAGATTGAGTGAGATTCCATGTTCTAAACATCTTTGTAAGACTTTCCTTAAATCTTAAATGTGATCTTTTCTCTTTTTCAAAAACATGGTGAGGTCATCTAGATATATAACTATAATCTAGTCCTTTAGATCAGCAAATGTTTTGCTCATACATCTCTAGAATGTGGCACTAGCATTGATGAGCCCAAAGGGCATTCTATGATATGCAAATGTACCCCAAGAAGTGGTAAATGTTGTCCTATGATGGTCCTTTTCTTCTACCTCAACTTGATTGTAACCTCAAAACCCATCAAGCATGGACATCATTTTAGATATAGCCATTGTTTGTATTAAGTAATCCATATTGGGAAAAGAAAAATTATCCTTCAGGGATGCTTGATTCAAATTGTAGAAATTGATGCAGATCCTTATTTCTCTATTCTTCTTTTTTACTAGAACTATGTTAGCCACCCAAGTAGAGTGATGAACGGGGTAGATGATTCTTGCTTTCAAAATTTTATCTATGTCCCAAATAATAGTATCTGCTACCTTAGGATTATAATTCCATTATTTTTTTCGGAAAGGAACTATGTCAAGTTTGAGTGGAATTTGATCTTTTACCTCCCCGCCTTGATAGCTTTTTAAATCTTCATAAGTCTAGGCAAAAACATCCCAATATTCTATGAATAGTCATTTCGCAAATTCCTTCTCTTCAAACGAACAACATTTCCCAATATTAATCATTTTAGGATCATGAGTATCCCCAATATTTACCCCTTCATACTCTCTAGTGGTAGGTCCCCTTACTGCCCTTTTCTACTTTATGTAAGCATCATGTCTATTAAACAATTTTTCCAAAGCCACAAAGTATGGGGGAATGATATTATCTCACAATTAAACTTTATCATTTTGATTCTTCTCGACATCAGAACTTTCATGATTATCATTCCTAGATTTATGTGCAAAACTAGATTTTTCATTTTCTAGGAAAAGCTATAAGCTCTTGTCATCTTCAAAGACTTGCTAGGATTCTATATTGTCTAGGACAGAGGCTCGATACACAATCTCAATCTAATATTACTTATCCTTGAATTTTGGGTGGGGTAGTAGTAAAGAAGTAGAAATTTCTAGGGAATCAACTTTGGTGTTCATCTCCCTTGGCATTGCTTCAATAAAAAAGGCATCTAGGCCTTCTATTTCATCCAAAACTTTGTTCCTATAGTTCTTTAACTTGTGATTTTTTATAGAATATTGTCCTTTAATTTGTCTAACTATGAGTTCTACATCACCTCGAGCTCTTAGAACCTTTAATCCCCTTTCTTTTGTTGATATTATCCCTAATAACAAAGCCTCATACTCTACAGTATTATTCTTATTCCTAAACTCTAATTTGAAAGCCATGGGCTCAGGTTCTCCCTCTAAGGGTATCAACACTACACCTACACCAGACCTTGAGGAGGCACAACTTCCATAAAATTCAAGTGTCCATAAGCCTATTACATCTTTATCTCCATTGATAATTCCTGTTCCTAGATCTCCATCTCTTTGTTTATCTAGAGCCTCTTTAATAAATAACACGTAGTTGCCAAATTCCACTTCTTGATAGAGGATCTAAGCTTTAGGATCATCTGATTTTAGAACCATGAATTTTTCCTTTTCTTCAGGTTCTAACTTGACTTTTTCTATTATAGATAGGTATGACTACTTGGGACTAGTCTAGTTTAATCTCTCCTCCTGAGTCTCGATAGAAACTCCTACTTAAAAGAAGTCCATAGCTTGCTGGAATATTTGATACTAGAATTGTTAATAAGAGTTTCTTTTCTGGGTGTGAAGCCAAGGCTACTTGACCATCTTTGATTTTCCCTAGCAAAGGAACCTATTTGGCATCCATAGAATAACATCTTCCATGTACCTTAGTGAGATTAAGGCCCAGGGCCTTAGCCACAAAATAGGGCATAGCATTGTCTGATGCACTTGAATCTATTATGCAATTTCTTAGTTTGTAACCATTGATATATAGTGAAATATAAAATAGGTCAGCTTTTGCCCAGGAGAGGTTGCTAAAATAGTAGAATCCTCTTGGCTAAATAGATTAGATGCAAATGTCTCATCCTCTTTCTCAATGATCACATTATGATTCAAATCTAAAATATTCCGTTTACATCTATCTACTAGTCTTTTTAATTCAGAGGAGTGAGACTTCAAATAGTCTATAGGTGAACTTTGAATTTTCAATTCTTCATAGAATTGGACAAAATCAAAAGGCATTTTGTCTTTACCCATTTGTGAAGTGAATACTCCTTGATCAATAGGAAAATTACTTGCTAAAGTGTTGGGATCATTATTGTTAGCATGACTAGAGGGTTGATTCTTTTTCCTTTGACCTTAAGTCAACACTGTGTAGGAAGTTCCATCAATAGTTGTATAGCATTCACCTTTTGATTTAGAATATGACTCATATTCTAAAAATAAATTTCAAGAGTCATCATTTGAGTATGAATCTAATTTTGGGCCAAGGGTTGTAGTGTTCAGCTCATTGGTGGATAATAACTATATCATGTGGGTAGTTTTTAGATAGCTCTCACTATCATGATCCATTGTCAAATGAAAGACACACATATTTCCTTCCTTTGGTACTACTTCAATTTGCAACCTGGGTTGTGAGCCTATAAACTGTAGAAATTTTCCATCATTATTCCTTCCTAGAAAATTTTGATAATTTTGTTGATAGGAATTATTGAATCCAGGTAATTTCCTTTTTATTGCTATCAATTCATTCAACAATTTTTGAATCATTTCATCAGATGATATGGTATTACTGGAACTTCCTTTAGTTTGAAGTTCTCTCTTCCATTTTCCCATGGAAATCAAATCATCTTCAAAACCAATTGCCTTCTTTTGTGCATCTACTAAATCCATGGGATGTGCTCTTCTCAAGTCATAATTAACATTTGGGGGCATGACACTTATAAAGAAGGTTTTCAAACTAGTAGCTATAGGTCCAGCAGTAGTTGGAATTTTGGTAATGATCTTATTGAACTTAGCAACAAAATCTCTCATACTCATGGTGGATTTCCTTTTAATGGAATTCAATTGTGTTAACAAGGCATGTTCATCTTTCACAATTTTAAACCTTGTCTTAAAGGTCATTCTCATTGTATCCCAATCAATAATTGAGCCATCATCTAAATAATAGAACCAGTCTATTGCACCTTCTATTAAGGTTTCCACAAATAATCTTACATCAACATCTTCATGTCCAACTCCTAATATGTGTGTAGCTACAAATAAGGCTTTAATGTGTTCATCTATAGTAACCTTCCCATCTCTTGAAAATTTTGGAAAATTCTTCCTTGAACCAATCGAGAGTGGATGATGAGTTGTTAGTGCTAATGGTCCTTTTGCTATAGCCCATGGAGTAGCCATGATTGTTTTGGTAATGTATGGTAGGAAGTTAGCAATTGGGGGAGTAGTTATTCCATGTAGGGCCAATATCTGATAGGTAGAGTGTGAAGTACTAGTGTCTTGATTCCTAATAGGAGAAGGTGGTTTGCTCCAACTTTTCTTTTCACCTTTCTACTTTGGACTGACTAAGATGGGAAAACCAAGCTCTATAAGTTTATCAAAAATAGGGTCTTTCCTGCCTTGCTCCTTGGTAATTTTGAGAAACTTTGTTTGTTTTAGGGTGCTAATTTAATTTTTTCTTTGAGTTGCTTGTCTCATCTTCTTTCTGCTCTTCGGATGTCCATCCTTTGAATAGCTCTTTCTAAAGCTTCATCTCTTCTTTCTTCTTCTTCCAATACTTGGCTAGCATTCTTGTAATTTTCAACATTCCTCCAATGTCTCCAAAAAAATGTATTAAGGGATGAAATTATGTCTTCTTGATTATCTTGAAAACCAAGGTTAGGTTGGAGCACTGGAGAAATGTTTTCATGAGGGAGTGCCATTTTTCCTCATAACATAGGCATTTTAGTCAAGCAACTATTTGTATCCCTAGTAGAGTCACCAAAAATCTATTGGTAAAATTTTTTTTTCTTTTAAATTATAACTCTTTAGTACCCAAACTTGGAACAATATCTGGTTACAAACAGTTGAAAAGCCACTTATGGATGGACTGGCTTTTCTTTGAATTGGTAGGTATAGCTCCCTAGAATAGATTTGCAATGAATTGTCTTTTTCTCCTAAAACTAATTTGAGGTGTGTTCTTGATTTGAGAATAGAAGAGGTAGAACCAAGCTAGACCTAAATAGGATCTAACTCAAGAAAATAAGAATTTTTGAAGGTTTAATTAAGTTTATGAATTCACACATCTTATGAATTCACAAAACTTAATTGAGTAACAACTAATATTGAACTAAGTTAATTTGAATCTAAACTGTGGTTAAATAATGGAAAATGCTAGCAAGATTTCTCTTTGAATGAATAATGAAACTACTTATTACATTCATTAATTGCATTCAAAATAGGGGAATGGAACTTTGTTCTTTCCTTGTTTCAATTCAAACAAAAGAGAAAGCATAAGACTAAAACTAACAGAAATTGGAATAGAAAATAGTTGATATAAAATACCATTCAATTGTCTCTACAACATCAAGCACTTCACACCAAAAATTTTCCAACCTTTTATTAATCTTTTAATCTCATACATATACAATTTTGACATGACTATTATAATGGAGGTTCAATTAGTTCATCTTCTCAAAAATGACAAATGGCAAGGAACCAATTCATCATATTTCAATAAGTACATAAGAAAACAAACAAAAGGAGGTAAAACATGAATCACTTTGACTTCTTCCCCTTTTCTACTTTTTCTCTATAGGCTTTAGTGGAAACTATGATTGGAATGAGTTCTTCATGCCTTGGCATGTGTACATTGGTGTATCTCAAGAACCATTTAGAATGTTCTCTGGCCAACTCCTTCACTACATTCAATTGATCTGGTAACTCATTTGTGGTCATGTGTATGCATCTACTAAGCATCTTAAGTTCAACAATCCTACTTTGACTATTGAAAGATACTCTAGACAAACTATCCAAGAATTTGGAGAAATTCTCCTTCATGATATTTATTCTAATAAGTGCTTTTCCTTTGCCACTAGTCTATGAATCTGGATGTAGCCCATTCATGAGTTTGAATCCTCTATCTTGAGTCTTCTTCACTTTATCCTCTATTTCTTTAAGCCCTTTATCTGTAGATAAGAACATTTATATCTTGAATTGCATGCTCTAAAGCCACTTAAATAGGGGTGCATCTCCCTTTAGAATTTTTTTTTCTTCAACAGCTTCTTTTTCCTTCTTCCATATGATCATATTCAAAATGGAGATGTAATTGTCACACTTCATCCCTTCTCTTGCCAAAGTATTGCATTTTGATAAGATGTTATCCTTCTCAGTTTCCAACCTTAGGATAACATTACCAATTTTTTGTACAATAGTGGATCCTTTTTATTTGAGCTTCTCAATCCATTCCTTACCAATTTGGCCAAAATGCCTATCTTCCTAAAGTGGAGAGATGAGAGCCTAAACCTTAGTAGCTATTGGATTTTTTCTTATTAATACTCCAAAGATAGCCACCAATGGAGTAACTAATGGTCTAATGAACCTATTCAATTCTTCTATCTCATCTTTCATTCTAGTCTTGGACAACTTTAGACTTTCTAACTGCCCCTCAATCACCTCAGTGGTTGACTTCCAGAAGCCAACTTTGGTGTCATGCCTAGCCTCTCCAAGGTCCAATGAGTGTAGAGTAAATTCATTAGCAGTCATGTCTTCAATCCTTCCTCATTTTTTGGGCTTGGATATCTCCCTTGTTAGATGCCCTATCTCTAGATCTTGTCCAAGTATAGACAAGGTTTTCTACTTCTTTACCTTGGTCAATGTAGATCTAGAATGAACTGCAAGGGACACAGTGTCTTTGGCTAAAGTGCTTTCAACTTTCCTTTTCCTCTTGCTTTCTATAGTATCTTTGAACAAAGAATTAGTACCTATCACTTTAGAGGCCATCCCAAGTGATTCTATACTAAAAATTTTCTTCTTAGTTGGAGTTATTGTCATAGAAATTGAAGAGAAGGGATTCTTCATATCTCGAGAGATGAGCTTAGAAGAGCTCTAGCCTTTATAAACTTTTGGAGTTTTCTTTGTTTCTTCATCAAACTTAGTAGAATCACTACTACTTCTCTTTCCATCTCTAAATCCACTATCTATATTGTAGAGCCACTTGGTTGTAGAAGTGTAGCACTTGTTGGCAGAATATGGCTATGATGAAGAGAGGGAACTAGAGGGTTATGGGGAGAAGGAACTAGAGAAACATGAGATGAAGGAACTAGTGTGACATGGGGAGATGGAATTGGGGTAGTGGCACTACCCTTTGGCTCCTTTGTCTTCCTTTCTTTGGCACTAGTTTGGGTTCCAATGACTAGGAAGGAGCCATCATGACAAGTCTTTGGCTATGGGAATATTCTTATCTAGAGGTTGGTCACCTCCAACCAAAGGCTGAGCTGGTCCTTGACTGGTACCAATTGTCATGCCTGGTGTAGCACTCTAAGATGAAGAAGGAATTGTAGCCACTAGAGAGGCTTGAATGGCTACACCCTTGCTCTAACACTTCTTGGTTTTCCATTCAACCCACTTCCTATTCCTTTTAATGATCCTAGCCATCATAATATCTAAATCCTTGTAAACATATACATAAGGCTCTGAACTGGTAGGAATGCCTCTTAACTTAGTTAAATATGTATTAATATACATATTTTGTCCATCGTCCTCCAAGCCTTGTACATTGAAGTTGATACCATATGTTTTAATCTACTCCATTGTGAGCCTAGTGAAACCATGATCTCTGCTTTCAATTTCATCTTTATAGTCCACCCAATAATCTTCAATAGTGGTAATGTGCTTGATCACACCCCCAATCTACAACACCTCTCTTGCATATCCATTTAGATCAAACATAGGTCTGATGACCTCATACTCCTCCAACTTGTACTTAGCCTCAAATGCTTTGAGCATATTTTTAGCATTAGAAAAAGACTCACAACTATAAGCTCCAATTTTCATAGGAATTCATATCCTTTCTTCTTTAGGCTTCCACTCATCGCATTCACCTAGATCACCTACCTCACAATCTCTATCAACACAATCATATTGCTTGGATACCTAGGTAGCTTCAAAGGGAATCCATCAAAAGCTACAAGATGAAAATATGAGAAAGATGAGAATTGGAAAAAAAATTCCCAAATTGACTAATAGCCGCTATTACCTTCGAGATGAATCTCCTCTCTGGGCATCCTTGGAGCTCCCTGCAAATTCTCATTGTAAATGCATCGTTAACCTTCACATATTTTGCATAACTATTCTACAATTGCAAACATGGATAGAACTCATAACTTTTTACATCATCTAGAAAGTTCTCTATTCTTGGATATCCTAGCCACAACTATAAAGATGCTAGCATATAAATAAGAAATGAAGACATATAAAAGGTATTGTAAAACTTTGTGGTGCTAAGAGCTCTAGACAGATTCTCACTTACCTCATAGGCCCAATCAATATACTATGTATCTAAATAGACAATTTGTATAAGCAAGAAACATATTTCAAGAAAATTAAGAGCCTCTACCTCACCTCTCAATCTGTGTAGAAGAACCAGAATGTCTACAATCTCAGGCTTGATATTAGTGCCAAATAGAGTTTTAGGAACCTTGCTCTTGGTGCCCCACACTTTTGAAACCAAGATCACGTGATTTCTTTCCTCCACACCATCTTCTTCTAGGAGAACTCAAAAACTACTCCTCCTACTATCAATTCAAAAAACTCTTCTTATTCTAGGACTCAAAGGCAATTCATCACAGTTTTCCTATCAATAGAGATTAGAATTGTATGATTAGGTAGTAGAATCTATCTGGTATCTGGGTTATGTGATTTATGCATTCAATAATCAATTCTAGAGCTTGACTACAACCAAGAACCTAGGTGCCTCCACTAGCCCACTTCCTCAGAGCTTCTTGATTCCTCAACCTTATCTAAAAATCTTGCATGTCATAGAAATAGAGTGAGGTATTTGTGAAACTCTGCGATGTGGATTTGATTCCATTAAGTCCATCAAATCCAACAAATTTGGTTGCCATTTTATCAGAGGATGAAGTAGGTTGAAATTTCAAGTTTAGATAGGGTGCTAAAAATTGAATTCACAATGCAGAATATTTGAAAGTGTTATGCAATTCAATTGTATAATAGTTCAAGAAAAAATAGTAGTTTGAAAAAATGTTATGTTTCCCTCTATGTAGAAATCCTAATTTGTCTATTAATCTTCAAGATCTACACCACATGAATGAATTAAAGGTTAAATCTAATAAATCATTAAATGTGGGAGCTGCTAATAGACATTTTGGTGTGTTTTCACAATTTTCATTGGCCCAATGGTAACTTTCCTTCCTTTCATATTTACCTTTCTATTTTCCATTTGGTTTCAGAGAATTAAGAATAGAGTACTCTATAAGGAAATATCCACTTAGCCTGATCCTACCTAGTATACCTTTCCAAGAGTGGTTAGATTGTTTCAATTAACACCTAGAGATGCCTTGTGTTTAATTTGTGAGCCCAATCTACTTAAAAAGTTTATTTCTTTGTGAATGCAAAAAATCACCCTCATGGGTTGAAAACCCATTGAGGGGAAGACAATTTTTATTTTTTCACCTAGGCTTTATTTACACTTTATATTTTGAGTTACTAATTTCTATGAGTTTGGAAAATCTCAAAAGGATTGTGAAAGTCAAAGTGGGGTCTAGTTCTTCACCTCTTTCCTTCACAATTGCTCTTGGAAAAAAATGGACTACATGAGTTCAAAGTCTGTCGCAGAGTAGTCAACTTCAAGTTTTCCACTTTAAATGATTTTGAGCATCACTATGAATCCCAAGTGTTTCTCAAGGTAAAATGCTATAATGAAAACAACGATTTTCCATAAAACAACTCATTATATTCTTATCTTGATCCATGATCCTCATTTGTTAACCATTATGGGAAATTGCCTTCATGGGTTGAAAACCCACCAAGGAGAAGGCAATATTTGACTTTCTACAAGCTTAATTCTTTCATGGGAAAATTAAGATGAGTTAGAAACAAGTCTAGTTTTGTGGATAACTTCATGAAATGGAAGAATCTCCATCAAATTAGGTACTAAGCTACCCACACGATATTAAGGAGAAAACCCATGCAGCCATGAAATGTGAGAGAAGGAAGAGATGGGAAATTTGATGGAGAATCTCTTCACCTAAGGGGGAAAAGCTAGACCTAGACAAATCTATACCAAACTAAGACATAAACATTTCCACTTTTGCAAAATTTGTACAAGGTCAAAAGTTGGGCAAAACTTTTGATGAGTTTATAGAACCTTCTATTTTGGTAGTGGATACCAAATGGCATATTCTAAAATGTATTTCTAACCCTAAACCTAATTTGGGTTACTTATGAACATTTCTGGCATTGCAAAATCAATTTTTGGTGGAGTTTGGAAGAAGGTACTATGAGAAGGGTTTTCTCCAAAATCTGATAATATTATAAGACCATAGCACACATCATTGGGTATGTGTTCCATTGTACTCAATGTAATATCATATCACTTATAATAGTAATATTCCCCTTTTCCTATTGTGTTCATTTTGGCCTTGGATTGTGCCTTGATCAAGTGGTATTAGAGCAGTTTTTCCTAAATGTGTAGACATAGCATTGACTATGAGGTAGTTTTCACCAAGACTATTTGGTTGTGGTATTTGATATAGCAAGAAGATGCCTCCATAAAGAGAGAATGGTGGAAGGGCTAGAGTTTTTCCTCCTAATGTTAGAGCCCTTCAGAGATAAGTTCAAGCATCACAAGAGGAGATCCTTAGAGGAATGAATATTGTTGATGGTGACAAAAGTGAGGTAAAAAATGAAGAAGAAGGAAATATTGGGTAGAAAGGGGAAGGAGATGAAGAAGTCCTAAACCTAGAAGAGGAGAAGCTATTTAGGGCCATTGACAAGCTAGGAAAAAGACCTCAAATTGATGTCGACATGTTTTTGGGAAATCTAAACCTGGATGAGTTGATGAACTAGATTAATTAGTTAAAGAGGAATATTTTGAGTATGAGGATATCAGGGACCCTAATAAGGTTAAGTTTTCAAAGGCCAAAATGAAAGGCCATACCAAAATATGGAAGCAAGTGATTCAGTTGGAAAGAAATAGAATAAGAAAGGAGAAAATCACAAGATGGGATTGTATGGTAGACAAACTAAATAAGAAATTCATTCTTGTTGATTATTAGCTTGATTTATTCAAGAAGATGCAAGGGTTAAATAAAGTGGGAAAATTTATCTAGGAATACACAAATGAATTTTACTGAGTTCTTATTAGGGCAGGGCATGTAGAAGGTTGCCTGTTACCTTAATGGGTTAAGACCTAACATTCAAGAGGAGTTAAGTCTGGTTAGATTGAATAGCATTGAAAAGGCATAACATTTTGCCTTATGAGTTGAGAAGAAGCTAAACAAAAAGTTTGATGGAAGGAAAAGAGGGTGTAATCAATGAGGAAGGGGCAGTGGCAGGTCATTAGGAGGCCGAAATGAGAACTAGAAGAAAAATGAAGATGTGGGTACTAGCTGAAACCAAAGGATTGAGGATTTTAACCACTCTCATGATCAAAAATTTGGAGATCCAAGAAGAAGAGGTAGAGGATGTGGGAAAGGTTTGAAAAAAGGAGACTTTTGTAGTACCTATTTTCATTGGAATGAAGAAGATCATCATGCCTGTGAATGCCCTTGATGCCAAGGAAGGATAGATATAAGAGAAGATGGTCAAGCAAGGGTTTTTCATGTGGATGATGATGTATAGTCATCACATTTAGAGGATTTAGAAAGAGGAGAGGTTCTAATAAATGAAAGGGTCTTATTGAGTGGTGAGATTAAACCTAGACAAAGGAGGAGTTTCTCTCATACTAGTTGCAAGAGTGAGGGTAAATGTTGTGGTGTGATTGTTGATGGTGGAAGCACTGACAAATTGGTGTTAGAAGAGATTGTCTCAAAGCTAAATCTGAAGAGGGAGAAACACCCCCAATCCTATTAGATTTTTTGGGTTTAGGATGATCACAAGGTCTTGGTTAGTGATAAATGTTTGGTAAAGTTCAAGATTGGGAGTTGCCATGACAAGGCTCTCCATGAAATCATCCCAATGGATGTCTACCATTTAATGTTGGGAAGCTCATGGCAGTTTGATAGACATGCTATACATGTTGGTCATGCAAATACATACTCTCTAACAAAGGATAAACTTTGCCAAAAATTGAAGCCCTTAATAATGTAGGGTGAAAAGTTATGTAGTAGTGTTAGGGTATGTCTTGTTGATGGAAGAAAATTTCTAGATGGCATGAAGCATTAGCATATGTGTTATGTTTTAATTCCTAGAAAGGATAAGGAAGGTAGTAGTGAAGTTCCACTTGAAGTTTTAGGTCTATTAAGTGAGTATGAATATGTCATCTCTGATAATGTTCCATAATGGTTGTCACCAATAAGGAAAATTAGTCATCAAATAGATTTAGTCCCTAGAGCTAGTTTTCCTAACAAGGCTACTCATAGGATGAGTCCTACTAAGACCGAGGAGCTAAATAGACAAGTTTAGGAGTTGTTGAGGAAAGGTTTAATTCAAGAGAGCCAGAGTCCATGTGTAGTACCTATAGTGTTGGCACCAAAGAAGGATGGAGAGTAGAGAATGTGTATAGACTCTTGGGCTATAAATAAAATAACCATCAAGTACTGATTTCCTCTTTCAAGAATGGATGATCTTATGGACTACTTAAGTGGAGCTCAGTACTTCACAAAGATAGATCTCAAGAGTGGCTATCACCAAATATGGATATGAGAGGGAGATGAGTGGAAGACTACATTCAAGACCAAGGAGGGTCCATATGAGTGGTTGGTCATGCCTTTTAGACTGACCAATGTGCTAAGCACCTTCATGTGGCTTATGAATGAGGTACTAAATTTGTTTTTGGGAAATTTTGTTAGAGTCTATCTGGATGATATTTTAATTTTTAGTAAGTCTTTGGATGAACATTTATTACACATTCATAGTGTCCTTGAAAGGTTGAGGGAAGACAAATTGTTGGTTAATTTGAAGAAGTGTAGCTTTGTCAAAAGGGAGTTAGTCTAGTTGGGGTTTGTTGTATTAGCTAAAGGTTTCAAAATGGACCCAAAGAAGGTGAAGGTCATCTTGCAATGGCCAACTCCAAGGTCTCCCATTGAGGTAAGGTCATTCCATGGTTTGGCTAATTTTTATAGGAAGTTCATTAGGAATTTTAGTAGTATATGTGCACCCCTAATTGAAACAATGAGGGGAGATAGACAAGAGTTCAAGTAGACTACAAGAACTGCAAGGAGTTTTGAATTGTTGAAGAAGAAGGTGATAGAGAAACTTGTATTGGCACTTCTTAATTTCCACAAAGTGTTCTAGGTGGATTATGATGCTAGTGGTAGTGCTACTGGGTCTTTGTTGAGCCAAGAAGGTAAGCCTATCACCTATTTCAATAAAAAATTGAATGATGGAAAGAAGAAGTATTTTGTTTATGATTAGGAGTTCTATGCAATAGTTTAGGCCTTAAAGAAATGGAGACATTATTTGTTTCCAAAAGAACTAGTTTTGTATACTGATCACTAGGTATTGTAGTATCTAAATAGCCAAGATAAATTGAATCAAAGACATTTGAAATGAGTAGAGTTCATGCAAAGCTATACATTTGTATTGAAACATAAAAACAAAAGGTCTAATAGGATTGTAGATGCATTAAGTAGGAGATAGTTTTTGTTGATAGTAATGCAGGTTGAAGTGGTTTGGTTTGATGAACTCAAGAATTTGTAACCTAAGGATCTTGACTTTGTAGAGGCTTGGAAGGCTTGTAAGGAACCTATTACTCTAGATAGGACTAGGTGGCTAGATTACATGATTTAGGATGGTATGTTGTTCAAGGGAAATCAATTGTGTATTCCAAGGAGTTCTATGAGGGAGAAGTTGATCAAGGAGAAGCATAGTGGAGGGATGGCATGACACATTGGTCAAGATAAGACCATTGTCATTATTAGAGCACATTATTTTTTGCCTTAATTATCTTAAGATTTGAAGAAGTTTGTGCAGAGTTCATGAAGTATGTCAAATAACCAAAGGATTTAGTCAAAATACTAGACTCTCAACTATTGCCTATTCCATCAAAGCCTTGGGAGGACATAAGTATGGATTTTATTCTTGGGTTTCCAAGGAAATAAAAGGGTAATGACTTAGTATTTGTTGTTGTTGATAAGTTCTCCAAGATGGCACATTTCATTCCATGCCACATGACTAATGATGTAGTGTATATTGTAGATTTTTTTTTCCAAAGATATGGTGAGGGTACATGGTCTCCTAAAAAGTATTGTTCTTGACAAAGATACTAAATTTGTAGGGAATTTCTGAAGGACTTTATTGAAGAAGTTGAAGATAGAATTAAAGTTCAATTCAACACATCATCCAAAGACTGATGGAAAAATAGTAGTAGTAAATAGTTTTGGCATTAAGTTATATTTGTCATTAGTGACAACACTTATTCAGTTTTGTATGGTTATCAAGCTCATCATTTAGTGTCCAGTGTTTACTGAGCAATATAGTGATAACCAGGTTTCATAGTTCACACTGAGCATTCCAAAGGTTACCAAGTGAAAACAAATAGTGTGCAGTCCAAAAGTTATCACTGAGTAGTTAGTGGTTACCAAGCTTTGTAGTATTTATTGAATCATTAGTTGTTGTGATGTGAAGCTAGTATCTACCAAGTGATGGGATGAGTAGTGTTTATCAAGTGAAAGCAAGGTAAACATAGTATTCAGTATCTACTAAGTGACACTATATATACTAAGTCTCCAATGTTCACTAAGTTCAAAGCTATGTTGAGTGATTAGTATGGACTAAGCCTCTACTCCTACTAAATTCATGATGATGCCAAGTAATGCAATGGACACTGAGTATTAGAAGGTCACCAAGTTAGTTATTCAAAACTAGAGTTTCTACTATTTGGCTGACTTAATAATATTTTATTTAATTGTGCTTTAGTTGTCCTTGTAATTGTAAATATTGGAATAGTATATATATACAATGTATTGTATCATACCAATGTATCAAGGAATGAAGAAGTGAATGTAAGAATGCATAATGCTAAGTAGATGTTTGATGAATGTCAATAAGTATTAGCAACAGAGTAAGAAATTCAACAATGTCAATTTAGGAGTAGAAGATTCTTATCTATCACATGAGGTGATCAATACTTCAATGATCTAATTAGAAAATAAGGCTGTAATTAAGATCCTCTATTTCATCCTAACATGTGAACTAGTCTTAAATCCTTTAATAGGGTAGAGTTAACAATCTTTCTTTAAATCTATTGATGGAGTGTATACTTCATTCTATGTTTGTAAATCCTTTAACAAGGTGGACATAGTGATCCTATTTGCTCCTAATGGGGAAGATCACTAGAAGTGGTCATTGTAAGCCTTAACAAGAAAACTTTATGCTATAGTAGTAAAGTTTTGTGGGTTTCATCCCCACCCCAATTTTACTTTCTATTTGGATAGTTTTTGGGTCACCAATTTCTATGTTCATGTATCAAGAATGATGATCTTTCAATTTGTTATGCATGCAGTAAAGTAGATCAATTAATGGTGAATGAATTATATTGCTAAATGGTGAATTTATAAATTTTTTGAAGTTACTAATTCACCCCTCTCCTCTAAGTAACTTGGCAACTCTTGATTATTTCCAAAAATTGGTATCAGAGCTTTGTCATTCTCAAGATAAAGTTTGATAGCTTGAGCAAATATCAAGGACAATGGAGATATTTAGATTTGATAAAGCTATTGAAAATGAGAAGCTAGATCTAGAGATGGCCATAGCTCAACTCAAAGAAGGAAAAGAGCACATTTCCCAATCCCTAAATAGAAGGAAGGAACTTGTAAAACAAATGAATGACCACCAATATGTTGAACAAAAGATTGAAGACTTTTTCCCCTCAAGTAGTTTAAATGAAGCAAATGAGGAAATCAAAGAACTCCTAGAAAAGAATGGCTCTCTACAAGAAGAGGTAAGAAAATTGAAAAGAGAACAAGAAATTCAATCAATAAGAATGTGTGAAATCTTGTAACAAAGGAATAAGAAAAATGAATACTTGGAGGAAAGCAAAAATGAAACTCAAAACCAATCCCTTTAGCAAGAAAGTCTTATCAATCAGCTCTCCAATGCAAATGAGGAAATCATGAGTTTGAGATCTAAAAATGAAAGGTTAAGAAATGACTTAATCACTGAAAGATAATTCAGTGAAAGTTTGAAAACTGATTTGAATTCTAAAAAGCAACTCAATGAAAGAATAATGAAATCCCAAGTAGACATGGATCAAATCAGAAAAGTCAGAAGAATGTTTATAAGAAAAAGGGTAAACAAGGACTTGGATACAAAGAAGAAGTTTAATCTTCCAAACAAGGTGCTCAAAGGAATCAAATACCTACATGCAATCACTATGGTAAGATAGATCATACATCAAACAAATGTTGGAGAAATGGAAAGGAAAAATTTAATTGAAAGTGCTATAATTGTAGTCAACATGGTCATAAAGTTAATGAATGCAAGGAGAAAACAAAGTTTGAAGGTAAATGTCAAAAATGCAAGAAACAAGGTCACAAGGCATCAGAATGTAGATCGAAACCATTCAATCTAGCTGAACAAATTTTAAGGGCAATATTTGGTTGGAACTACAATACTTGGTGTAGATGTCATTATTGCAAAGAATATGGACACATTGGCATAAATTGTGCAAGGCATCACTTGAGAAAGAAGGATACCACAATAAGATGTTATACATGTACTAAACTTGATCATATAGCTAAGAATTGCATGGATATAGGTAGAGTTGAAGATGAAAAGAAAGTTAAAATTGATAACATTAGGAAGCAGATGAAACAACAATGGATTTTCAAATCTACCGAGCAAGCTAGTTGAAATGATGGTCATGCCACTCAAGAAGTGGGTGACTCCACCATTTCCAATTAAGTTCTTAAGGAAGAACTAGAATTGTATCTTCAAGCCATATCTTAAGTAGTTCCAATGAATAAAAGAAAAAGATCCAAATCAGTATTTTAGATATAGAGGGATCATAAGAAATCAGCATTCACCAACTAAGATCAGGTCATACCGAGCAAGGTTGGTCATAGGACTCTACCAAGCTAGGTCGGGAGTAATATTTTTTTTTGTTCAATAGCCAAGTTACAAGCTTTTACTAAGCATAGTCAATGGATGATAGTATTTCATGAACTATGTCATTATGGCACCAAGCATTACTTAAAATTTTCATCAAAAATGGCAGAATTCAACTTCATTTTTCACTGCAACTTTAGTATAGCTAGAGCAAAGTGATTTACAGTGTAGCCAAGCAATCTCAAGAAAATTTACGGCAAATATTTTTTAAAGAATTCTCTCATTTACTAAACAACCATGGCATCTAGAAGTAGCAATAGTAGCAAGGCAAAAAGAGGTTTAGAGATGTTGGTGAAAGGTGTGGAATGGAAAGCACCAAATTTCAAGTTGGTACCAGCAGTTGCAAAGCCCCTTGACTTGAATGGAGCTCAATCAAAAATTCCTCCAAAGGTACTCCTTATTAATGATATTTGCATTCATTTTAAGTGTACTATGTAAGAAATTGGAACCCTAGAGATACATGGTGCCCTAGGAGAAATGTGTGTTAATGGATCTTCGAAACCTGAGCATAAGCATCTAGAGGTTAAAGGATTAACCCATATCCCACATCTGCCAAAGAATTTCCAAGTCAAGTGGATTAGGTATATTTTGAACAATGTGCATAATGGTTAGTTATGGTTAGGGAAGCCTATGTTGATCACAAAGAAAATGATTCACAAGATTACGAGTCTCCCTATGCTCAACAAGGCTAAAACAACCAAAACCCTAGGTCAGTAAGAGCTTCAGAAGAAAACCCTAGTCAAGTGGGATGAAAAAGGTCTTAAGATTAGTAATGTATCTAATGTGGAACTTAGGTTTGGAATTCACATTATTGAACATAAGATATATAGCTCCAGTCAATTGAATAGTGTGCCATGTGAGGCCATTGATTTAGCATACAAGGTTGTGAAGAAGAATCTAGAATTTGATCTATTAGATTTATTGTTGAAATAGTTAAACAAGAACATGGAAAACATTAGGTCATCAAAGAAAAACCCCTATAAATTTTTTTCTTTGCTAACTTGTCTTTTCTTTTATGTTCAAAAGTTTTTTACATCCAAGGGTTCAGTTTTATGGAGGAAAGATACTCCCATTTTGTATTAGATTAATGAATTCATAGCAGAAATGGGTGAAAATTTTGAAAGTATTATGGATAATTATTTTGAAGTTTTGAAGGAGAAGATGAACAACAGGTTCCAAATTCCTCCTAAACTAGTTGAAGATTACAAAGATGATCTATGCTTCATGGTTGATTGTGATAAAATTTATAATCAAGCAGTTAGGCCTAGATTTGCATGGGTGAAACCTCTTCCATATGAGGTCAACATTGATGAGACAAAAGACATTATTGAAGCCATAGTCAATGAGCTAGTAGATCCAAAGCTACCTATCTTTGGAACCTATGAAGAAGCAAAAACTAGAATAGAGCTTAAGATTAAGCTACCTCAGGTAGTAAACAAGGGTAAGATGAAGATAGCAAAGCTAAAAACTACAAGTTCTCCTCTTATGATTACCGGAAGAAAAGGAGAGGATGAAGAAGATTTTGAAGAAGAAAAGTAGGAATCAGAGAAGGAGGAAGAGCCCGTGAAAAAGAAAGGCAAGGTGATCATCACCAAGCCACCCAAGACCTCCACAGCTATGTTTACCAGAAGATCTAAGAAGAAAGGAGTTAGTGAAGTTGTGTTTATTAAGCCCCCTCTCACCTTCCAAGAGAGATTGAAGCAATTAGAAGAAGGTTCTGGTATTACAAACTTTAAGTCATTAAAATTTAAAACTAGGATAGATGCAGAGAAGATGTAGATTGAGGATCTAGTGCTATCAAAGATGGGAAAATGGAAATATTTCCCAAATCAAATTGCCCCAAAAATTTACAATGAATTATTATAAAGGTTGAAAAAAAGATGGTAATCTACTACTCAAACTATCAAGGACATATCTAAGAAATCATTGAGACAGTTGCTACCAAATCTTACTAATGCAGAAGTTAAGGAAGCAATGAAGAAGAATGAAAAGAAAATGATGATGAGATTTCATACTTGTTTGATTTTTGTCAAAGAAATTGAGAATTTAGTTAAAGATGCTATAGATATATGGAAAAATATTTATCATTTGCATAAGCCAAGTGAAGACCCAGTTGAGATCAAAGATGATGATGATGATGATAGTGACAATGAAGAAGATAATACACCTTGTGTCACTTTTGATCTTGAAGACCATCAAGCATTGAAGGATGATGAAGAAGAGAAGGAGGAATAAACTAATGAGGAAGATAAGGAAGGAGATGAAGAGAATGATCCAATAAGGATAGTTTCATAGGTTATAGCCTCCCTTCTTCACTCTCCACCAAAGACTACTACATCATCTAGCATGGAGACAACTTCAACAAGTGTGATTGCAACTACAATAGATACATCACATGTTCAATGACTATTTTCTCTCTCTCAACTCTAAGAATCACTAACGGAAGTGTATACCACTTCATCCATTGAGTTGTAGACCTCCTCTTCTTTAGCTACTGAGTCAAGAACTTCATTAGTAGCATGTGCAGTAAGTTCAAAATCCTATTCTACAATTTTTTCTACTATAGCTTTGCTTGCACCAATTCTTGTTCCAATAATTTCTTCTATTCCAAGTACTTCAATTAGCACTCAACCTATTATTACTTCAATTTTGGATAGCACAAAAATTTTGGATTCTTTTAGCACTCCTAGAAGTATTGCTTCAGTTGGTCCTATTCAAGTTTTTACAACTAGTCCAACCATCTATACAATTATCTCTATTCCTAAGTCCACGACAACTATATCAAAAGTAGAACCAAGGAAACCTCTTAAATTTCTAATTACTAGAAAATAAATTGATGAAGATATAGAATTGGAAAAAGAGATTGTAATTCCTAAGTTGGATCTTGATACTACTACAGTTGAAGAAATGAGATTGGTTAGCCAGCTTTTGGAATATAAGGCAAGGAAAAAGTAGTTAAGAGATGAAAGGGACAAGGAATTCAGAATAATTGAAAGTGCAAAGAATATAATAATAGAGGCCATAGGTTTTGATGTGGACTCATATCAACACATTTTTTTTTAGTTAGAGGAGGTAGTTCACAAGTTTAATGATGATTCTACCAAACAAGAAAAGTTGATTGAAAAAGGTAGAAAAAAAGTTTGATAATAAAGTGCTTGAGCACATTGCTTAGCACATTGCAATAAATTAGGTAGAACTATCCTCCATTTTGGCTAACATTAAAATTATTTTACAAATTTAACATCATTTTTTGCTAAGCTATGTGATGATACTGGGTTCACTAAGGAGCTAAAAGAGAAATTGAATAAGATTGACGAAGATATGAAGGCTAGTGCTCAAAGGTTGCAGCTTGACCCTAGTTCAAGCTCAACACATCACATTAAGGTAAGATTTCTATCAAATATGTAGGCTGAACTATTGAAATAGGAAACAAGGATTAGATCTACATTGATAGACATCCAAAACATGATCCTTCCAATCACAGACACAATGCAAAAGCATATTGCATATTCAAAGTCATTGGTCTAGGATAACAATTTTTCAATTGTATATCATATGATTGAACTTTCAATAGAGGTTCAAGTAGCTCTTCATACCTAAAATATTATGCAAGAGAACTAGGATAAGACATTAGCTCTTATTCTCAAGGTACATTCAGAGTTTCTCTCACATTTTGGTTTCTCTAAATGAATATATTGTATAACTCTTTGGCATTATTGTCAAAAAGGGAGACCAAGAGATATTTTGTGTAGAGACAAAGGGGGAGACAATAGATTGATATATGTATAAAATAAAAGGGAGAGAGATTATGTGTATAATTATGTAAAGTGATTATGTATATGTTATGTCTTATGTATGGGGGAGATATGTGCAAATGTATATACAACAACATTACAAAGATAAATTTTGAAAAATCAAAAGTCTTGGCTTATAAGTGTTTTTGTCACTAATGCCAAATGGGGAGATTGTTGGAATTAAGTTATATTTGTCATTAGTGACAACACTTATTCAATTTTATATGGTTATCAAGCTCATCATTTAGTCTCTAGTGTTTACCGAGCAATCTAGTGATAAATAGGTTTCACAGTTTACACCAAGCATTCAAAAAGTTACCAAGTGAAAATAGATAGTGTGTAGTCTAGAAGTTATCACTAAGTAGTTAGTAGTTACTGAGTTTCATAGTATTTACCAAGTCATCAGTTGCTATGATGTGAAGCTAGTATCTATCGAGTGATGGGATGAGTAGTGTTTACTGAGTGAAAGAAAGGTAAACATAGTATTTAGTATCTATCGAGTGACACTATATCTACCGAGTCTCCAATGGTCACTAAGTTCAAAGATAGATTGAGTGATTAGTATGGACCAAGCCTCTACTCCTATTGAGTGCATGATGATTTTGAGTAATGCAATAGATGTCGAGTATCAGAAGGTCACCAAGTTAGCTATTCAGAACCTGAGTTTCTACTATTTGGCCATCTCAATAATATTTTGTTTACTTTTGTTTTAGCTGACCTTGTAATTGTAAATATTGGAATGGTATATATATACAATGTATTATATCATACCAATGCATCAAGGAATGAAGAAGAGACTGTAAGAATGCATAATGCTAAGCAAATGTTTAATGAATGCGAATAAGTATCATCAACAGAGTAAGGAATTCAGCAAGATCAATTTAGGAGCAAAAGAGTCTTACCTATCACATGAGGTGATAAGTACTTCAAGGATCTAATCAGAAAATAAGGTTGTAAGTAAGATCATTTATTTCATCCTAACAAGTAAACTAGTCTTAAATATTTTAATTGGGTAGACTTAACAATCTTTCTTTAAATCTCTTAACAAATTGCATACTTCATTGTATGTTTGTAAATCCTCTAACATGGTGGACCTAGCAATCCTATTTGTTCCTAATAGGGTAGATCATTAGAAGTGTTCATTGTAAGCCAATAGTGAAGTTTTGTGGGTGTCATCCCCACCCCAGTTTTACTTTCTATTTGGAAGGTTTCTAGGTCACCAATTTCTATGTTCATGTGTCATGAATGATTATCTTTTAGTTTCTTATGCATGCAATAAAGTAGATCAATTAATGGTAAATGATTTATATTGTTAATTGGTGAATTTATAAATTGTTTGAAGTTACTGATTCACCTCTCCCCTCTTAGTAACTTGGCAAGTCTTGATTATTTCCAACAAATAGAAGTCTAGGCAATTTGCTGAGGTGTTTAGTAGGAGATAAGTCCAAGGGATGGGATTTGATTCTATCACAAGAAGAATTTTTTTACAATAATTATGTGAATAGGATTACTAGTAGATCACCATTCCAAATTATGTATGGGAGTAATCCAAGGATTGCACTAGAGCTAAGGAAGATGGAGCAAGGGAAGAGGACAAGTTCTAAGGTAGAATACTTTTTTGAACATGCCAAGAACCTACATGAGGAGGTACATGCACATATTTCCAAGATGAACCTATAGTATAAGGCTAGGGAAGATCAAAAGAGGAGACATAAGGAGTTCTAAGTTGGGGATCTAGTCATGGTATACTTAAGGAAGGAACAATTTCCAGTGGGTACCTACAACAAGCTAAAGATGAAGAAATTTGGCCCCTACAAAATTTTGAAGAAACATCACTCAGGAAATGCATATGAGGTGGAGTTGCTAGATGAAATTCACATTTCTCCTATTTTTAATTTTGTAGACTTAACAGAATATCATGATGATGGTGTAGATGAGGAGTTGATGTTGAAGCCATGCCCAATTCCTACTTTTAAAAAGGAAGAGTTTGAAGAAATTTTGGATAGTCATGTGGGCCAGAGTACCAAAAATAGGCAAGATGAAGAATACCTAGTGAAGTGGAAATGAAAAAAATTAGAAGATTCACCTTGGATATCCATAGTAGAGGTTTTCGATTTGGGTTTTCCTCTACTAGCTATAAAGTGATAGGGTCACTTTTCAATCTACCATGGGTGTTAGATGCAAGAGCATCCTATGGTGTAAGGGCAATCCTATATCACAAAAAAAAAAGCTTAGTGCTAGTTTCTATTTAATGTATTTTCATTACTAGATACCCTTTTGTATTTAATAGAGATTCCAACTCTCATCGTACCACTATTGGATTTCTAGGTTAGAGTTTTTTGAGCACCTTTGGATACATGCCAATGTAGAAAATAGGTTATTTTGTAATTGAGCCATAATTATGATGAGTTAGAGGGCTTAAGTTGATGGGATGATTAAACTTGTAATTTAAAGCACTCTAGATAAAGAATCAATTCAAAAGGCTTTATGATTTGAAAGTTATTTTAGTTTTAAGTTGCCTAGAGACCCCCGAAGAACACTTCAACATTAGATTTGAGGCACTAAATGGCCTCATAAAGGCCCAAAAAATAGGGTACAAAAAAAACTAGCCTATTGGAAATGTAGTGCTTGGGGAGGTTTCTAAAAATGTAAATGGTTCATCAATCAAAGTCTCAGATCAAAAGTTATGCCTCTTGGAATTTGGACTACCATTTTTGGATTCTTCTAATTTTACACTAACTTTTGAAAAGTTTTCTAGAACCTTCTATTTTGGCAGTGGATTCTATATGACATATTCTAGAATGTATTCCTAACCCTAAACCTAATTTGGGTTACTTAAGAATATTTTTGACATTGTAGAGACAATTTTTGGTGGGGTTTGGAAGAAGGTACTGTGAGAAGGGTTTTCTCTAAAATCTGATAACATTGTAAGCCCATAGGGCATGTCATTGGGTTTGTTTTTCTTTGTACTGAATGTAATAGCATATCACTTCTCATAATAATATTCCCCTTTTCTTCTTGTGTTTATTTTGGTCTTGGATTGTGCCCTCATCAAATTTGTATGTACTCACTATGTGTAATTGCACAAGATGTTGATGTTTGATCGACCTTAAACATTTAAATTTGCATAAATTGTAATTGAGACTTGAATAAGAGGTATATATGTGTTCTCTAAATTTTAATTGACAATAAATAAATGCATTTAATTTAATTATATAAGTACATATATAAAAATAGCACCATAAAGAAAAGACTTATATGTGTTTGATTTAAATGTAGTCATCCCACTGTTCCATCTGCATCCTCTCTCTTTTGCAATGCATTTATGATCGTCTCATGCTCATCTATTGAAATTGTTCATAATACCTTATTAGTAGATCTCCCTTTTTATCTTTCAAATTTGATATTCATTTCTACAACCAAATGAGAATAGTGTAAAATCTTCATTTTAGATTGGTGGTCTTCAAATGCTGGTAAACCATTTCTTCTTGTTAGGTATGTACGTAGCCAGGTACAAGCTACAATGATTGACCCAATTAGATACTCAAAACCTCATCATCTACTTGATGAAATATCAATTTTTTCTTAGGTTCCACACATCTAGTGATCCAATACTTAGTTTTTTCATCATTATCATTAGTTGCAATAACAACATAAACATTTCCTATAAGATAAGATAAAGTACATAAACACTTAAATCACATGTGTACATATATAAATAATATATTAAAGACATGTAATTGAATTATATTAATGACATGTACATAAATAAATAATATAAATTGAAGTATGATCACAACAAAATTTAATTAAATTGTGCATACGAAGTTATATGAGGTCTGAAATATGACCATAGTCTTCTAATGCAAAAGTAACATTCTAGGCCTTCATTTACTATATCATCTTGAAAATGTGTGTTTATAGGTTCTAATGATTTTTTTTTCCAACCTTCAATCCATTTTTTATTCTCCCATTCTTCCCATTCACCTACAAGACAAAAATAATGAAAACAAGCAAGCTCCCTAGTCCATATAGTCCAAGTGTTAGAATCTGAACTCCTAAATGAGTGTCATTTAGCTAACCCACTAATTATGTAATAGTCATATCTTGAAAGGATATTCTTCTCTTCAACTAGGAAAAATAGATAGTTGATTGTAGAGTTTTGACTTGATCCTACATATAAATATTTGTTACACCATTCCACAATGTCATGTGCATTTTTGAATTTGGATTTTTCCTCAAATTTTAATTTCTCTCTACTAATGACTCTCTTCACACATGAATCAACACCATCATGTTATCCTTTACCATGTCCATCCTCAAAAAAACTCCACCCATGTTGGATATTAGTTTTCCTATGCATCCTACTCAACCAATAGAACATTCTAGAATTATTGAATTGTCTTGTACACTTATCTGACCATAACCAATGTTGTGTCATTTGAATTGGTTTCTCTTTCAAATTGCCATAAAAGACCTTGAAATGATATTGGAAAAACTCAGATGAATGAATTTTATTATCACTCATACAGAAATGGTACTCCCTTGGTATTTTTCTATCCTCCTCTTTACTATCAAGTGCATGCCTATAAACTATATGAACATAAATTATTACTTGCACTAAATTGTAATATCATGGCTATACCACATTTTGCAGTGCAACTATATAGTTCTTTGTAAAGTCAACAATTGAAAGTATAGTACCAATTGGAATTATATTCTTACATATGTGAAATTGTCAATCAAGCCATCTAGCATATTGAGAGTGTTTAACATATTTTGGTATGATCAAACTCTTAAACTCATCAATAAATATATGACAAATAACTTTATCTATAACTAGATCATACCTTGCAATCTTCCTATCCTTAGATGGATATTCAATAGTTTTGAATCCTTTTACATCAATTAATTGTTGTCCAAAAGTAGTCAAATCATTTTCATGCAAACATTCATCTAACAAAGAAAGATCACCACACATATCACATGTACCAAAAAGATGTGCATTGAAAGGAAAGTATTGATCATTAGGTGGCTTACAAAAAAAACTTGATATGAAATCCTTTATAGTTTGAGGTGTTATTTTTTACCACATTCTAGCAACATTTCTTTACTATGCATGGTACTAGTATAGATCAAAATACATTATAATGGTAATGAAATTGAACATGAGTTTTACATAACAACATGTGATTCTTTCCTTGTTAATCCTTATATACCATGGTTTACACTTTTCAAAAGATATTTAGCTAATGGTAATAGTTAACATCTTAACATCTACAATTTTTTTGAAGTCATGTCCAAAAGGTGTTTAGGATGTGGATCATGCATTTTGGAGCCAACTCTAAATTTAAGAACATCTCTTGAATTAGGTGATACTCTTGTATTATCATGCCAAAAAAATTCAACCAAACTTTTGACTTCACTAGTAAGTTTCATATCACATCTTGGGAGTCTACCACTAGAAGCCCACAAAATATTTTCTAGATCATATTCAAAGTTAACACTTCTCTTTAAAACTCTTTCTAAATTCTTATGATTCACTCTAAGATATCTAGTTATGTTACTAATCAATATTCTTTCAGTTGTTGTTAACTAAAGTTGTTGGTATTGCTTGTTGTGTTGCATTCTTATCTTTAGAGTGACTTCTCCTTCCAATAACATCAAAAGCACTAGCAGTAGTGGATACAACTTGTTTTAAAGAATCATTTTTATTCTTGGATTTTATATACATTCCTAACCTTTTCATTACTTTTTAGTTTTTAGACATTTTAATTAGTTGCAACATCAACAGACATTGAAACCCAAATTTCTTATTATAAAAAAAAAAGTTTATATATTATATTAGTATGTGTCATAATTTGTCTCAAAAAAACCAATCCATGAATATTATCTAGCACATCATTAGAAAATGAAAATTATTTTCACACACTTCAGTATCATTTTGACATGTTTGTTTAGTACTTGGTGTTTCCATGTCTACATTTATACCATTATTATTTTCAATTGTCATTTCATTTTCAATGTTATTTGAAATTTGAATCTCATTTTCACTTTTTTTGGTATTTCTTTAGGGGCATGAAATTACATTGGAGATTTTTGTTCATGATCACCTGGCAATCTATTCTTTTAAATCATAACTTGCTTCTAAAAAATCAACAATTTCATCATGAGAAACAAACTCAAGGGTTTGGAGACACACCTGTATTGAATGTTTGATTAGAATGTGCACACAAATATCCTTGTATTAGGTTCTCTTTTTAATCATTTCATCCATCATGGCATCCTCAATGCCTTTCTCCTATGAAACATTGCTCAACTCTCTAATTCTTTGTCTTCTCTTTCATTGACATTGTGCTTCATTCTCTTTATTTGTTGCAATATCCTCATTTGTTAGAAATTTTATTTTCTTCTTTCTTCTTTGTTTTGATCCCATATTTGCATCTATTTTGAATTTGAATCAATAGCTTACAAATTGTAGAAAAAGACAAGAAAACATAAAAGTATGGTAGAAATTGGCTGTTGTAGTTCAAAACTGTCACTCAATCATTGCAATCATTGAAAACTTCTTTGTGGGGCATCTTTTGGGTCCCAACAAGTATATCAAAATCAGGTACCTAATTGTTTAAAAATTGGGTACCCAATTTGGTTAATGACAAAATTCAAATCAAGCATCCAATTTTTGAATTGCAATTTTTGAATTGCAATTTTTGAATTGTAAATTGGGTGCCCAATTCTAGTACCGTGGGCATGAATTTACCATGCACATGAAATCACATCAGGTTTTGCCTTGGTGAAAGGCATGGCATAGGCTTGGTTGGGACCAAGTCTATGCCTTTATGAACCAATTTTTGACCGAGGCATTTAATCAATAATTTTAGGGATTGTCATAATTTTTATATGGTCATCCCCATTGAATTTTTTTACAAAATAAAAATCCATTATAGGTCTTATTGTTCTAATTTCAAAAATGTAAATTTTATAGTATTATGATTTCATTTGCTATTTTTCCATTATTTATTAATCAAAAGTATCTCTTAAACATTAAATAGTGACATTCACTAAAACTTTAATAACTATTTAATTTTCATATTTTGGAAATTAATTTTCATGTCATCAATCCTCACACAATTCTTCTAAAGTTAAAAATATCCAAAATAAATAAATATTGATTAAATTAAAGAATCTGTATAGAGAGTTCTGAGAGAATTGTGTAATCATCAATTAATAATTAATAATAAAAATGTTCATTAAAAAATTCAAGGAAATTTTTCTCATCAATCTTTGGTGTGTTAGGCAACTTCATTTAAATGGATTCACAAAAAATCATTTAATTGTGTCAAATTATGGTGTCCATACATGACCATGGTATGGTCTTGAAACAAGCATTTTGAAAAAAGTAGTTTTTAAAGATCAATACCAAAAGAATAATCTATCATATGGGTATACAAATAAATTAAATGTTCAAAAAGAAGATTCTAGGTAGTACAATTTTTTTCTAAACTTTTTTTATATTTAATCTCTAAATGGTTCAAATTTTGGCATTAATTAACAATATATTTCAAAAATAAGAAAAATGTTTCCACTTTTTGCCAAAAAATTCAAAGGATTCATAGGTTTACCCTTAACAATCATTATAGGCTTCTCATACCATACAAAAGGTGTATTAATGGAACAAAAAATTGTAGAAAAGGGAAAACATGCACATAATTTATCGTAGAAAGTGGTAGGAGAAGGTTTAGAAGGGTGAGAGGGTAGATCATTTGATTACTCATTCACATCTTCCTTGCCAAAGGTCTGATTTGTAAAGCTATTGTCAAAGTACCCATCAACTTCATTTTCTAAGTGATCTCCTTGTGGACTTTGTGGTGGATTTCATTCTTGGTCACTTGGGTTGATCCTCTTGGTCTTGATGATCCATTTTATCCTTCTCATCATATGGTATTGTTGTACCACCTATAACTATTTTATCTATATTTTCATCCCAACATTCATCCTCTTTAAATACAACATCCCCACTTTTGGTGATAGGATTAAACAACCTATATGCTTTAGATTTCTCATCATAGCCAATGAAAATAAATTTCTCACTCTTATCATGTAATTTACTTATAGTTTCTTTTAGATCATGTCCATATTCAATACAACCAAATAATTTGAGATGAGAAGCACTATGAATCTTACCACTCCCTGCTTGTTGTGGAATCATGTCCCTCACAATCTTTGTTGGACTCCTATTCAAGACAAAAAAAACAAGAAACTACATCAGCCCAATACTCATTAAGAGATTTTTAATTTTCAACATGCTCCTTTTCATCTCCATTATTGTCCTTTTCTTTGTCTCTGCAACACCATTTTTCTATGGTGTGCAACTAGTAGTAAATTGCTTTTTGACTCCATGATCCCTGCAATAATCCAAAAACTCACTTGAATTGTACCCTCCTCTATCAGATCTCAATATCTTGGTAGATAAACCACTTTGTTACTCAACAAAAGCCTAAATTCTTTAAATTTTTCAATTTTTTTAGATTTATATTTAAAATAGTAAACAAATGTCTTTCTACTAAAGTCATTAATAAATTTTAAGAAATAAGTGCCCCCCCTATTGATGGTGTTTTCATTGGACAACATATATCTTCATGCATACTTTCTAAAGGTACCCTTGCTCTATATGACATCCCTTTTGAAAAAATCTCTCTATGATGTCTGGCAAAATTAAAATTTTCATATGGACTTAATGATGCTTCAATTGGGGGTAAGCCTCTTACCATTTCCTTTGTTTGCAATAAAGATAATCCTTTGAGATTTAGAAGACCATACCTCAAGTGCCATATCGTAGTCTAATCTTGACTTGTTCCCTTGAAACTTGTTGTAATTTCATTAATCATATTGCTCTTTATCTAAAGTAGAAACATTCTATTATTTTCCATTTCTACCCTTGCAATCACAAAGTTACTAGGAGGCACATCAAATATAGTGCATACATTTCTCTCAAAAATAACTCTATAACCTTTTATTGACTAAGTTGATCCACACTTCTAAGATTATGTTTCAAACCAAGTACAAAGTATACATTAGAAATAGATTTCTTAACATAATATGTTATGACATTGATTGTACCTTTACCACTTACTTCCACTATCTCATTATTTCCTAACTTCACTCATGATTTAATTCATTTATCTAAGCTTTCAAAAAACCCTTTGTTTCCTATCATATGATTGCTGCAACCACTATCTAGAAACCAAAAATCATTTGAACTCTCTTGGGCTACATTGTAAGTAATGAATAATGTCTTAAACACATTCTCGAAAAAAATTTCATTTTGCTTACTAATATCAACTTGTTTCTTTCTACACTCATCTGCAAACTATCCAAACTTCTTGTAATAATAACATTGAACATTTTTTTTATGATACCTATGTGATGTCTGGTTGTTATTGCATCCCCTTGAGTTGAAGTATTGATTCCTCCTTCCTCCTAGATCTAGACTCTTTCCTTCTTCTTTATGAAAATTATATCTACCTCTTCCTCTTCCTCTAAATCTGGAATTTCCTCTTCCTCTAGCTCTACCAAGTGTCATTTTTTTTTAATGTATTCTCTAGTGAATTAAAATTATGCTTTTTTAACCTATCTTCATGATTATACAAGGATCCAAACACCTCATCTATAGATAATATTGTTAAATCCTTAGATTCTTTAATTTCAACCACAATATTATCAAATTTAGGAGGAAAAATTCTTAAAATTGTCTCTACAACCTTCTAAATAATAAGTTCATTACCATTCATCCTTATTTGAGTAAAGGAAAACTTATTAAAATATTCTCTACAACCTTCTGACCAATAAGTTCATCACCATCATCCATATTTGATTAACCACATTCATAACACAATATGAAAATTTCTCTATAGAATCAGAATCCTTCATTTGTAAATTCTCAAGTTATCTTCTAAGTGCCTGCAATTTAATAATCATTACCTTACTTGTAACTAGATATGTAGTCTTTAGAATGTCCCAACCTTGCTTGGATGTAATATTTGGCTTAATTTTTCCAAGAGTTAAGTCACCCAGTGCTTGTCAAATAATCTCCAAAGTTTTTTTTTTTCTTTTGCCTATTTTCATCAAGCTTTTCTTTTGATTAGCATTTAAAGTAGACTCATCTATAGGTTCAAATAACCATTTAAGATTATATTTTATAACTCATAAGAATCAAATATAAGCTTCATTCTAAAAGCCCAATCATCATAATTCATTCCAAAAACATTGGAATTGAAGGCGAAAAACTCCTTGAAGCCATGCTTGATAAAAAAATCATTAAAAAATACATAAATATACCAAAACCTAAATATGGAAAAAAGAAACTTAGGGATCTCACAGTGAAATGGTTTATATGACTTTCTATCCCTTTCTTTATTGCAATCCTCATGCACAATCCTCCTCATCTTTTTAACTAGGCTCTGATACCAATTTGATGGATGGCCAAAGGTACATTAAAATGGAAACACAAGACAAAATGTGCTATGACACAATAAAAATAGATTGTATTTCATTCATCATGATTGTTCAAATGAATACATAGTGCCTCTTTTATAGGCAAGTGTACTTTCTAGAAATATCTAGCATTAGTCAACAAGACAAAGTATCTACATAGTTATGGAAACTACTATAGCCAATATAACCAAAATACCTAAACCTAAAAATCTAGAAATGTCTAAGGACTGACATGATAAAATTAATTTAAGTAGAAATTGATATTTCTAACACCCACAACATGGTCTCATTATAAATCTCATGACACTCAAGGGCTAAAAGAATCCTACTATAGAGGACATCATAGATGAAGTAACCTTGGAGGATTGCCGAGCCTATAAGTATCAAAAAACATAAAACTGAGTCCATCACAAAAAACTTGATACAATTAATCAAATCCCACTATGAACCTTGATTACTTTATTGTCATCAATAACATGAGACTAAAGGGAAATAGATAATTCAATGGCAATGAACAAACTATTAAATAAGAGCACTATATTGGCCCAAAATCTATCAATAGAGGCTAAATCTAGCACTAAATACCCTACAAATTGTAGAAACTATAAACAATGTAACACACTAGAAAGAGAGCTTTGATACCAATTATAGAATCTAAAAATAGGGGAAGAAACAAGAACACAAGAAAATAGAGATCACTACAAGAATTTAGACAAACACAATATTTGTACTCATCTTATATGCTGATATTTTACATTCTTGTAGGCTATTACTACTTTCCATTCTATAGCATATTCTGGTAAATTATTTCAGCTCATTATATCACTAGAAATACATATAAAAAAAGATAGATTTCATAAATTTACGATAACAATCAAATGGACAACTGCTATTTGCATCAATTTTAAATAATGCAAAACCATTCAAAACTTATGCTAAGAAAGACATTATTAAAACTCACAATGATTAAAATATGCATGTGTTATTGGAAATATATTGGCTTCAGTAATAAACTAGGAGAGCTGCATGATAAATTCTAATACAAACTATATATAATGGCGGAGCTGAAGAATGAGAAAAGCAATGGAACTAGAGTTAACTTACACCATCTAACTAAAGTCTCACACATTAGTTCCTACATTCTCCTCCTTGATGTTGAGACTCAAAGTTCAATCTCAAGGAACTAAATCACAACTCCTTGAACTTCTCATCGCTAGATTCCTATAGACTTGAATGATACTTCTAATAGAAGTGAACTAATATCTTCATTAATTTCCCTCATTCATGAGAGATCACAAGGCTGAGTCTCCCCCTCCCTTCTCTAATATAGAGAAGACTCATGATATTTTCATGTGCCAATCAGAACAAGTAGTCTTCAACTACTTCACTCAAATATTTTAACCTCAATCCACCACTGTCACTTTTGACATGCAAACTTGGAGATTTGTACAACCTCTTCAACATCCTTGTTGTTTTCTACCAAAAGGATCCATCAATCCATCCATAATTAATTTTCATTAATATTCTTGCACATCAATTTCGTAGAGTTAATTGACACTTAATTAGAAACCAAGACTTCCAGTTGGTGGTCTTTTTCTCTACTTATTAGGCTCCCATGCTGCATATCCAAGTATCCACTCCATTGAAGGAAAGAAGTATAGATGACAATGACATATCTAGGAAGTCATTTCATCCCTCTTATGAATGTTATAAATATGTTGATCATTATGCACGTTGCCTAAGAAATTACCCCTACTAAAGTAGCACCTCATTTCTAATGATTTGTGTCATGTCCTCTCACACCTACATACATACACAAAGAAATTGGTTCTCAAAGCTATTCTACTACGTGAAATTTTTTTTCTCACTTAGTTTTTCCATATTTATCTACAAAAATGTTATTGACATAATGGATACATCAATTTTTAAATGTTGTTTTCCATATTATTGTTTGTGTTTATTATATTCCTAAAGTAAAACATCAGTTTCTTTTTCCCATGGATAAATCCTCTTCGGAAAGAAACTTGCCCAGCTAATAGTGTAAACCACAAATCAAAGTTGGATTTTATCATATAAGTTTTTTTCTTGATATTAAATGTTTATATTCTATATTTTTCGAAGTAAAATATAATGGTCTAGCTTTCTACTTATAATTCATCTATGCAAACGTAGGTAATTTAGATATTAAAGTTTCTAGTAAATGTATGTAAAAACCACCTCAAAGTTGAAATTATTCATATCATGTCTTCTCCAATATTAAATTTTATCCTATTTTAAAGTAAGCTTGTCTGTCTGTCTATCACTTTCTTTACAATGTTCCATTTTAGTCCACTCAATGTTAAATGTTATTCTACTATAGAGTTAAAAAAACTAAAACATTTAGATTGATGTACATTAAGCTTTATAACTTGTGTAACCAGGTGTCTTTCGACTCCTACCACAAACATTGTTGAGGTATCTCAATGGATAAAATTCAAAAAGAAAAGATTGAAATTAAGACTAGTAAAATAAAATAAACTAGTCGTAAAGCATAAGAATGGTTAGAAAAGAGACAATTAATTAACATAGCTCACACATGGTTAAAGACCAATGAGTAGTGGAATAAGATTCTTAATTTCCAACCAATAGATCAACTCACATAATTAAAGATTGTATTACAAAAGAAATTATGGTTTTCTAAATTTTGTATCAAAGTTAAAGTTTTTTCTAATGCTCACTTGATTATGTTCAAAAGTTGCCTCTCCATTAATTCCATGTGGGAAACACAAACCTCTCTTATCATGTTACAAATTAAAAAGAGAAATATATCAAGAAAGTTAACAAGTTTCACCAATCAATTGGCTACATTCACGAGAAAAGAAGGTTTAGCTTTATTTTATATTAATGTGTAGCTAGTACATGAAGTTTACTTGTGGAGACAAATGATACATTTGTACAACAATACTATATTGATTTTTATTTAAGTTATAAAATACTTGTTTTTGTTTGAGTTCTCACAACTCATTTTCTATTCTAAATATATTTTTGAAATATTTGATTTATTTTTTTGAATTAGGGATACATTGTACCTACATTTAATGTTAGATGGCATGTCTAAACATAAGAATCACTTTGTAATTCATTTCTTTACCCTCTATATATTAAGTTGCCAATCTCTTTCTCTTCTAAGTTAAAATAGTATTTGGTATAATTTATTTAGGCTTTTTCCATCAACATAATACATAGGGTTGTTTTCTTTACTTTTACCCCTACAACTCTTGTGTTCCTATTAATCTTCATATATGCACTCTTCATTTAAGTCTCCTCAATGGTAACATTTTCTTTCAAACATTAGCTATTGATTAATTTATTTCAAAACTTCCATGTTCTATTCTTCCATAGTATTAGAATAGGTTGTGGATGAAAGCATGGATTTGTGTCACCTTTGGGGCTAATTTTAAGGTTCTGGCAGGATCCAATCTAGCTGAACGACTTTCGAGGGGACCAAATCTGGCCGAAACCATGTGAAACCAACTAGATGCCAAGTGGCATGTACACATCTACAAGGATCTAATCAGACTAGATTAGGTCAGACCTACTCTGGCCAGAATGCTAAAAATTATATAAGCCACAAAAAGATAAATTTTCTAGTTATTTTTGTCATAGGAGCTTCTTGGAATTGCGGAGCGAAAGAGCTAAAAAGGTAATTTGGCTGGATTAGGCATGTCAGAAATTCCCCCTAATTTTTAATGTGTTAAGTTTTATTTTATGTTTTCTTAGGTAGAAATATGGTTTTTAATGTAGATTGTTTTAAAGAGTTCAATTTTTATATATTATTATACATTTATGTTTTTAAGTACTCTAATATTAGATAAAGTTTAGAAAATGTATTGAAATTTAATAAAACTTAGAAATTATTTGAGAAATTAGATTAATATTAAAATATTATTTATAGAAAATTTTGTAGAAAATTATATTAAAAATTTAGAAAAGATTATAATAGTTAAAAAATATTAGAAGATTTAGAAAATATTAGAAAAATTAGAACTTTTTGAAAATATTAGAAAATACTAGAACAATTTGAAACTTTTGAAACTTTAGAAAATAATAGAAATTTTTTATTAAATATAGAAAATTCGTTAGATGTAAATTAGAGAATTTAATATTTTACTTTTACCCTTACAACTCTTGTGTTCCTATTAATCTTCATATATGCACTCTTCATTTAAGTCTCCTCAATGGTAACATTTTCTTTCAAACATTAGCTATTGATTAATTTATTTCAAAACTTCCATGTTCTATTCTTCCATAGTATTAGAATAGGCTGTGGATGAAAGCATGGATTTGTGTCACCTTTGGGGCTAATTTTAAGGTTCTGGCAGGATCCAATCTAGCTGAACGACTTTCAAGGGGACCAAATCTGGCCGAAACCATGTGAAACCAACTAGATGCCAAGTGGCATGTACACGTCTGCAAGGATCTAATCGGACCAGATTAGGTCAGACCTACTCTGGCCAGAATGCTAAAAATTATATAAGCCACAAAAAGATAAATTTTCTAGTTATTTTTGTCATAGGAGCTTCTTGGAATTGCAGAGCGGAAGAGCTTAAAAAGTAATTTGGCTGGATCAGGCATGTCAGAAATTCCCCCTAATTTTTAATGTGTTAAGTTTTATTTTATGTTTTCTTAGGTAGAAATATGGTTTTTAATGTAGATTGTTTTAAAGAGTTCAATTTTTATATATTATTATACATTTATGTTTTTAAGTACTCTAATATTAGATAAAGTTTAGAAAATGTATTGAAATTTAATAAAACTTAGAAATTATTTGAGAAATTAGATTAATATTAAAATATTATTTATAGAAAATTTTGTAGAAAATTACATTAAAAATTAAGAAAAGATTATAATAGTTAAAAAATATTAGAAGATTTAGAAAATATTAGAAAAATTAGAACTTTTTGAAAATATTAGAAAATACTAGAACAATTTGAAACTTTTGAAACTTTAGAAAATAATAGAATTTTTTTATTAAATATAGAAAATTCGTTAGATGTAAATTAGAGAATTTATTTTTTTTATTTTGTTTTTATTACAAATCATTATAAATTTTTCTAACAGTAAAAGTTTAGAAACAACTGTAAATTGTAAACTAGTAACTAAAACCATTAGATTGAAATAAATAAGAGTTTACCTCTTATCGGGAACACAAATAAATTCTAATTGAAACCTTAATATTGAACCTTAACATTGAACCTTATGAATTATAGACAAGAGCAGAACTGGGTAAGTGCACCAAGTTGTGGTGCCAAAAGGGGGTTTATAAGTGGACACCTTTTTTCTAAAATCAACAATCTGAACTTCAACAACAATTTGAAGATAGTTATGCTAAAAAATTTAAGATATGAGAAAAACAAAAGTAGTGGTCCTTTGAATCTAGTTTCTAAACTACTATTTTTTTTTCAAAATGGTTTAATTTTAGGCTCTCAAAAAAGGGGGCCACATAAAGTGGTAATATTTATTCCAAAAAAACATAACATAGTACAAAGTGTGGCCCCCCTAAAATTTTAACTTTTTAAAAAAAATTCTTCAATCACTCCAGTCAAAAGTTACCTAACATTATGTAGTTTATCCCGTATTTTTTGACTAATATGTATTTTTAATATGTATTTTTTAATAAATTTTTTAATTAGACACATCCCAAAAATGTGAACTATTTGTTTGCTCCACCTTGAAATGATTGAAAACTAATTTAAAATCAAAACTTCTTTTTTTCAAAGTGTATAGAATGGAGTCTAGTTTCTAAAAAACTAAGTTGGTACAAAATTCAATGAACAAGCTAAAATCTACAACCCAATTAGTAGATGTTAGTTTTTGACAAAAAATGGACATAGAAAAATTATAGATGAAAGGCTTGAAATAGTTCAAATAAAAAATAAATTATATGGTTATATAGCTAACACAGAGCCCTACAATGTCATGTAACCTAATTTTATTGATGCTCAACCATGAAGAAACTTGAAGGAGAGCACACAAGAAAAATTAATCATTTTTTGTATATTTGTAGCATAACACATCTCAGACTAGTTTGTAGACTCCAAACCTTTGGGTTGGATCCCCAAGGCAAAACCAAACCTTAGGCTTGGTAGAATGCAAAGCTTTGAATATCGTGCATGCCCTATTCAAAGCTTTTTAAATTTAAGTCTTAATAGTGCATGTACGCTTTAGTGTGCATGCACTATTGAGACCCAAATAGTCCATAGAGAGGGAAGGAGAGAGGCAGAGTGAAAGTGAGAGAGAGGAGAGGGGGGATGAGTGAGAGAGAGAGAGAGAGAGAGAGTAGGGGATGGGAGAGGGGGGAAGAGAGAGGAGGGATGGGAGTGTGTGTGTGTGTGTGTATGTGTGAAAGAGAGAGAGAGTAGGCAATGGGAGAGGGGGGAGAGAGAGTAAGCAATGGGAGAGAGAGTGGGGGAGGGAGAGAGGGGGGATGGGAGTGTGTGTAAGAGAGAGTAGTGTATGATAGAGAGTGAGAGAGAATATGGATGGTAGAGAGAGTAGGGGATGGGAGAGAGAGTAGAGAGGGAGAGAGAGAGACTGAGAGAGAGTAGGTGGTGGGAGAGGGAGTGGGGGAGAGGGAGAGAGAGAGAGAGAGAGGGAGAGGGAGAGAGGGAGAGAGAGAGAGACAAAGAGAGAGAGAGAGTGTGTGTGTAGGGAGGTGGGAGTGTGTGTCTATGAAAGAGAGAGAGTAAGGGATGAGAAAGGGGAAAGAGAGAGAATAGGGGATGGGAGAGAGTGAGAGAGACATTAGGTGGTGGGATAGGGAGTGGGAGAGGGAGAGGGAGAGGGGGGGGATGGGAGTGTGTGTAAGAGATAGACTAGGGGATGAGAGAGAGAGAGATTAGGGGGTGGTAGAGAGAGTATAGCATGGGAGAGAGAAAGTGATAGTAGGGGATTAGAGAGAGTGAGAGTGAGAGAGAGTAGGGGGTGGCAGAGAGAGAGTAGGGGATGGGAGAGAGAAAGTAGGCAGTGGGAGAGGGAGTGGGAGAGGGAGAGAGAGAGAGAGGAGGATGAGAGTGTGCAAGTGAGAGAGAGAGAGTAAGGGATGGGAGAGCAGAGAGAGAAGAGGGGATGGGAGAGGTGAGAGAGGGGGGATGGGAGTGTGTGTGTGTGTGTGTGTGTGTGTGAAAGAGAGAGTAGGGGTTGAGAGAGGGGAGAAAGAGAGAGAGAGTAGCCTAAGAGAGAGTAGGGGATGGGAGAGAGAGAGTAGGTGGTGGGAGAGGGAGAGAGAGTGGGGGATGGGAATGTGTGTGTGTGAGAGAGAGAGAGAGAGAGATTAGGGGATGGGAGAGAGTGTGAGAATGTGAGAGGGAGTAGGGGGTGGCAAAGAGAGAGAGTGAGAGTGAGAGAAAGAGAGAGAGTAGGTAGTAGGAGAGGGAGTGGGAGCAGGAGAGTGAGTGAGAGAGAGTAGGGGATGGTAGAGGGGGGAGAGAGAGAGAGAGGGATGGGGGTGTGTATGTGAAAGAGAGAGAGTAGGGGATGAGAGAGGGGAGAGAGAGTAGGTAGTGGGAGAGGGAGTGGGAGAGGGAGAGAGAGAGAGGGGGATGGGAGTGTGTGTAAGAGAGAGAGAGTGTGAGAGTGTGAGAGAGAGTAGGGGTGGAAGAGAGGGAGTAGGAGATGGGAGAGAGAGTGAGAGTAGGTGATGGGAGAGAGATTAGAGAGGGAGAGAGTGAGAGAGAGAGATAGTAGGTGGTGGGAGAGGGAGAAGGAGAGTGAGAGAGAGAGGGGGGATGGGAGTATGTGTGAGAGATCTAGAGAGTAGGGGATGAGAGAGGAGAGAAAGAGAGGGGGGATGGGAGTGTGTGGGTGTGTGAAAGAGAGAGAGTAGGGGATGGGAGAGTGGGGAGAGAGAGAGAGTAGGGGATGGGAGAGAGAGAGTAGGTGGTGGGAGAGGGAGAGGGAGAGGGAGAGAGAGGGGGGATGGGAATGTGTATAAGAGATAGTAGAGGATGGGAGAGAGTGTGGGAGTGTGAGAGAGAGTAGGGGATGGGCAAGAGAGAGTGAGAGTAGGGGATGGGAGAGAGAGGAGAGAGGGAGAGTGAGTCAGTGAGAGAGAGATAGCAGGTGGTGGGAGGGGGTGTTAGATTGTGGTGACTGATCAGGAAAGTACTGTACATACTTCATAAATAGTGGGGTTCGGGCCAAAAAAAAATTTTTGGGCAGTAGCCGACATGGTAGCCAACATATTATGGCCGACATATGGCCGACATGTTATAACCCTAAAGCGGTTTAATACTTGTATAAAAGGGCTTAGGGTTGGGTATTTTTCATAATGTTGTGATACAAAATTGGTTCTTGCGGCGGTATTGAGCTGTAAGGGATTACGGATTGTAATCAGGTTGTAATCACTGGATTGTAATAAGATTGGACTTTCTGTTTGGTGGATGTAGCCTAAGGATTGGGTGAACCACATTAAATCTTGGTGCCTTATGTTCATTTCTATGTGTTCTATTATTTTCTGTTATTGGTTATATTTGCATGTAGTTTTTATTTCTGTCTATGGTTTATCCTAACAAGTGGTATCAGAGAAAGGTTGTCTTTCAGTTATCCTCTGTAGGAAAGTTTCATGGTTAAGTGGGAGTCTCACATTTGAGTGGGAGCGATGGTAGATGAGGGTAAGTTGAGGGTTGACAGGTTTAATGGGCAGAACTTCTAGTTATGGAAGATGCAAATGGAAGACTATTTATATTAGAAGGATTTATGGAAGCCGTTGGAAGGAAAAGCCAAGAATCAGGGAACTATGTCAGAGGCTGAATGGGATCTTTTGGACAGAAAGGCACTTGGAAGCATTCAATTATGCTTGGTACCATCGGTGGCATTTAATATTACAAAAGTAAAGACAACAGAAGATTTGATGAAAACACTAGCGACACTGTATGAAAAGCCCTCTGCTTCAAATAAGGTATTTCTCATGAAGCATTTATTTAATATGAAAATGGTAGAAGGTGGATCTGTTGCAGATCATTTAAATGAGTTTAATACTATTACTAGTCAATTATCTTCTGTGGGTATCAATTTTGATGAAGAAATTAGGGCTCTCTTGATTTTGTGTTCTTTGCCTGAAAGCTGGAATGGCTTGGTAATGGCGGTGAGTAATTATGTTCCTGGATCTAGTACCCTAAAATATGATGATGTGATCGGTGTTATTTTAAGTGAGGAAACTCGTAGAAAATCCTCAGGTGGATCTACATCAAGAAGTGCTTTAAATGCACAAAGCAGGGGCAGAACGACTGAAAGAGGAAGTAACTCTGGAAATCATGGGAAATCAAGAGGAAAGTCAAAGGGGAGGAGGTCTCAATCAAGAGGACCAAATGATTGCTGGTACTGTGGGAAACCAGGTCACAAAAAGAAAGATTGCTGGAATCGAAAGAAAAATGAAGGAGATAAATCAGATGGAGACAAGGAGGCAAATGTGGTAAGTAACAAATCCAAAGAGGATGCTTTGCTTCTGCCTTTAGAGAGTGTTGATGATTCATGGGTTTTAGATTCTGGTGCTACATTTCATGCTACACCTCATAGAGGTTATTTCATTGATTATTTCCAAGGGGATTTTGGGCTTGTTTATTTAGGGGATAATGAACCTTGTCAGATTGTTGGAAAGGGAAAAATTAAGATTAAGTTGCAGAATGGGAATCATTGGTTACTACATGAGGTAAGACATGTTCCAAAACTAAGTAGAAATTTAATTTCAGCAGGGCAACTCGGTGATGAGGGTTGTGTAGTTACTTTTAATGATAAAAATTGGAAGGTTTCAAAAGGTTCCCTTGCCATAGAAAAAGGTGTGAAAGTAGGCACCTTATATCTTTGTACAGGTCATATTGTTCCTTCTACTTTGATTGTTTCAGAGAAAAATGAATATTCAGGAACAATTATTGCAGTTGAGCAGGGAGAACAAATAGCTACTGTAGATTCTGATATAGTGCTATGGCACAATAGACTTGGGCACATGAGTGAGAAAGGTATGAAAGTACTTCATTCAAGGAAAGTTTTACCAGGTCTAAAATGTGTGAATATGGATTTCTGTGAAAGTTGTCTGTATGGAAAACAAAAGAGAGTGAGTTTTGTAAAGACAGGGAAGTAAAACAAAAAGGAGAAATTAGAGCTTGTGCATATAGATGTATGGGGACCAGCCTAGGTATCTTCCCTTGGTGGTTCTCATTATTATGTTACATTTATTGATGACGCAACTAGAAAAGTATGGGTTTATTTCCTTAGACATAAATCTAATGTATTTCAAACTTTTAAGAAATAGAAATGCTTGGTTGAAAATGAGACTGGTAAGAAATTAAAATGTCTTAGATCTGATAATGGTGGTGAGTATTGCAGTCATGAATTTGAAGATTATTGCTCCACTAATGGTATTCATAGAAAAAAAACTATTCCAAGGACTCCACAGGAAATTGGAGTGGCTGAACGCATAAACAAGACTATAATGGAGTGCGCAAGGAGCATGAGGTTGCATGCTAGGTTGCCCTTACACATGTGGGCAAAGGCTGTCAATACTGTAGTATATTTGATTAATAGAGGTCCCTCTACTCCTTTGGGCTCTGGTATTCTAGAGGAAGCATGGACTGGTAAGAAGGTGAGTTATTCTTTTCTCAAGACCTTCGATTGTGAAACTTTTTCTCATATAGACTCTAAAAATAGAACCAAGCTAGAAGCTAAATCAAAGAAATGTGTCTTTGTTGGATATGGCATTAATGAATTTGGTTATAGGCTTTGGGATTTTGAAAATCTTAAAATTATTAGAAGTCGGGATGTCATATTCAATGAGAAAGTGTTGTACAAAGATCTTTTGTAGCAACATGAGAAGAAAGAAGATGATTATGTAGTGTTGAATGATACTCAGAAAGCTGATGTTCCAGCTATTCCTCATAATGTGCAACAACTGTAACAACAAATACCACACACACCAGTGAATGTTAGATGGTTAACAAGGCAAATTAGACCTCCACAAAGGTTTTCTCCCTCTTTGTATTCTATTTTACTTACTGATGCTAGTGAACCTGAAAGTTATGATGAAGTTGTGCAGGTGGATACTAAGATTCAGTGAGAGTCTGCAATGAAAGATGAAATGGACTCTTTGCTGAAAAATAAGACATGGGATTTGTGCAAGTTGCCTGCAGGTAAAAAGGCTTTACAGAATAAATGGGTTTACAGGTAGAAAAAAGAGGAAGGAGGTAAGAAAATATTTAAGGCCAGGTTAGTTGTAAAAGGATTTGCACAGAAAAAGGGAATTGATTTTGATGAGATATTTTCTCCTATTGTTAAAATGACTTCTATTCATACTCTTTTAAGTCTTGTGGCTACTGAAGATTTGCATTTAGAGCAGATGGATGTTAAAACAACCTTTCTTCATGGTGATTTGGATGAAGAAATGTATATGGCTCAGCCACAGGGTTTTGAGGTCAAAGGTAAGGAGAACTTAGTGTGCAAATTGAAGAAAAGTTTATATGGCTTGAAGCAAGCACCTCGGTAATGGTATCTGAAATTTGACAGTTTTATGCATGAGCATGGATATAATAGGTGTCATTTAGATTACTGTGTTTATTTTAAGAGGTTGGATGATGATAGCTACATTATTGTATGTTTATATGTTGATGATATGCTTGTAGCTGGGTCTAACATGGATCATATTAAGGGGCTGAAATGCCAATTAGCACATGCATTTGCTATGAAGGATTTGGGGGCAGCAAAACAAATCCTTGGTATGAAGATTTGCAGAGATAGGAAGAATAGAACATTGACGCTATCTCAAGCTGATTATGTTGAGAAGGTGTTGCAACGTTTCTCTATGGAGAATGCTACAACTGTTAGCACACCTTTACCTGGTCATTTGAAATTGACTAAGGAGATGTGTCCCAAGACATAGGAAGAGGAGGATAAGATGTCCAAGGTACCCTATGCTTCAGCTATAGGAAGTTTGATGTATGCTATGGTATGCACTAGGCCAGATATTGCACATGCAGTGGGAGTCGTTAGCAGGTATATGAGTCATCCAAGATTTGAGCATTGGAATCCTGTCAAGTGGATTCTTAGATATTTGAAAGGAACATCCAATAAGTGTTTACACTTTGGGGGCTCTACTACTAATTGACAGGGCTATGTTGACTTAGATTTGGCTGGGGATATTGATACCAGGTGGAGTACTATAGGTTATGTCTTTACTGTTGGTGGGGCAGCCATGAGTTGGGTTTCTAGGTTACAGAAGATTAATGCTCTCTCCACTACAGAGGTAGAGTATGTTGCTGCTACAGAGGCAGCAAAAGAGATGATATGGCTTTAGTTCTTCTTGGAAGAATTGGGACATCCTCAGAAGGATAATTATTTGTTCATAGATAGTCAGAGTGCCATTCATCTTGCTAAGAATTCAGCTCTACATTCTAAGACCAAACACATATAGTTACGGTACCATTTCATTCGGTCAATTTTGGAGGATGGACAGTTAAAGTTGGAGAAGATGCATACCAATGACAATCTGGCAGATATGTTGACAAAGGTTGTAACAAGGGAGAAGCTAAACTCCTCTTCAGCTTTAGTTGGTCTTTTAGACTGAACATGAATAAAAGAACAGTAGAGTCCAGGATGGTTTGATCCAGTGGGAGCCCCATGTGGTAGTGGTCTTGCTACAAGATCAGTCTCCAAGTGGGAGATTTTTGTTTAGTGTGGAGCCTGATCAGTCCCCAAGTGGGAGATTGTTAGATTGTGGTGACTGATCAAAAAAGTACTATACATACTTCATAAATTTTTGGGTAGTAGCTGACATGGTAGCCAACATATTATGGCCGACATATGGCCGACATGTTATAACCCTAAAGCGGTTTAATACTTGTATAAAAGGGCTTAGGGTTGGGTATTTTTCATAATGTTGTGATACGAAATTGGTTCTTGCAGCAATATTAAGCTGTAAGGGATTACGGATTGTAATCAAGTTGTAATCATTGGATTGTAATAAGATCGGACTTGCCGTTTGGTGGACGTAGCCCAGTGATTGGTTGAACCACGTTAAATATTGGTGCCTTGTGTTCATTTCTATGTGTTCTATTATTTTCTATTATTGGTTATATTTGCATGTAGTTTTTATTTCTATCTGTGGTTTATCCTAACAGGGGGGGGAGAGAGAGAGAGAGAGAGAGAGGGAGAGAGAGAGAGAGAGAGAGCGAGAGGATGGGAGTGTGTGTGAGAGATCTAGAGAGTAGGGGATGGGAGAGGAGAGAGAGGAGGGATGGGAGTGTGTGTGTGTGTGTGTGTGTGTGTGTGTGTGAAAGAGAGAGTAGGGGATGGGAGAGGGGAGAGAGAGTATCATCATAAAGAGATAGAGAGAGAGTAAGTGGTGGAAGAGGGAGTGGGAGAGAGAGAGAGAGAGAGATGAGAGTGTGTGTCAGAGAGAGTATGGGATGGGAGAGAGTGTGAGAGTGAGATAAATTAGGGGGTGGGAGAGAGAGAGAATGAGATGGGAGAGAGAGAGTAAGAGTAGGGGATGGGAGGAAGAGAGAGTAGGCAGTGGGAGAGAAACTAGGAGAGGGAGAGGGAGAGAAAGAGAGGAGGATGAGAGTGTGAGTGAGAGTGAGGAGGGGATGAGAGAGAGAGAGAGTAACCTAAGGGAGAGAGTAGGTAGTGGGAGAGGAAGTAGGAGAGGGAGACTGAGAGAGAGTAGGGGATTGGAGAGGAGAGAGAGTGAGAGAGAGTAGGGGATGGGAGAGGAGAGAGAGTAAGAGAGAGAGTAGGGGATGGGAGAGAGAATGAGAGAGAGTAGGATGTGGAAGAGGGATTAGGAGAGGGAGAGTGAGAGAGAGTAGAGGATGGGAGAGGAGAGAGAGTAGGGGATGGGAGAGAGAATGAGAAAGAGAGTAGGAGGTAGGAGAGGGATTAGGAGAGGGAGATTGAGAGAGAGAATAGAGGATGGGAGAGGAGAGAGAGTAGGGGATGTGAGAGGGGGGAGAGAGAGTAGGGGAACAGAGAGAGTAGGTGGTGGGAGAGGGAGAGTGAGAGAGAGAGTACAGGACATGAGAAGAGAGAGAGTGAGAGAGAGTAGGGGATGGGAGAGAAGAGAGAGAGTGAGAGAGTAGGGGATGGGAGAGGAGAGAGAGTGAGAGAGTAGGGGATGGGAGAGAGAGAGAGTGAGAGAGAGTAGGCAATGAGAGAGGGAGTAGGAGAGGGAGAGTGAGAGAGAGAGTAGGGTATGGGAGAGGAGAGAGAGAGTAGGGGATGGGGGATGGTGGGCTAGGGAGAGATTTATTTTCACATAGTGTGTATGTAATATAGTGCATACATGCTTTATAGGGCATACGCACTATGTGAAATCACCAAAAAAGGTGATAAAGAAAGTTTGGGTCCTTGCTAATCCATATTCTTCTTTTTATTTTTTGTGCACTCGTTTGTTCCGATAGAAAACATGGGTTTCAAGTTGTTGGAAGTTAGCAAACACTATTTGAAGAATTTTTGAAGCTAGCAAACACCAAATTCAATCATTGGATATGCTATTTGAAGGATTTTTTAATATTCTTTCTATAGAAAAGTTTAGTGCAGTCCTTTTTAAATATTGTTTGTTGATATAAAAAGACAAATTTGATTATAATTTGACATGTTGTTTAATATATAGTGAATTCATTGAAATTTGTATCTTTGAATGAATTGTTATTTGCAAATGGTTAGAAATTTGGCAAGTTGTTTGATATATATTGTGTATTCATTGAAATAATTGTAATTTTTCTCTATTTGAATTATTTTTAATTTAAAAATTGTAAGTAATTAAAATTTTTGAGTAATTTGACATATGCAAATCATCATCATCCCAACGAAGAAACCAAAAGCTCAAACAAAGGAAGAGAGCAAGGCAGATTTGGTAATTAAAATAGATAAAATGAAACTACTACATGAACAAAGAAAATTGCAAAGCAATAATGAAGAATTGACTTTCAAAGAGGAACATGAACCACCGATACAAAGAAACAAAGAGGAAGAATTGGAAAGAGAAAGAGAACGAATGAGATTGTAATGCTCAAGAAGATAATTGAATTGTGAAGCTGCACCATCTTCCAATGTTGGAGTCATATCATCCTCTTATGTTGAAGAGATGCTAATTTATAGATTTAATGATGTACGCACTCCATCATGTCATGTTGAAGTCACAACATCAACATATCAAGTAGGTGATATTTCATCTTTTGCATCTTATTGCCAGGGCACATCATCTTTGGTTCAAGGTACACAAAACACTCAACCTTATGTTGAGGGAATGGAAGAGATTATAACACCTTCAAGAATTCATTTTAGAAGATCAAAATATTTGATTGATATTGATACTAACATTTTGAAATCAATGCCTGATAAGATTAATAAGCGTACTTGTCAAAGAAAAGTTAATTGTATGAGGAGATTATTCTTTGAAGAATTAAATATTACAAGTCAATGCCAATTATTTATTGAAATGATGAGAAATTTGAAATTTAGGCCTATCATGAAGATTCTTGGACTAAGAACAATGGATGATTCAAATGAAAAAAGTATTGTAAAGAATCTAATGAGTGCTTATGACAAAGTGGGTTCTAAATCATGCAACAAAGATAATAATATCTCAAGAAAAGTACTTACACTGACAATAGTAAGTACCCAAATGAATAAAGCTTGACACATGAGAAAGAAAAGTAAAAAACTGAAAATTGGCAGAGGTACTCTAAGGAGAGGCATGCTAAGCCATCAAAGAATGGAAGATCCAACAAAAAATGATTTATGGACATTTAGCGGTGGACTATTGCAAAAGGTTAAAGAAATTAGTGAATTTTTGAAATCATTGACCGAATATTTTTAAAAAAATAACACACATGTTTTGCCTAATCAAAGAGATCTTGTAAGAAGGAAGATTGGTAGCCAAAATTGTGACCCACATGTGAAACATTTTTGGACTCAACTCAGACACAATTTTTTGCAAAATTTACTAGTATGTGTCCTCAAATTTGAATAAGTCAAAGATTTTTTCAGATGGGTATACCTTTTTATGTGAAGATAAATCACACATGCACAACTTTTTGTTGTAGGATACATATTGAATTTTCTAACCATTTTGATGTTTTTAGACATATACATGTGTTTTTGCATTCTAAGTTTGTTTTGCAGGATTGTGACATGAATGAGCCACCTAGATCTTCAAGAAAATTCATATCCAACATTTTATGTGAAATAGGGAATGACCAAAAATTTAATAAGACATCATGCTTGGATGGTACCTGTTTGTTTTGTGGTTCTTTACAACTTTTATCAACTTGTGAACATATGCATAGTACACATGCAATTGGAAATGAAATAGTACATTAAAGAAAATTTAAGATAGTGACATATGCTCTAAAAGATGGGAAACAGGGTAAAGGATATGATTTAGTCATTGAAAAGATTCCAGTGTATGAGTTCATGAAGATTTTTCATTAATAGATTATTTAGAAGTATTTAAGGCATAAACATAGAGCTTGATGGCTAGATTTGCAATTGAAATTGTGCAAGGATACGTTTCCACTAGATACCATTGTTTTAGTTGTAGACTTCACAAAGAACTACACACTACAACCACAAAATGAGGTGCAAGAAAAGTATTATACTTCTCAATAGGTTTCCATATTTGTTCACATAACATTAATGCATTCACCTACAAGTATAGAGGATGACAAGAAGATTTTAAGGGAGTACCATTTTTACATCAGTGATGATCAATCACATTCTACAAAGTTTATACATGGTTATTTTCAACTATTTTATGGAGAATTGGCTAACAGGGGCATTCCATATCGTCAGCACATTATTTGGTGAGACAATTTTGCATCTCAATTTAAAAATGCATAGATGTTCAATTGGTTGAGCAGGATGCACAGGTTGTGTAGAATTCTATAAATGTGGAATTTCACAGAGGCTAGTCATGGCAAGGGAGAGCACAATGGTGTAGGCACATGCACCAAAAGAGCCTTAGCTCATGAAGAACTAAAGTACAAAGATGGAGCAATATTGATAGATGCAAAATCCATCGTCCAATAGTGTAATGCTACAATGGGTCCAGGTAACGAAGGTTAGTCTATGGTTCATAGAATTTTTTGGTTGATAGATAATACTAACATTGCACCATATGAGAATTGTTGCACACTAACAAGATCAAGTGAGTTGCACTCTTTTAGAAGCTCTAATGTAGGTTCACAGAGTATCCACACACAAAAAAAGGCATGCTATTGTCCATCATGTGTAGAGGAAAATTGGGATCACTATGAGTTGATTGAATGGTTGGAGAAATGGTATATATAAGTTTTGGACCCACTTGACACCTATCATCCCCAAAAAGCATTGGAAATGGTAAAGATGGATTCATCTATTGACTTTGACCACTTGTCTGATCTAGTGCAACTTGGTAGGTATAATATATATATATATATATTTTTAATAATTTTAGTAAGTAACTTTATAACTTTTACCTAAGTATTTTTTGAATTAATGATCGCATTTTGTACATTTTTAATTGCAAGCCATGTTTTTGTTGTTATTGCACCTGAAGAGAATGAAGATAGGACATTATTATTTGTGTGATTGTGTCTAAGCCAAACAAAAATTGGATCACTTAGTTATAGATGGTGAAGGTTTAGAGTACCATATCAGTGTGGCGGTTATAACCAGCACATGTCTCAGATGATATTCTATGAAAAACCCCAACTTGTGGTTATTTTAGGATTGGCAAATAGAGAGGAAGATTCTTCATTATTCAAGCCTTGTTGTCACATCAAATGTCCACTTGATAAAATATGGTGGAAAACCACATAATAAGATTCTTTAGAAATTTCATGAGTTAGACCACGAGGCAATACTTGAGATGTTAAAATGTAGAGCAGATCCAGTTGGTTCATTAGATTGAATAGGGAGAGAGGGAGAGAGAGAAAGAGTGGTCAATTGGATCCTTGGTGTCATTATAAGCTAGGATACCAAATTGAACCAAAGGCCAAATTTGAGGAATTTGAGTTATTTTTTATGCAATAAGGATTTTTTAGGTCTTTAGATAGATTTAAATGCCTTGGGGTCTTTGGGCAAAGATTTAGGTGTCTAGGAGGTTATTAAAGCAAAAATGTCAATGTTGTCATGCAAAAAAAATGCAAAATGACAACTTTTCTTGCTAAATAATTGAAAATGAAGTTGAACATTGGAATAACCATTTGAGTGATGGTTATGATAATTGGAGATAAGGAATACATGTTTAGTTATATTGTACATGGAGAGGGAAACATAGTTGTATGCACTAGTGAAGATTTACATGAATAAAACTCTAATTTTCTACATTTTTCCCTATATTTTTGAGTTGTATGCATGTGTACATATTGGTGAAGGAGATAAAATATCTTAGTTGGATAGCTTGATGAACTAGGTCTCATTTTCATTTGGTTTGAAGGTTATATATTTTCATTTGCTTAAGTTATTGTAGTTTTGATGAAGGTTGCTTATTTGGGCCTAAATTCAAGGGTTTTGGAAAACATGTGCCTCTAACTTGCAAACCCATAGTTGGAATTTAATGCCTATTTGGGGGATGAAAGTTAGGGGAGTGCACTTTGATATGGCAGAGTTTCAGACCTAGAGGAATTGGTTTGATATTTCTACCAGGCAACCCTAGGCTAAACATCTCTATGTGTTCAGCTCAGAATTGAAGAAAAAGTTGCATTTAGGCTTCCAAACTAATTTTTTGAACCTAGGTGAAGGGTGAAATGGATTTTTAGGAAGGAGAGGAAGATTTCCATGGGTTGAGTTGATTCTATGTACCCATCTTCAAGCACTTGCTTTGGAAACCCAGCCTAATTAGGCCTATTAGGTTTATGGACTAAAGTAGAGTTTAGGTACGCTAAAATGGACTCAGCCCTTGATCCTTTGGAGTATTCAAGAAATAGGTAAGAGGTATTTGGAAAGGTGATAATTTGGCCTTGTCCTTTGGAAAGTTTGGAAGTTTTCCAAGGAAAACTAAATTTTGATATACTACAATTTCTAGGCCTAAGTTAGGGATATTGATCCTATGAAGGTATTGGGCCTTGAAAGTACATGAATCCTAGTGGTTTAGTCCTAGAAATTATGAATCAAGTTTAAGTTTTAAGTCTTGAAACCATTTCACTTGTTTTTCCTTAGTTGGCCCAGCTGAGGACAAGTGTCCCTAAAGCCATATTTTGATCCAAGTTTTCCAAGAGCCCTAGGAAAAGAGAAGGACCTTAGGAGAGTGTAGTCCACTTGGATAGGTAAAGGTCATCATTTGGAAAAGGCTGGTAACCAAGACATCATCCTAAAGCAGGTTTGGGTACCCTTAGAGGTTTAAGAACCTAGTGGCAAAAGTAGGTTGTGTGCTCTACATCAGTAAGGGTCATTAGACCTAGGTGTGATAGCTAGGCTGTAGGAAGTCACAATGTATTTGGAAGAGTGACTAGTTGGCCTAAAATTCAAGTTATACCTTACCATAGGAAAATGAGAAACTTGAGGGATAAGTCTCTAGCATAGGGAAGGGTCCCTAGCATGGAATTGCTAAGGGCTAGTCCATTTGACAAGTTGGAAGTGTTAGAAAGCATTTTTCATGTAGTAGAAGTTTGAATTATATGGTCTAGGATAGAAAAGAGTAAAGAACATATGAAGAAAGTGAATTGAAAAATACACATATTGTTTCATCTTAAATAATGAAGTATATTGAGATTTTACTTTCTTTAAAAGGGTTCAAAGGTAGATTGAAGGTCATCATCAACATTATTTTTGTTTAACATAACCTTTCAATACATTTCTCTTGATTTTTGCTTAGTAAGAATTAAGTATAAATCTACACAAAAATCCATTTACATTTTGGCTCATGTCTCTTAGTGGTGTAGGATAACTCTCACATGGAATGATGAAATAAGGGTGTTTAGGCCTCTTAGGTTCACCTTTAACCCTTTTGTGTGGCCCATTAGCAATTTGGGTATATTATGAACTCATTGCTCAATGAGGTAAAAAGGGCATAATTTAAGAAATTTGAGTGCATATACTTATAATTGAGGGTCTAGCAGTTGTGTTGGGTCAATCTAGACTCATTTGAATGGTTAAAATGCCTTTTAGGCACTAAAATGTAAAAAATGCATTAAAAGTGCAAAAGTTGCTATGGAACTTTGCAACTTTTTGCATAACTAAGAAAAAATGCTTCTAATTTTTCCTCCAACCATCAAAACCTTTCAAATATGGTTGGATCAGTTGGGGAAGACCTTCATAAAGCCCTTTCAAGTGGGTGGAAGGTACAATGTACATTTTTGGCATTGAAATTAATAAAAAGAACTTTGTTTTCTGCATTTTGGGCTATTTTTTTGCATGGTACAATTGTGTACAGATTACAAGGGATCAGTGCTTGGTATGATTGGATAGATATTTGAATTACCTTTCTAATGCAATTGGTTTGAGGTCTTCAAACATTGTAGAAGTAAAGTTATTCCTATTTTAGAGCTGACATCCTGAAATTCAAGGGCTTCAAGGGTTTTGATTGAAATTAAGATATAATGTGAGATTCCACCATAGGAAAATTATGGCCTTTGATGGAATCTTTCTATTTTTAATGCACCTTAAGATGCTTTTGGTTTAGGTGATAAGATGTAGGGAAAAGGAAGAAACATGATGCCTTAGATGCATATACCTTGTATATATATATACACAAACCTATTGTCCTAGCATTTTAAGGCCTCAAAACTCCATATTATGGTCTATAAATTGGTAATCATCATAATTGGATCATTACTCAATATCTCCAATTGGTCTCATGTATTTAGCACATATTTAAATGGTACCTCCTTTGTAAATGTGGCATAATTAGCCCTTGTGTCTAAATGTTGTCCCCATAGGTTTTGACAATTTTCTTGCTAATGGGATCTCTCCACTTTGGAATCTAATATTACATCAAAAATAGGAAGTAATATTGGTGTTAGTCTTTTCTTTTCATGCTAACTATACAAGTTGTAGGCCTAAGTCTCATTCCTTAGGCTATTAGGAATCCAAGAGGTTAATGAAGGAACTATGTCCTCTTCTCAATTTGGGGTCTTCAATTCTAGTCAATATGCCTATTCTAATGTAAGAAAAACATTTCTTGTGTTTGAGTTCTTGGTTCTATGTCTAGTGTAGGTTTCTTGTATTGAGCAATATTTATTGTCAAGGTGCAAGTGTGGGGTCTTGAGCCTTGTTTGGGCTATCAAACCTTGTTAGGTTTTTCTTGTAGGTTGTAATCTCCCAATATACCTTGTTAGTACCCTAACACTTGTATCACTTAGGCCCTTTTTTATGTCTTTGAATGCCCTTGCATTATCCTCATAGTTACTAGTGTATAGGTTGATATTTGAATATCAACATGTGAATAGTTTGTCTTAGTTCTCATATGTAGTCAAGGTCCTTGAAATCAATTACAAGTCATAAGTTGCATGCATTAAAAAAATGCAATTGGTTCTCACAAACTTGATTTCAATTTTTCTCATGCCTAAGTGGTTGGCAGGCCTTAAGACCCGACCAATAAGTCATCCTTCTATGTCGATAGGCACATATTGTAATCAAGTCTCTAGGAATTGATTGCAAGCTCTTTAAGCATCTTCATATGTCATTGGGTTAAGTCTTGCATCCCTAAAATCTAGTCTTGAAGACCTATTTTCATATCACCCTCTTAACACAATCATAGTTAAGTATTTGAGACTCGACTACATATCAAAATTTATTGACCTTACAACTTGTAATGTAGCTCTAGGACCCAATTACATATTGTATCTCTTCTATACTTGCAATCAAGTCTTTAGGATATGATTACATATCTTATTTATAGACACTTGTAGGCAAAGTGATGCAGAGCAAGATGGGCCCTTCCAAGTTCTATGAGAAAGTACTTTGAACAATGTGTTTTCCCAAAGGTTTATGAATGCAAACTTAAGGCTTAAGTTTCCCAAATCAGGTAAATGACTTATCCAAAGACTTCTTAGTAATATAATGGTTTTGAATACCCTAATATACCCCAAAAAACTAGTTTACCAAATACTAAGAGCCTATCTTTAAGGTAAACCATTCATCCTAGCCTACTAGGCCTATGAACCCCAATTAGCCCTAAATGTTGTCCTCTTGCATTTTTCTCCACATTTTTTCATAACATCAAGAAAATAAATTGAGTATTAGGATACCCATTTGGATTCTCTATAATATATCAAAAGAAAAGATGAGGTATGGTTGTTTTGGACCAAGTCTCTTCTATTACACTATGGGCCACTTTTTAGGCATAAAAACCCTCCATTTACAAAGAAACTATGTGGAATAATTATCACCCAACTATACAACTCAGTAAAGTATCTTAATATGTTCCCAAACTAAGGATTCCTCAATTTTATTGAACCCATCAACTCTCTATATGTGCTTTTTATGAACCCCTCACCAAACAAGGCAAAAAACTAGGGCCTCTTCAATTTTGACCAAGAAATCACTTCCAAGACCTGTTAGTTGATCTTACACCATGTTTATGATGATTATTTTGACTATTTTACATAAAACCATGGCCTAATTTAGGTATATCTCCCACTACTATACCTATGGCATCAAATTTAATACATTTTCATGCACCCAAGCAATCCAAACTTGTCTAGTTGGATGATCATTTGCATCCTCCAACTATTACCTACATTAGTATGCATAATTAGATATGATACATGTTAATAATCCATCCCCAAGTCATAATTAGAATAGAAAGGGGATGGTTAGATCATTTTGCTTGAAGGAAACTTGTGCAGGGTACCAAGGCAAATGGATAGTGGTCCTAGTTTTGGATTCGGAATATTAATAAGAATGTTGTAATAAGACAAAAATGTAAGGTCAATTGGGCTCTAGGTGCCATTATAAGCCAAAGTGCCAAATTGTACCAATGGGTCAAAAAAAAGCAATTTTGGTGGTTTTTAAATGAAAATAGGATATTTGTGATCCTTAGAAGATTTTAATGGTCCTTAGGGTCATTTGGTCAAGTCTTATGTGTATAGGAAGTTAGTTGTCAAAAAGTGTCCAACAAAATTGCAAAAATGTTGACAACTTTGCAATATGGTTGCAAAAATGGTTGCACGTTGCCATAACCATTTGAAATATGGTTATGACCATTGAAGACATAGAGGACATGTTTAAATATGTTGTACATGGAGAGGAGAACATGATGGTACATATTGGTGAAAATTTGCATGAATAAAACTTTGATTTTTTGCCATTTTCACTATTTTTCTATGTTGTACAGGATTGTATAGATTTAGAGAAGGGATAAATTCATATGGTTGGATAGCTTGATGAACTAGGATTCATTTTCTTTTGGCTTGAAGGATTTATCTTTCCATTTGTTCAAGTTATTGCATTTTTTGTTCAAGTTTCTTTTTTGGGGTTGAATTCAAGAGTTTTGGCAAACATGTGCCTCTAACTTGCAATTCCATGGTTGGAATTTAATGCCACTTGCATGGATGCAAATTAGGGGAATCTAATTTGATATGGTAGAGTTTCAAGCCTAGAGGAGAAGGTTTTACATTTTTACTAGCTGGCCCTAAGCTGAACATCCCTATGTGTTCAGCCTAGATTTGTAGGAGAAGTGGTGATTAGACTTCCAAATCAACTGATCTAACCTAGGAAAAGGGTGAAATGGAGATTTTGCATGGGGAGGAAGAGTTTCATGTAGTTGTGCTAGTTCTATGAACCCATATCCTAACACTTGCTTTGGAAAGCTAGCCTAATTAGGCCTATTAGGTCTGTGAACCATGTGGGAGTTAGGACATACTGGAGTAGGTTCAGTCCAAGATATTTTGGAGTCTTCAAGAACCTAGTAAATGGTATTTAAAATGGTAATTTTTTTGATACCTCATTTGGAAAGTTTGGAAGTTAGCCATAGAAAACTGAAAATTGACCTACTAGAATTTCTAGGCCCAATTTTGGGAATTTGGTCTTTTGGGGGTGTTAGAACCCTAAAAGTGCATGAATCTCTATGGTATGAGCCTAGTGATTTTGATCCTAGCCTAAGTTTGGAGTTTGGAAACTAGATTTCACATTTTTCCTTATTTACCCTAGTTAAGGGCTAGTGTCCCTAAAACCTATAATTTACCCAAGTTTGCTAAGAGCCCTAAAGAAGGGGAAAGACCTCAGAATAGTGGAGTCCACTTGGAGAGATAGTGATCAGCATTGTGTAAAGGTTGGTAAGCCTGATTGGCATCTTGTAGTGGGTTGGGTGCTGATAGGCACTTAGGAAGCTTTTGGTGAAAGAAGCCTATAAGCTCTGCATTAGAAATAATGTGAAAATGACTATCTACAACACTTCATCTAAATAAATGAAAACTTAAAATTGAACCTAGGTGTGGTAGTATGTGTACTAGATGCCATTTATTGCAAACTTGCAAACACAAAGAGTTTTTTTTGTTGCATTTCACCAATCTTACTATGTCCATGGTCATTGTTCTATTTTCACTCATGTTTGGGGGTATGTTCCTAGTGCAAAGTGAGAAGGCACTTGGTTTATATTTTGGTATTCATGGTTTTTTTACCTACCTAGGCTAGAATAAACAACCCTTTGATGAGAATTCCATGATTGTCAAAGAAAGACACCATTTTGTATGATTAAGGCACTTTATTCAATTTATAAGAAAAAGTTTCTCATTAGGAAAATTTAGGATTTTTAATTTTTTTGGTCAAGAAATCCTAGGAATAAGTTGTTTTTATTTGGTTTTAGGTATGTTGGAACTTTTTTCAAGTCCTAGAAGTGGAATCAAGTGAAAAATGTAAAAATTGCACCTTTTGTGCAAAGTTGCATTGTTGAAAGTTGTGAAAGCTGCTCAAATTTGCAACTTAGTGGGAAAAGGGTTATAACTATTAAAACATTGGTTCTAGACATTAAAATATATGTAGAAGATATATATACCTCATTTATGAGGTTTGGAGGGCATTAATATATGGATTGGAAGAAGTTGCAAAGAAAGAAATTCTTTTTTTGAGTCATTTTTACTCTTGTTTGCATGCTACAAAAAATGTACTAACTTTTAGACTAAATGTGATGAATTTTTGGATGGATATTTGAATAAGATTTGTTTTTCATTTTGTCTCATCATTCTACATATTTTCTAACTCAAGTTATTGCATTTTTAGTGAAACTAGGTTTTCAGGACAGCATTTTGGTGCACACAGCAAAAATGGGCCTTTAACTACAATTTCCTTGTTTGAAATTTAATTTCCACTTGGAAAATGGTAGTTAGTAGGGTCCTTTTTAATATTATAGGGTTTCAAGACTATAGGATGTGTTTTGTGATTTTTCCAATCAGGCCCTATGTCAAGTACCAGGAAGGATTTGATTTGTTGTAGCATGTTGATTTGTGAATGGCAGGAGTTTGGGAATTGGTGAAGGGCTAAGAATTTGGAAATAAGTTATTTTAGTTTTTTTGAACCTTATTGAGCATTTATTTCATTTCCATGACCCTATTTCCTATCGATTGCTTTGTAAATCAGTCATCTACTTGACTGGGACATGTTTGCGAACTGACAATCACATTTAAGTTGAAGTCTCCATTTAAAGGTGGAAATGAGCTTTTTGTTTTTCTATTAAGATAATTAATATATTTCAATGAGAAATTTGAGGGATCATGCCCAACTTGATTATCCTAGCTTCACAAGTCCTATAAATGCAAAGTTGCAATGTTGCTCAAAACGTTCCTTGAGCAATTTTTGCAATTTTTGCAAAAAAGTTGCAAATGGAAGTTTGGGAAGTTTTAACTATCCATGCTTAGGTATATGAGCATGGGAATTTTTTTTTTGAAGGTTACAATTTTTCCAATCAGACTTGCATTTTTAAGAAACTTTTACAAGTTTTGCAATTTTGCACAAAAAATGCAACTAATGCAAAGTTCACTAGATTTCACTTCTAGGACTTGGAAAAGGTTCTAAACTATTAAAAAAAAATTAAAAATTCTTAATCCTAGGCTAACTTGACCAAAAACTCAAAAAGAATCAATTTGGCCTAATTAGCAACTTTTGCTCATATCTTGCACAAAGTGGCCTACACATACAAATCTTGCTCATATCTCTCTCACCATTCATCATGGGTAAACTCTAGTCCCAAGCTCATCCCATCCTATTGTGTGATAAAACATTCTTAGGCATACCAAACCAAAACATCCCTAAGGGTCACTAAATGCCATAGGTCAACAATCTTTGACAGGACATATCTCAAAGCTTGTGTGAGGTATGGATATGATTCTAAGTCCTATATGACCATGTTGTTGAGACCTACAATAACCTCTCTCACTTTTTGGAGATCTTACTCTATTTTGATTTTTTGATGCCATCTTGGGTGATACTAAAACTTGTAGTGTTGACCAGTACAAAGTTGTCAACTACCAAATCTCCCTCATTGTTCATCGTGGGATCAAACTGCCTATTTTGTTAGCTCCATGTGGCTGGGTAAACCATAACCCCAAGCTCATCTAGTCTCGTTGAGCACTCAAAAATTCTTGGGCATGCCAAATCAAAATGTCCCTAAGGATCACTAAATGCCATAGGGAAATGATCTTTGATGGGGCATATCTCATACCTCGTACTAGGTATTGATGCAATCTAGGTGCTATAGGACCATGTTATGAAAATCTAAAATAACCTCTCTCATTTTTTTGAGATCTTACTTTATTTTAATTTTGTGATGCCATCTCGAGTGATGTTAAAACTCTTAGTGTTGGCTAGTACAAAGTTTCCAACTACCAAATCTCCCTCACCATTTTTCATGGGATCAAACTATCTATTTTGTTAGCTCTAGGTAGCTAAGTAAACCCTAGCTCCAAGCTCATCCAGTTCTATTGATTGCTCAAATGTTCTCGGGCACGCCGAACTGAAACATCCCTAAGGGCCACTAAATGCCATAGGGCAAAAATATTTGATGGGGCATATCTCAGAGCTTGTGCAAGGTATGGATGCAATTCTAGGTCCTATAGGACCATGTTGTAGAGACCTACAATAACCTCACTCACTTTTTGGAGATCGTACTCCATTTTGATTTTGTGATGCCATCTTAGGTGATACTAAAACTTGTAGTATTGGCCAGTACAAAGTTGCCAACTACCAAATCTCCCTCACCATTCATCTTGGGATCAAAATATCTATTTTGTTTGCTCTAGGTGGCTGGGTAAATCCTAGCCCCAAGATTTTGTAGTCTTGTTGAGTGCCCAAACATTCTCGAGCACACTAAACAGAAATGTCCCTAAGGGTCACTAAATGCCATAGGAAAGCAATCTTTGATGGGGCATATCTCAGAGCTCATGCAAGGAATAGATATGATTTTAGGTACTATAGGACCATATTGTGGAGACTTATAATAAACTCTCTCACTTTTTGAAGATTTTTCTTCATTTTGATTTTGCGATACCATCTCGAGTGATGTCGAAACTCATAGTGTTGGCTAGTAAAAAGTTCCCAACATCTAAATCCCCATCACCATTCATCATGGGATCAAACTATCTATTTTTTTAGCTTTGTGTGGGTGGGTAAACCCTAGTCCTAAGCTCATCTAGTCCTATTGAGTGCTCAAACATTCTCAAGCATGCCAAACCGAAATGTCCCTTAGAGTCACTAAATGCAATAGGATAGCAATCTTAGAGGGGGCATACCTCAAAGCTTGTGTGAGCTGTGGATGCAATTATAGGTGCTATAGGACTGTGTTATGGATACTCACAATAATCTCTCTCACTTTTTGGAGATCTTACTCTATTTTGATTTTGCGATGCCATCTTGGGTGATGCTAAAACTTGTAGTGTTGGCTAGTACAAAGTTGCCAACTGCTAAATCTCCCTCACCGTTCATTGTGGGATCAAACTATCTATTCTATTAGCTCCAAGTGGCTAGGTAAACCTTATCCCCAAGCTCATCCTATCCCATTGAGTGCTCAAACATTCTTGGGCATACTGAACCAAAATGTCCCTAAGGGTCACTAAATGCAATAGGGAAGAAATCTTTGATAGGGCATACATCAAATCTCATGCAAGGTATGGATTTGATTCTAGGTGCTATAGGACCATGTTGTGGATACCTATAATAGCCTCTCTCACATTTTGGAGATCTTACTCTATTTCGATTTTGCGACACCTTCTCGAGTGATGGTGAAACTCATAGTGTTGGCCAGTACAAAGTTTCCAACTGCCACATCTCCCTCACGATTCATCGTGGGATTGAATTATCTATTCTATTAACCCTAGTTTTTGAGTAAACCCTACCCCCAAGCTTATCCCATTCTATTGAGCACTCAAATGTTCTCAGGCATGCCGAACTGAAACATCCCTAAGGGTCACTAAATGCCATAGGGAAGTGATCTTTGATGGGGCATATCTTGGAGCTCATGTGATGTATGAATGAAATTTTCAATGCTATAGGACCATGTTTTATAGACATAAAATAACCTCTCTCACTTTTTGGAGATCTTACTTTTTTTTTAATTTTGCAATGCCATCTCGAGTGATGCTAAAACTCATAGTATTGGCCAGTACAAAGTTGCTAACTGCCAAATCTCCCTCGTAATTTTTCATAGGATTGAACTATCTATTTTGTTAGCTCTAGGTTTCCATTTAAACCATAGCCCCAATCTCATCCCATCCTATTCAGTGCTCAAACATTCTTGGGCATGTCAAACCAAAATGTCCCTAAGGGTCACTAAATGCCATAGGGAAGCAATCTTTGATAGGGCATATCTCAGAGCTTGTACAAGGTATGGATGTGACTCTAGGTGTTATAAGACTATATTGTAGAGACCTAAAATAACCTCTCTCAATATTTGGTGATCTTACTATATTTTGATTTTACGATGCCATCTCAGGTGATGGTGAAACTTGTAGTGTTGGCTAGTACAAAGTTTCCAACTCCCAAATCTCTCTCACCTTTCATCATGGGATTGAACTGTCTATTTTTTTAGCTTTGAGTGGATAGGTAAACACTAGTCCTAAGCTGTTCCCATCCTATTGAGTGCTCAAATGTTCTTAGGTATGCCAAACTGAATCATCCCTAAGAGTCACTAAATGCCATAGGGCATCGATCTTTGACTATGGCAATTGGATATGTCATCTCATCCAATGATAGAGACTCATCATAGAAGTTAAAGGGGTGATCATAAACATCATTTTGAACATGTTACTTTTTTATGGCAATAAGGTAATCCTTTTTTGTAAGGTCAAGGAACTTGAGGTCACCTATAAACCCAAATTGCCTTAGTCCTAATTATTTTCCTTTTTTTGTTGTTTTTGTTAATAAGTTGACTCAATAAGTGTTTTGAGAGTCATTACACCTTATATAGTTGCATGTTATCACTAAATGGAGTTACTGGAAGATATTAATGATCTTCTTAGTTGTCTTAATAGTCATTTCATGGGTTTAAAACATAACCACTTCCCTTTGTGAAGAGTTGTCTGAAAATCAACAAATTACATGTTGTTCCAAAGAAAATATAGTCATAGGATGTTGGAAGATTGTTTTCACTCATAGGATGTTGAAGAATCTCTTGGAAGGTGGTGTAGGAGAACCCTTTCAAGGCTCCCACAATATCATTTTTAGTGTGATGAACTTCTTTAAAGAAGTATGTGAATACAATAAGGGCATTTAGCTCATGCTTGTGTGTCCAAGCTAGGATAGGTCTTATAGTTTCCTCTTTGATCTCTATTGAGAATGGTAACTTGACTTTGGGTTGGTATCCTTTTTAGCTATTTTTTGGGGGAAGGTTGATTTAGGATTTTTTATTGCATTTTAGGCATGGGTGTGCATTAAAAGAACCTTCCAAGGTTGACTACTTGTTTAGTAGACCAACGTGCATGACCAATCCAATGTTATGTATATCTGCCACCTTATGGAAAGGATGTTATTATGAGTTTGGGGATTCATAGGTGAAGAAATATAGTTAAATTTTCACTCCCAAGGATGTTTTGGAAAATCATAGCATGGTATTGAAATGTGAGTCAAAACAAGACTACCTGAGCAATAAAAATTGCCCCAAAATTGCTTGCAATTTTTAAGAGTTGTTGAGCAACTTTTTCCAATTGTTACTAAAAGACTTACTTTGTAAAGAAGCTTTGAAAAAGACCTAAAGCCTATCTCTAGCCCTAGGAGAAACCTATTTTTTCTTGGGGGAACCCTAATTAAGGGTTGGAAACTCATTTCTTGTATGAATCTGTACTATTGGAATGTATGCAGTAGACTGTGACTATTTTAGCATAGATTTTACTGGTTTTTAATCTTGTTTAGAGGAAAACCACATGGATATTATCATCTTGTTGCATTTTTTAGTTTTCTTATTGTTTTTTTTCATTTTCCATGCATTATTTATAGTTTGTGACCAATTTTTGAAAGGTTTTGTAAATTTCTTCAAAGATACATGTTTGCTACCAGTTTTGGAGTTGTATATCATGAAAGGGTTGTAAGTCTTGTCTCCATAGTGGAAATTCTATGGTCTTGTAAATTTCAAGGTTACAAACCATAATTTATTATATTATACAAGAAATATCCCTAAAATTGAGTGCAAATAATTCTTCGACCAAGCCCTAGGTGAGCTAGGCTATGCCTGAATATGAACTATCAATAAAGAAAGAGCTCTCGAAAGAAAAGCATGAAGAATGAAGATGTGATCTTTAGAGGGATTGAAGAGGGATATGAGGAGGTTATAAATTGTGGAGGATGAGTCTTGATGAGGTGTGGAAGGTGTATTAAAAGTGAGGGCAATAGGCAGCCAAGAAAACCCTACCAAACCCTCAATTTTGTTATTTGTGTTGTATGGCCTGTAGGCACCCTAAGACCCTAAAAATCCTTGAGCATGGGTCTATTTATCAACTGATATTAATTCTATAGGTGTTGAAACTTTAAGGCAAAGGAGCTATTGGCCCTAGAAATCTGGGTGGAGGCCTAATTAAGGGCTCTCCTTGTAGCCCTTTTATGAAGAAATCTTGAAATCAGGTACAAACTCATTATTGTTATCCATTCAAGCATAGTAAAAGTGTTCTAATAACACCTTAAGACATCATGAAAACCTTGGTTGGATTGGGGAGTTCTGTGGTACCATAGTAGACCTATAAAACCTTTGGAGGGATAGTGTTTTTAGAAGAGTAAGGGAGTGATGCTGCAAGTTTGGATCAGTTAACTTGTTGAGGAGGTTGGGCAAGATCAAGAGATCCTATAAACTACATAGGTGTAGAGAAACCACCAATATCCTATTGTTGGATGAGATGCATAGACTAGCTAGTCTATCCTAGCCTACCCCATCAGAAGGATGGAATAGATGACAGACTGAAGTTTGTGAGATAGTTACTAGGTGTTCCTTTAAGTGGCTAAGATGTTAGTTTCAATCAGAAAGTTGATTATGATCCATTTCTCAAATTTTCTTTTTTTCACCTTATTGCTTCCCAAGTCTTGATTAGGAAAGTGATCAAGTAGTTTTGTGATGTTGGGTAGAAGTTTGTTCAATATTGTAACCAAGTTGGAAAGAGTCTTTGAAGACACTTACAAAGGCGGGAAAGGTAGTTTTCCTTAAAAGTGTTCTTGTTGGGAATCCACTAGCTTTTGGTGTGAGCACTCTACATCATTTTGGATGTAATTTACATTAAAATTAAATAGATGAAATGTAATTAAATTGAAAAAAATAAAAGAAAGATATATATTATGATAACCAATAATGTCATACATGAACAAACATATAATATACAAGGTTGCATGGGGACAGGGGTACTTAGGGTATGGGTATGGGTATAAATATTTTTTATAATAGGGGACGGGGGTACTTGGGTATGTCAAACTTTATTTTTAATTATACTTTTATTTTTATCGAAAACCTGAATTTATGAGTCATGACAATGATTTTTCAAATCAAGAATAGTGATAAAGTTTACAAATGTAATGTATTGTTTTCAATTTTAGATTTGTTATATGTTTGTAATAATAATTTATGATAAATTTTTAGATGCATAACATAGAAGGTAGACTTTAAACATGAACAAGAATATTATAAATCATATGACAATGACATATTGCAAATGATAAATTTTTGGCTTTAACACTAATAAAGTTTATTGTTGATCAATATTGTATCAAAGTCTCAAACTAATTAGGTATCGAATTAAGCTTGATAAACAAATAACATAGAAGGAAAAATTTAAGCATGAAAAAGATCATAAATCATATGATGATGACATATTGGAAATGATAAACTTATGCTCAAATAGTGATAAAGTCTATTGTTAATCAATATCCTATCAAAGTTTCAAACTGATTAGGTATTGAATTAAGCCTAATAAACAATGAGCTGATACATAAACCAAAAACCAAAAAAAAATCAGAAATCTCAATCAAGTTCCTTAGCTATGATGCTCTCCATCAAGTACCTAGTACTTGGGTATGTGGGTACGAGTACTAGGGGTGTGGGTATGAGTATTATGATAACCAATAATGTCATACATGGATGAACATTTAATATATTATGATAACCAATAATGTCATACATGAAAAAACATATAATATATTATGATAACCAATAATGTCATACATGAACAAACATATAATATAAAATGATAACCAATAATGTCATACATTAACAAACACATAATATATTATGATAACCAATTATGTCATACATGAACAAACATACCAATAATTTCATAAGTCTACTAATGTCATGCATCAAATATATGTCATACATCAAATATTAAATTTCAAATATACATCAAATGTATATTGAATATGTTCACTGACATAAAATCCAACATATATGTCCACTGAATCCTATACATGTGTGTCTATCAACTATATCTTCTCCTTCCCACAAGGGGAAGGAAAAAAATCTCTAGAGGTCTTTAGTCATCATGTGGAGGGAGATGATTGGGATGATGGGGTCTTCCTCACACACACACTCATTCTCTTGTTCAGGCTTTTCTCTAACTCAAGCTGATACAAACAAGGTAGATATGAATCAATAATTATTATACATTGAAATCAAATATATGTACATAAAAAATTAATTATTTTCTTACTACCATCATATAGTCACTCTGCAAGTCCATCTCAAAGGTTTGCAGATGATATAGTGTAACAAGACCCTAGAAAAATTCAATCAATATAATCATTTGTAAATAACATTAGAAATTTCAATACTAACTATTAGAAACAACAACTCAAACCAAGAAAATTCTTCCATACCTTAGTCAATGGCTCTAAACTAGCCATAGCTACAGCCACTTCATGATTGATGGACTACCGAAGATGAGGAGGAGTCTCATATGTCAAGAGCTAAATGTCATACAATACACATTACATGTAACATGAAACATGAAAGATATATAATCAAATAAACTAAATTAACATGAACCAAATGTACCTCTACAAAGCTCATATGTCAATGGTCCAGTAGAGAACTGATGCACATGCATAAATTTTTTTGTCAATCCTTCATATGATTACTTAATAAATATATGTATTAACTTAAATGATTAAATTGATACATACCTCTAGACTTGTCAATGGGATGAAAAATGGGGCTAGGGGATCTCTACTAGGGTTGCCAACACTCTAGCCCTAAATTTTGAACAATGTCAATGCATACTAATTAATTAGTCATTCATTATACATATGAAATGTGATCAAATTAGTTTATTATAATTGTAATTTACCTATGCATCAATTCCAAATGTCTCATTTAGGAATTGATCAGTGACTAGACCATCATCCATAATATCTTAAACATGACTTCCAAATCTGCATAAGAATTTGCATGATGTGCATATGTGATCATGATGCACAAAAGGCTCCTCCTCAACTAATGGACTAGTGAAATGAATGAGGGTCTACATCAAAGCATTAATAGTCCCTAGAGTGTTGGCCTCTACATGTTCCTTCACAACTAAAGGAATAATCAAATGCTCACACTATGGCTTGACAATAGGTGCCCCAACTACATTAGGGTCACGATGTGCCTTGGCCTCTCAAATGATGACCCCCCACCTCTACCCTAAGATTCTAATATATCAAAATAATTGGGGATCTCCCCAAGGACAAATTCACAATACAATTTCCTTAGGAAATACATTGGTTCCTCATGATTATTGTAGGGAGGGGCATCAAAGATCATCCACCATCTATCCTAAAAATTATTTCTAATACCATCATGTATGCACCAATGGATGGGGAATTGTTTAGCTGTCTCTCTAATAGTATTTTTTTCACCAAGCTTTCTAAACAATGCATAAATGCTACCTTTTGGTATATCTTTTTTTTTTACATCTTGATATGATAATTTTTTTTCACAATATCTTTTTTTTCCCTCCCTCTTAACATGCCAAATGTCTAACTAACCACTAAAAAAAGATACATGGGTCATAATGGACTCAAGTGAGGATGCCAATTGTGCTCTCATTGGATTGGTTTGTCCACAAGCTTTCAACCTACCAATGAGTGCTTGCAATTAATTTTTCCCTCTTTCTATTTCATTTATTATGTTTTCTTGTGTACTAGGAGGAGGTCTTCCAATCGGTGTAGGTTGTAGAATTTCTTGTTCTTGTTGTGGAGGGTTTTGATTCTCATCTTGTTGAGGGTTTTGGTTTTGATCTTGTTGAGGGTTTTGGTTTTGATATTGTTGAGGATTTTCTAGTTTATTATTCACATTTCCTAATAAGAAACTAATTGCAATATAAATAAATAAACAAATTTGAAGAAAATTTGAAAAAAACCTACAAGACAATGCAAAAACAAGGTTAGAAAACATATGATGTGATCTCAATCTCGAACTTTGGTGATGAGGAAGTAGGTGGCAAAAATCTTCAATTCCTTCAACTTGCATATGCACTGTGAGGAAGAAATCTTCCAAAATGAACTTAAATTGAAATGGGCTTCAGGTTTGCAACCCATTTATAATTTTTTTTTGTTTTGGAAAGCACATACGCACTATAGCACATACACATTATAACACATACATGCTATGGAATATACATGCTATAACATGTATGCACTTTTTAAAACTAAGAAAAAAATGGTATCATCTTTTTTGCACCACAACTTGGTGCACTTACCAAACTTAACATTAAATGTAATTAAATCACTTGACATTAAACCTTATCATATTCAAGGTAAAACTCTCACAATGAGCTATATTAGACTTTAACTCCTATATAGAACCTTCAATCCAAATATGTTGACCTAAACTACTCTCTAAAACCTAAACTAATCTCTAAACCCTAAACCAATTTGTAACCATATAATCTCTCTCTCTCTCTCTCTCTCTCTCTCTCTCTCTCTCTCTCTCTAACTTACATAGCTTCATCACTCCCAACCATAAACTCCCTTCTCTCTCTAGTTCACAAACTTTGAACCTTCTATCCCTCTCTAACTCGTAAACTCTATATATCTCTATAAACCCTAAATTGCTCTCTAACTCCTAAAATCCATCACTCTTTAAACCCTAAACCACTCTTTGACCCCATAATCCCTAATGTAACATCATCTCTCCCATCTCATCTCTCTCTCTATTTTACATTACCTCATCTCTGCCAATCTTAACCTACTCTCTCTCTCTCTCACACACACACATAGCATCATATCTCCCACTCCTAAAATCCATCTCTCTAAACCCTAAACCACTCTCTAACCCCTAAACCCCATCTCTCTAAATACAAAACCACTCTTTAAATCCTAAACCCCAACTTTTTAAACCCTAAACCACTCTCTAACTCCTAAACCCCATCTCTCTAAACCCTAAACTATTCTCTAACCCCTAAACCCCATCTTTCTAAATACTAAATTGCTCTGTAACTCCTAGACCCCATCTCTCTAAACCCTAAACCACTCTCTAACTCCTAAAAGCTACCTAACCCCATTTAATCCCTACTTTAACTTCATCTCTCCCATCTCATCTATCTCTCTCTTTGATAACTCCATATATCTCTCTCTCTCTCACACATAATCTCATCTATTCCAACCCTAACCCATAATTGCTATCATAACTTCATCTCTTTCATCCATCTCTCTCTAACTCCTAAACCCTCTCTCTAAATACTAAACTACTCTATAATATCTAGACCCCATCTCTCTAAACTCTAAACCATTTTCTAACTCCTAAAACATGTCTCTCTAAACCCTAAATTTTTCTCTAATCCTATTTAATCCCTAACATAACTTCATCTCTCTCATTTCATCTATCTCTCTCTCTCTTACATAACTTCATATCTCTCTCCCTCTCTCTCCCTCTTCCCCTCTCTCTCTCTCTCTCACACACACACACACACACACATAATCTCATCTATCCCAACCCTAACCCATAATCCCTAACATAACTTCATATATTTCCTCCATCTCTCTATTAATCCTAAACCCCATCTCTCTAAACCCTAAACTACTCCCTAACTCCTAAACCCCATCTCTTTAAACCCTAAACTACTCTCTATGTCCTAAACCACATCTCGCTAAACCTTAAATCTCTCTCTAACCACATAATCCCTTTGTCTCTCTCTAACTCCTAAACCCCATCTCTCTAAACCCTAAACCACTCTCTAACTCCTAAAGACCATCTCTCTAAAGCCTGAATCGGTCTCTAACCCCATAATCACTAAAATTTTTATCTAAATTTGATATGTACCTATTACTAAAAAAAAATGTAATGAAACTAACATTTTTTTATATGTTGTATAATTAACTTGTTTTTTGGTTCAATTAGTGTAGTTAATGTATTTAAGATTCATTTAGTGTGTTTTGATTCAATTAGTTTATATAATAATCTATGTATATATGTATATGTATACATGCATAGATCTCTCTACTATCATCTATCTAGTTTTGTTTGTTTATATCTTTGATCATTGTGGCATTAGGGGGTAGTGATTCTAGAGAGGCTAGTGTACATGGTTGTCCTCATAGTGGTTCATCCCATAGATTGAGTACTAGTACACAGGATAGGGAGACATTATTCAGTGATACTATTCAGTGCTTACAAAGTGCACTTGATACTATTGATTAGAGTATATAGGCTTCACCTATCCTACAAAATAGGGATAAGGTGATTACAATTATAGATGAGTGATTAGTATGATGTGCATTGTTGAGGGTTTTAACCCTTATGATAGTGTTAGTTTGGACACTTTTCATAGCACTCTATCCTATACTATTAGTAGTGGCTTGCGATGGAGGGAGATATATGAGATGGTCTCAATGGAGAGTGTGAAGAACATGTTCCCACATTATTGACCTTTGAAAAAGGTTAGAGGGTACCACACTAGGAGGTGTACTGATCCATTGGTGGCACCCTTCATGTATCCTCATTGGTTGTTTGCACATCACATATGGCCCCAAAAGTATGAGTTCCCCTTATATTTCTATAAACAATTGTTTGCAAAATTATATCTACATTGAGAGGTTCATTACACTGATATCCCTAAGCATGTTGGGTAGGGTCAGGGTAGGTTCTTAGATAAATTTAGACACCTATATGCTCATGCATCTATTAATAAATGAGCATTGATTGGTCCAAACCTTTTCGCAATGCCAAAACATTTGGAGTTAGCTACAAGTAGAGATAGAGTAAAAGATGATACATGTAGAGATGTGTACAAGAGGATTGCCACTATTGCTACCTAGGTGCATGAGATGTCTTCTGACCAAGTGCATAAATACTTGACATAGTCACAATCTGCATCTATAGGTGATGACATTGTTGCATCATCTTTAGGTGATGATAGGTATCATGAGGTTGACATCCTATCTCTAGTAGACATGTCCATGGAGTCTTCAGTAGACTACTTGAGGGTTATGAGTACATATTTGTCCACTGATCTACTTTTAGCCTATTGAGCTATATAGTTTTTTATTGGACAATCACTTAGTGTGGCACCATCATATGTGACTGGTATCATAAGAGCTACATTAGATGCACAAGGTGGTTAGAGGCAAGAGGACATATATGTTATAGTTATAGCTCCACCACAGACCATAGTTGAGGAGGATGCAACTCCCCCTACTAAGTTAGTTCTTACCCACCATGACATTCATTGTTTATAGATATTCTCATAGATCCTACACTTGACATCGAAGTTGTGACCTTTAGTGTTATAGTCTTGAGTGAGATAGGTAGGCATATATTTGCAACAACAATGGAATATGGGGACTTGCAGACACCTATGCATTTTGTGCAGCAAGAGACACATGTAAAACTTTACAAACATGTCTATTTAATTGGACCAACATATCTTATATTTAAAACTTTAATAAAGTATAACTTTTGACATATTTGTTTCTTCTATTACATATAGTCTACATCTGTAGCTCATGAGGGTGGAGATGGATAGATAGTTGTCAAGCATAGTCATCCTAAGTCACAAGTAAATTTAATTGTACTTATGTTATTTTTTATTGAATTTATACACATGCTCATGATACATTTGTTCTTATATTGGACATAGGGTTTGCGATCTTGTCTCCGTCAATCACATTATGGAGTGTGACATGATCATGTTTGGTATTCATATATATCACATACATGATGTTTGATATTTATTTATGATGATATCATTTAGATTTATAGCTATGGGGGATTTTACATTTACAACACACTCATATTTGACATATTTCATATTAGCATGAGTTATCTGACCATTTGCATTTATAGTAGACATATATGATATTTTGATGAGTTATGTGACCATTTACATTTATAGTTGACATATATGATTTTTTCATGAGTTATGTGACCAGGATTATATGTAGTTGATACATTTGGTATTTACATTTATAGAATGTCTTTTATGTAAATGTGGACACATTTTTGAAATATCTCCTACATTATTTTTTAGATAATTGTTAATGTGTAATAAATTTATGTGTTCTATAAATTAATGAAAATACATCTTACATCATTTTCTAGGTATTTTGTAAAAGTGTATAACTATTGAAAAAAAAAACATGTATAACTATTGAGAAATAATTTATGTATATATAAATTTGAAATATTTTTATGAATCATTAATCTGATCTGGATCAATCAGGAAGTTGTTGCTACATATGTCTGAGATCCTCTTTATCTTTAATTATCTCCAACAATTTTTCATTGTCCTCAATATTTAACCACCACTTTGGTTCGCTACCTCCTTTTTTGGCATAATGCCAAGCTGAATCTTTGTGGCTAAAACCAAGTGGCTTTATTCAATGAATTGAACACCATTGTGATCAATAAATTGAATCTTTATGGAAATTTTTTTTGGCCAAACATGTATTCAATAAATTGAACACCATTGTGATCAATTTTTGTTTGCTGATAATAGGTGCCTACAAAATAATATTTATACTTTATTTAGTATTCTTAATAATATAGAAAATATATAATTATTCACAATTAATCTATCACTCTCTAATTAGTTGTATATATCTCATAAAAGGATAATCTATATCTTCTATAACAACTAAACCAATTGGATAGCACTGGTTATCATCATCTATATATGGTTCAGTCGAATTGATTTTCTCTTTTGTCCATCTAAGTAATTAATAGTCCTTACCTTCCACATTTTGAGGATCCACATTCACATGAAAGATGTTACCTACAAGTGTACACAAATAATGGAAATTGTAAATAAATAAATATGAAGATAAATTAATATTAAAATGAAACATGTTTGTAAAAAATCACCTTCATAATTAGATGAATATATAGGATTATGAATATATATGTCATTGTCATCTTCTTCATAAGGGGTACTTTTGATTATGTTTGTCCATGTCTATTCAAAGACATAGCCAGTCACAATATTCTCACATTGACCCATTGCATTATTTTGAATACAAACATAAAAAAAACATGTTTTTTCTCTTACTTGAATTACTATAGGTTTGTGTTATCTAGTAGTCATTAGTTGATGCAATCTTCTAATTCCAACAATGGGTTGACAATTGTAAGGATTTTATTGATCAATATCTATAACACATTAAATTGGCAAGAATCTATGTCAATAATCAAAATATTAAAGTAATCTTGTCAAAGAAAATAATCATGTCAAAGAAAAATAGAAATCTTATAGGTTCACTTTAAAAAAAAATGTTTATTATATGTTTTTATCATGAGGAGTAAAATAAGATTTGTACCATTCAACCACTTGATTTTCTTTGTTTATCTTTGCAATTGTATGGGAAAGAAAATTGTATCAATTTTTTAAAAATATAAAAGAAATACCTAGCAGATGGTCATATACATTAAATTTCATTAGTACATAACAATATTATACATGAAATTTCATGTTGGAAAAGTGCACACAAGTTACACATGCCCCTGCTCCATCATGCTCTCCTTTTCCATGACCACTTTCAAAGAAGTTCCAAAGAAACTTAACATTTCATCTCACATGTTGTGTCACAAGCCAATTAAATACTTTTGTAGACTTAAATTGCCCTAGAAAATAAATTAAAATAAATTTGAGTAATCAAATCTATATATAATTAATTGCTCAGTTAATTAAATATGTGCATGAAATTTTAAAGTTTAACTTTCAAATACATGTACCAGCACAACCATTAGACCAAATCCAATGTTCTAAAGCATTTTATCCCATAATTTGTGAGATCATCAAAGAAAATTCCAAAATAATGAGCTACATAGCTCCTATCATGAATCCTATTATCACTAAGATAAAAATAGACCTCCTCGATGATAATGCATTCATCTAGATCGATAATTTCTACCCCATCCACTTCAAATTACACATGTCTATAGTAAATTTGTATAAAAATTACAATTTGATTTGAATGATAATATTTAGCTTGAATTTTAGATTGAATGGAAAAAGTACAATTTTCAAAGAAGTCTACAATTGATAGAATACATCCTAGTGGAAAACAATTTTTTGAATCTTGAAATTGTTTCACTTGCCATCTTGCACCATGACAATGTTGGATGTGTGGATAAATTATAGTTCTAAATTTATCCATAAACTTACCTTATGGAAAATTGTTCTCCTTCAAAGTTATTTTTTTATTCTTCTCCATTCCTTGCTCTATATATCTCATACTCAAATCTATTCCACACAGCTAGTGTTGAAACATCAATATTGGCCATTTCATATGGAAAATTTTCCAACTCTCCACAATTTGCACATGCATTTTTATGAATTGTACATTGAATTCATCAAACTCTTCAACATTATCACACAACAAGGGCTTGACAAATTGTGTTGTGCTTCTAGGAATTATCACATCTAGCTTGAGTGTTGTTATAGCTTTTGTAAAAGATTGCAAATAAAGATGAAACTCAACATGATTTTGACAACAAGTTTTACATAACTTATTTATGCATACAAAACATGGGCACAACCTCTCAAATATTCTTTGGCAAATTTTCACATTTGAAAATTCTTTTTTGAAAGCTTCAAATAATTCAAATTGTATTATGTCTACAAAGTGTTTTGGATGTGCTATTTTCATACCTATCACTTCATCTTTGATTTGTAGAGTGTCTCTTCTATTGGAAGAAACATGTGACTGACTGGTCCAATATTCAACAACCTATCTTCTAACATCTTAAAAAATTCTATCCTTTCAAGGAAGTTGATAAATATTAACCTAGTTCTTTTCAATGTTCTCATCAAGAAGAGCATTTTAGAAATTACTTGAACTTGGTTTTTTTGTGACAAATCCTTTTTCATAATCATAATCATCAATGCTCTCCTTGAAACACTTAAATTAGATACTCAACTTCTGTTATCAATAGCATTTAATGCATCTCTCAAATTCTAAACTATTGTTGCTTCACATTATCTTCTGAGATTTTCTTATTGTTCACACCTAAAAACTCTAGGACAAGACTCATTTCTCTTTTCCTAAATAATCTAACAAATAATTGTGCTTTACTAATCTAAGATTTATTTTCAAAAAATTCCTCCCACATATTTTTCAAATGTAACTTAATTGTACTTTTGGGCATCATGTGTTTAGATTTATCTATTCAATTTGTCTAAAAAGAGTTTATTCATCCATCTCCACCAAATTTTCCAAATATAAACTATATTTTCTTAATGTCCTACTACTTCCTGGAACTTCAACATGATCTTTGTCAACTTGAATTAATGGATCTCCAAATGGTGGCTCTATATTACGTTTTGTTTATCCTTTCTTCTGGTCATCTCTAACTTGATCATATCTTTTTGCTCTTTTCGCTTTATTCCCCATTACACAAAAGGCTAAATAGAGAGTTTGATAACACTTGCATACAAAAGACTTCCAAATTCATTTACATAAATACTGGTAGATCATAGACAATTTAGAAAAAACTTTCAACTTTGGAAGCTTATTATATTTGACTATCTGTAACACTACAAAATCTTAAGACAAGTAGTTGCATTAAAGCATTGCTAAATTTAAATTAAATAATTTATTGAATATATTAAATAAATTAACTAGTTAATAATTTTAATAGTTTTCATAATATTTTAAAACACCTAAATTAATTCTAATATTTTATTTAAATCAAATTAATTAATAAATTTTAAATAAACAATAAATTTAATTAATCTATTTCAATACAAAAATAACTTTAAAAATCTAATTTCTAAATATTTCTTCAATAAAATTTCATGTAAAGCTTTACATTTTTACTATTAAAAATACAATTATGAATTAAATATAATAATTAAAAAATAAAACTTTACCTTTAAAACAAAAATACCTATTTTATTGAATTAAATATAACAATTTAAAAATAAAACTTTACTTTTAAAAATAAAGACCTATTTTATTGAATTGAATATTACAATTTAAAAATTATACTTTAATTTTAAAATTAAAAAGCCTATTTTACTGAATTAAATCTAACAATTAAAAAAATAAATCTTTACATTTCAAACAAAAAGATTTTTTTAATTTTTTTAAAGGCGTTGGGTAAGTGCACCATGTTGTGGTGCCAAAAGGGGGGTATAAGTGGACACCTTTTTTTTTTCTTTTTTCTGAAATCAGCAATTTCTAAACTTCAACAAGAATTTGAAGATAGTTATGCTCAAAATTTTAAGATATGACAAAAAAAAAAGTAGTAGTCATTTGAATCTAGTTTCTAAACTACTAATTTCTTTTCAAAATGGTTTAGTTTTAGGTCTTCAAAAAGGGGGTGAGAGAAAGCGGTACTGTTTATTTAAATAAAAGCATTCCACAATAGAAAGTGTGGCACCCTTAAAATTTTAACTTTTTTTTTGAAATTCTATAATCGCTCTAGTCAAATGTTATCTAACACTGTAGTTTATCCCAGATTTTTTAGGTAATTTTATAATGTGTATTTTTTTAATGAAGTTTTTAATTGGACACATCCCAAAAATGTGAAATATCTGTGTGCCCTCCCTAGAAATGATTGAAAACTAATCTAAAATCAAAACTTCTCTTTTTTAAAGTGTGTAGAATGGAGTCTAGTTTCTTAAAAACTAAGTTGTTGCAAAATTTTATGAATGAGCTAAAATCTACAGCCCAATTAGTACATGTTGGTTTTTGACAAAAAAATGGACATACATTCAAAAGAAATTATAGATGAAAGGCTTGAAATAGTTCAAATAAAAAATAAATTACACGGTTATATAGCTAACATAGAGACCTACAATGTCATGTAACCTAATTTTATCAATTCTCAACCATGACGAAACTTGAAGGAGAGCACACAAAAAAAATCAATCATTTTTTTTATGTTTGCAACAAAACACGTCTTAGGCTAGTTTAGAGACTCCAAACCTTTGAGTTGGATCCCCAAGGCAAAACCAAGCCTTAGGCTTGGTAGAATGCAAAGATTTAAATAACACATGTGTGCTGTAGTATGCACACACTAGTTAAAGGTTTTCTAAATTCCAGTCATAATAACACGTGTGTACTTTAGAGTGCATGCACTATTAAGACCTAAATGGAAGAGTGAGAGTGAGAGAAAGAGGAGAGGGGGTATGGGAGTGTGTATGTATGTGTGAGAGAGAGAAAGTAGGGGATGGGAGAGGGGAGAGAGTAGGGAATGAGAGAGTGAGGAAATGTGAAAGAGAGAGTAGGGGGTGGCTGAGAGAGAGAGTAGGGGATGGGGGAGAGAGAGTGAGAGTAGGGGATGTTAGAGAGGGAGAGAGAGAATGAGAGATAGGAGGTGGTGGGAGAGGGAGTGGGAGAGGGAGTGGGGGAGAGGGAGGGAGAGAGAGAGAGAGAGAGAGAGAGAGAGAGAGAGAGAGAGAGAGAGAGAAGGGGATGGGAGTGAGTGTGTGCAAAAGAGAGAGAGTAGAGGATGGGAGAGGGGAGAGAGAGAGTAGGGGATGAGAGAGAAAGAGTGAGAGAGATAGTAGGTGGTGGGAGAGGGAGAGATAGGGGGGATGTGATTGTGTGTAAGAGAGAGAACAAGGGATGGGAGAGAGTGTGAGAGTTAGAGAGAGAGTAGGGGGTGGCAAAGAGAGAGTATAGGATGGGAGAGAGAGATTGAGAGTAGGGAGTGGTAGAGAGAGAGAGGAGGATGGGAGTGAGAGAGAGAGAGAGTAGGGGATGGGAGAGGAGGGAGAGAGAGAGGGGGGATGGGAGTGTGTGTGAGTGTGAGTGTGTGTGTGTGTGTGTGTGTGTGTGTGTGTGTGTGTGAAAGAGAGAGTAGGCAATTTGGGAGAGAGTGGGAGAGGGAGAGAGAGTAGAGAGGGAGAGAGAGAGTGAGAGAAAGAGTAGGCAGTGGGAGAGGGAGAGAGGGGGGGATGGAGTGTGTGTGAGAGATCTAGAGAGTAGGGGATGGGAGAGGAGAGAGAGGGAGAAATGGGAGTGTTTATCTATGAAAGAGAGAGAGTAGGGAATGGGAGAGGGGAGAAGGAATATCCTAAGAGAGAGAGTAGGGTATGGGAGATAGAGAGAGTAGGTGGTGGGAGAGGGAGTGGGAGGGGGAGAGAGAGGGGGGGATGAGAGTGTGTGTGAGAGATCTAGAGAGTAGGGGATGAGAGAGGAGAGAAATGGGAGATGAGAGTGTGTGTCTATGAAAGAGAGAGAGCAAGGGATGAGAGAAGGGAGAGAGAATCTTGAGAGAGAGAAAGAGAGATTATGGGATGAGAGAGAGTGTGAGAGAGTAGGTGGTGGGATAGGGAGTGGGAGAGGGGGAGAGAGGGGGATGGGAGTGTGTGTAAGAGAGAGAATAGGGGATGGGAGAGAGTGTGAGACTATGAGAGAGAGAGAGTTGGGGGTGGCAAAGAGAGAGTATAGGATGGGAGATAGAGTGAGAGAGATAGTAGGCAGTGGGAGAGGGAAAAAAAGAGAGAGGAGGATGAGAGTGTGTGAGTGAGAGAGAGAGAGTAGGGAATAGAAGAGAGAGTAGGTGGTGGGAGAGCAAGTGGGAGAGGGGGAGAGAGAGAGGGGGATGGGAGTGTGTGTAAGAGAGAGAATAGGGGATGGGAAAGAGTGTGAGACTATGAGAGAGAGTATAGGATGGGAGAGAGAGAGTGAGACAGAGTAGGCAGTGGGAGAGGGAGAGAGAGAGAGAGAGAGAGAGAGAGAGAGAGAGAGAGGAGGATGAGGATTAGAATGTGTGAATTAGAGAGAGAGAGAGTAGGGGATGGGAGAGGAGAGAAAGAGGTGGAATGAGATACTATTTGTGTGTGAAAGAGAGAGTGTAGGGGATGGGAGAGGGAGAGTAGGCAATGGGAGAGAGAGTAGGTAGTGGGAAAGAGAGTGGGAGAGGGAGAGTGAGAGGGGGGATGGGAGTGTGTAGGAGAGAGAGTAGTGGATGGGAGAGAGTGTGAGAGTGTGAGAGAGAGTAGAGGGTGGAAAAGAGAGAGTATGGGATGGGAGAGAGAGTGAGAGTAGGGGAGGGGAGAGAGAGAGAGAGAGTAGGGAATGGGAGAGAGAGTGAGACAGCAAGAGTAGGTAGTGGGAGAAGGAGTGGGAGAGGGAGAGTGAGTGAGAGAGTAGGGAGTGAGAGATGGAATGGGAGAGGGAGAGTGAGAGAGATAAAGCAAGGGATGGGAGAGAGAGTGAGAGAGAGAGAGAGAGAGTAGGGGCTGGTAGAGAGAGAGTACAGGATGGGGGAAAGAGAGTGAGAGTAGGGGATGGGAGAGAGTAGAGAGGGAGAGAGTGAGAGAGAGTATAGGCAGTGGGAGAGGGAGTGGGAAAGGGAGAGTGTGAGAGAGAGAGTAGGTAGTGAGAGAGGGAAAGCAAGAGAGTGAGTGAGTGAGAGAGTAGGTGGTGGGAGAGGGAGAGTGATGGAGAGAGTAGGGGATGGGAGAGAGTGTGAGAGAGTGGGGGTGGCAGAGAGAGTACAAGATGGGAGAGAGAGTGAGAGTAGGGGATAGGAGAGAGAGAGAGTAGAGAGGGAGAGAGTGAGAGTGAGAGAGAGATAGAGATAGAGAGAGATTAGGGGATGGGAGAGAGAGAGTGAGAGAGAGTAGGTAGTGGGAGAGGGAGTGGGAGAGGGAGAGTGAGTAAGAGAGAGAGTAGGTAGTGAGAGAGGGAGTGGGAGAGGGAGAGCAAGATAGAGTATGGGATTGGAGAAAGAATGACAAAGAGAGTAGGAATTTGGAGAGGGAGTGGGAGAGGGAGAGTGAGAGAGAGATTAGGGGATGGGAGAGAGAGTAGGAAATGGGAGAGGGATGAGAGTGGGAGATAGATAGAGAGAGAGTAGCAGTGGGAGAGGGAGTGGGAGAGGGAGAGAAAGAGAGAGAGGGGGGATGGGAGTGTGTGTAAGAGAGAGAGAGATTAGGGGATAGGAGAGAAAAAGAGGGAGAGAGAGAGAGAGAGTAGGCAGTGGGAGATGGAGAGTGAGAGGGGGGATGGGAGTGTGTGTAAGAGAGAGAGAAAGTAGGGAATGGGAGAGAGAGAGTGAGAGAGAGAGTAGGTGGTGGAAGAGGGAGTGGGAGAGGGAGAGTGAGAGATAGAGTAGGGGATGGGAGAGAGTAGGAAATGGGAGAGGGAGTGGGATAGAGAGAGAGAGTAGTAGTGGGAGAGGGAGTGTGAGAGGGAGAGTGAGAGAGAGAGAGAGGGGGATGGGAGTGTGTGTAAGAGAGAGAGAGAGTAGGGGACAAGAGAGAGATAGAGTGAGAGAGAGTAGGGGATGGGAGAGGAAAAAGAGAGAAAGAGAGAGTAGGGGATGGGAGAGAGAGTGAGAGAGAGTAGGTGGTGGGAGAGATCATGAGAGAAAGTAGGGGATTGGAGAGAGAGTAGGTGATGGGAGAGGGAGTGGGAGAAGGAGATAGATAGAGAGAGAGTAGCGGTGGGAGAGGTAGTGTGAGAGGGAGAGAAAGAGAGAGAGGGGGGATGGGAGTGTGTGTAAGAGAGAGAGAGAGAGTAGGGGATGGGAAAGAGAGTGAGTGAGTAGGGGTTGATGAGACTTTGTTGATACTCTATTTTATTTCTGTCAAAACATTTGTCGACCTATGTTTACTGAACCTATGATAAACCTATGGGTAGAAACTATGCCATCTTTTGATAGTATTATATATATTATGTAGTATTTCATATAGTTATCAAAATTCATATTCTTATATTTGAATTTAATTTGATAAATGTTTATTTGCAAACATGTCTTTGTATTGTAACTAACCTATTAAAGAAGATTGAAAGATGATTGGAGGAATTCAGAAGTTGAGCACCAATAACATTCAAGGAGAAGAGAATGCTAAGGAGAAGCCACAATGGAGGAAAGTTGTAATGGTTCTACAAGTCACAAGAACAAGTGAGGAGGAGCTATGAAGACTTATTGCCTTCTCTACATTTATTCTATGGCAAGCAGATGTTTAGACTTGATCATTCCCACCTTAAGTGGTTATTCCTTCTTCCTACCTTGAGTAGTTATTTCATTCTTTATATCCTATATATTTAAAGCTAGGTCATTTACTTTTCAATTATGGAATAAGTGTTGATCTCCTATACATAGGAATCGACCCAAGTGTGTTAGTTTAGCTAGTTAGAAGAAACGGTTTATGAGAACAGACTGTTAACTTTTATAGTTGTGTTTTTATAGTTCTATGTTATGTAATAAATTTTTGAAATCTAATGAAATAGTTTTTGGCTTCTATCTTGTGCTAGTAGTTTAGTGAAGCCAACCAAGGGGGCCCACTTGGAAGGTAGAATAGATTTATTTTCAAGAATTCTTAGTGTTGTAAGTAGAAGTTGTAAGTTCCTTTCTATAGCATCACACTTTGTGAATGTTCCTGCAACATATATGAGAATAGTTATAGTGGATGAACTAAGTTGGAATATTTTTTATCCATTCATTGTATTTCTAGTATTCATAGAGCTAAGTGTGTTAGTTTCCTACAGCAATAGTGTAAGTTCTTTTCCTTGCATTTTACTTTCCTATAGCATAATCTTAGTGAATCATTAAGAGACCTAGTGCACATACTGTGCCAACCATTTGAAGTATATGTCCCTGGGTTGACAAGATTAAATGCACCTCATAGTGGGAAAAATAGTCCTTAGTTCAAATATATTATTCCTAAGCATGGTCTAAAGCATGACTACGATACACCTATTGTGAGGTAGATCATTCTTGGTGTCATTGCCAAGGATGGTGTCAAGCTAGGAACATTTTTTAGTCATAGTTCTTAGATAAGTTTTTTTAAGAAATCTCCAGTTTAAACTCTCTTTCACCAGTGTGAAAAGTTTAATTGCATGCATCGAAGAGGAAGATGCCGAGATGAATACGGTAGATTTCTTCCATGAGAGTCTGTTAATTTGAATGAAGAAATTAAAGAAGAAGAAGTTGATTAATCTTTTAAAGATGAAAGCCCTATTTTTCCCACACCATCATCATCAAGAGCTAAACCAATAGATACAAGAAGTCTTCAACCTTTCACTGAAGTATTGGCCAGTTTTCTTGATAACACTACTCTGAATCCACCTGTTGTTAATAATCCAGTATCTAATGTCCTTTTTTAGCAGCAACCTCATAATCTAATACCTCTAGTCATGGAACAACCTACTTTTCCATTTCCTCTTCCAAGTCTTGTAACCCATGTTAATCTTAAGAACATACCTCTCACTATTCTTCCAAAGTTCTATGGCCTTGCAACTGAAGACCCTAATACTTTTGTGTTTGAATTTGATATACTTTGTCATAGTTTTGACTACAACACTAATGCCCATAAGTTTAAATTATTCCTAGCAACATTGAAAGAATCAACTCTATGATGGTTCATGGGCTTAGGAGCCAATGTAGTAGGAAGTTGGGATAAGATGCAAACTCTATTTTTGGATAAGTACAAAGAGTATTGCAAAGCATCTGGTTCAAGAGGAGATGACATCTTTAGGATATCCAAGAAGGAGGAAGAAAAATTGGAAGACTATGTTTCATGTTTTCTATATACACTACTAAAGAACCCTCAACATCTATTCTTTAAGGACTCACAAAAGCTAGTCTTTCAAAGAGGTGTGAATAATGATTGTTTAGAAGCACTAGACCCAATGGCTAGTGGTGATGTATATCAAGGTACCTAGGATGACCTCAAGAGGATCTATTAGAACTATTCAAGGTCAACCATGAAGAAAGGCCAAGGACCTCATTTCATAGTCACTAAAGGAATCCGTTAAGGCATTTCAAAGCTCAAGATATCTAACCTATTGTTAGATTTCAAACAAGACATCATCAACAATGTCACTACACATCTAGACATAATGACTACAAAGAAGAAGCAAGAAAAAGAAAAATTACAACAAGCTAAATACTACCCTCATTACTGAAAGAAAAAGAAGGATTGCCAATGTAAATTGGTCGCAAGCATGGAGAACCAACTTCTTCCAACTGAATACATCAAGATAGATTGAGATGATGAGAAAGTATTCTTTGTTACTGAATGTTGACCATGGGCCCAATGTCAAGGTATGCCTCGATACCCTTTGCAAAATTCAAATTCATATGGTATTCAATGGAAAAATTGTAATCCCCAAGGTCCTCCACAAAACCAACCCAATTGGAACAATGCAGGGCAAGACAACCCACAAAAATCCCAATGGCCTCAAAATTCCCAACCACCTTGGCCTAACAAACAAAGTAGCCAATGGTAGAACCAATAGAACTACGGGAAAAACTAGTAGAACCAATGGCAACCACCTAAAGGGAATTGGCAATCTACAAACCAATGGAGGGGATCTCAACAATGGCCTAACGAAAATATTGGTGCTCCACAATTACCAACTCCAGTTCAAAAACCTATTCTAATGCCACCACTTGCAAATCCTAGACCTTAAAAGAAAACATAGTTACCTACACAACCTCAGCCAAACCTCAATAGGCAATAGCCACAATAGCCCATGTATAGTGTTGATGCTCAGTAGTATCCTTCTTACACCTTGAATGTTGTTGATATGCGTTTGAGATCTGGTGCAACTTTACCAATGCCTAAAGCACCTCTTATAACTAAAATACCAAACTCTCCTGCAAAATCAAAACCCTTAGTAACTGAAACTCTTGACTCAACCAATGTTACTATGTTAACCCTAGCTCAACTAGCAGTGGAACCTCCTTTTCTAGAAAAGCTAATACAAAAGAAACCTAAACAAATAGAGGAACAACCTTTTAATATTTTTGATTAGTTGAAAAACATCATGTCCAAATACCCCTATTTCAATCCATTAAGGATGTTCCAGTTTATGGAAAATCTTTAGGGAAGCCTGGAAGGAAGCTTGAAGAAACCTAGCAGGAAGAAAAAGGACCCCACCATAGTCCATGTTGTGGGAAAATTGGCTGACATAATGCTAGGGAAATTGATCACACCAAAATATTTTGATCCAGGAAGTCCAGTAGTGAATGTCAGTATAAATGGTCAATTTGTTAAAAATGCTTTAATAGAACTTGGAGCTGCTATAAATGTTATGACCAAGGATACTTAGAATTTTAAAATAGGACTAAGGGCTACACCAACAATTCTGCAACTTGCAAAAAGTTCTACAATTACCCCTAGTGGGATGATATAAAACATAGTTGTAACCTTAGATTCTCTAGAATATCTTGTAGAATTCATAATTTTAACCCCCAAAGTTAATCTATCTGGTTACCCCATCATCCTAGGTAGACCATGGTTAGCCATAGCTGATGCAAATATAAGTTGTAGATCAGGGAATATGACCATAAAAAATGGCCAAGCAACAAAGGAATTTGATTTATATCCTCTAGCCCAACCATTACTAGATTTAAGCACATCTATTCGGCCAAATCTAGCGGATGAAGAAGAAGAGTTAAATTCTATAATATAGCTCATGATGTTGCAAAGATAGTCTTTTCTAAAATTGCAAGAGAAAGATTTAGTACTTCAAAGTATCCTCACTAACAGTTGTGTGGTAGAAAAAGATGTATCTGAAAGTTCTACATTGGAATTAATCACATATGAGGAATGTGATAAGAATTGTACTTTACTCAAAGAGCCTAAAATTCTTTACCCACTTTTACCTTGTGAATTAGAAGCAAGTCCAATCTCTGAAGCTGCTATGATAGAGTCCACCACTACTGTTGAACTAACTAAAGGTCATAATCTCCATGTTAATCCCAAATTAACACACACACAGATGGAATAGTTAAAAGAATTGCTTCAAAGGCATGAATAGGCCTTCTCATGTGACTATAGTGATATGAAAGGATTGAGTCTTACAATATGAACTCATATGATATACATCAATGAAGTTTGTCTACCACTCTGTCAACCCTAGAGAAGCATAAATCCAAGCCTTAGAGAAATAGTTAAAACTAAATTACAAAAATTACTTGATTCTAGTTTTATCTATCCTATATCTGATAGTAGATGGGTGTCACCCCCTATCATAGTACCTAAAAAGGGAGGAAAATGGAGAATTTGTGTAGATTATAGAGAGTTGAACAAAGCTACCAAAAAAGATCACTTTCATTTACCATTTATAGACCAAGTTCTTGACACACTAGCTAGAAAGAAGTATTTCTCTTTTCTAGATGGGTATAGTGGTTATAACAAAATAAGTTTTGCTCCTAAAGATCAAGAAAAAACCACATTTACATGTCCATGGGGTATTTTTCATACTTTATTTTACCATTTGGTCTATGTAATGCTCCTACAACATTCCAACAAGAAGTTATTAGCATCTTTGTTTATATATCACATGATTATATGGAAATATACATGGATGACTTCACAACATTTGGAGTCAATTTTGAAGAAGCAATGGTGAATCTTGAAAAAGTTCTAGTAAGATGTCAAGAACATAACTTAGCACTTAATAGTGAAAAGTGTTTCATGCTCATGTATAATGGCATGCTATTGGTCATTTCATATTAGTTGTAGGAATACAAGTGGATCTAGCTAAGATAGAGATAATTCAAATAGTGCCCATACCTACAAAGTCAAAATATGTAAGATCTTTTCTAGGTCATGTTGGATATTTCAGATTTTTCATAAAAGATCTCAGCAAAATAGCTAGTCCCTTGTATAAGTTACTCACAAAAGAAGCTGAATTTAGTTGGACATCCGAATGTGATGAAGCCTTCCTGTAGCTTAAGAAACTTCTGACTATAGCCCTAGTCTTACAAGGCCCTGATTGGAATTTACCTTTTAACATATATACAGATGCTTCTAATTATGCCATAAGTGTATTCCTAGCACAACAATCCCAAAATCTTGAAAATGAAATCTATTATATTAGTAAGAGCCTTCATGGACCAGAGCTAAATTACACATTGAAAGAAAAAGAATTGTTAGCAAATGTTTATGCCCTAAAAAAATTTTGGTATTACATAACTGGCTATTCCATATTTGTTTATACTGATCATGTAACAATTAAATATCTCATGAATAAACCTACTATAACATGTAGATTAGCAAGATGGTTACTGTTATTGCAAGAATTTGATATAACTATTGTTGATAAGCTTAGAAAAGCCAATGTTGTAGTTGATTATTTATTGGGAATCCATCATGATGATACTCACACTACTTTGGTAAATGATGCATTTTTGGATAAGCATTTATTTCATATTGATGTTTAAACTCCATGGTATGTAGATATTGCTAACTACATTGTAGCCAATAAAATACTAGAACATTTTTCTTACAAGGAAAAGAAGTTTCTTGTAGAGAAAAGTTTATGTTTCTCCTAGAAAGATAATATCTTGTTCTACACTAGGCTTGATCAAATTATGAGAAGATGTATGAGAGAAGATGAGGCATATGATATTCTGCATACATGTCATAATGAACCATGCAAAGGACACTTTGCAACAAAAAGAACAGCTTTCAAAATCTTGACAACTGGTTATTATTGGCTTCCACTTCACAAGGATGTAGTCAACTATACAAGGAAGTGTGACAAGTGTCAAACGATGGGCCAGCCAATAAGTGTATGTGTGAATATGTGGCCTCTACTAACACACACACTTCAACACAGTCTTTATTTGTAGATTCATCATGGAATGAACATTGGATTGTTCATCTAAAAATCAGTCAGCAAGGCGACCTGTTGCCTTCTATCTAAAGGGAATTGCTTGTTAGATATCCTCAGATTTGAGGTGTTAAGCAACTAGACCCTCTAAGAACAAAGGATTTAAAATAAAATGTGACTAATCTATATGAGAATGCAGATTAATCTAGAATGGAATATGCATGTTTAATCTAAGAACATATAAAAGAAAGCTATGCTAAAATGTATGCATATTATGCTAAATAAGATTAAACTAGAAAATGAATATCTTATGAAAATAATGAGCTCAAATGAATGCACAATCTAGCAGCAATTCAATGTAAATTCTCATCCAACCTCCCCCAAAATGAAGAGATGAGGGTCTCTTAAATAGACTTTCCTGGAATCCATCAATGGTTGAGATTGATTTCAATCAACGGTCAGGATTAAAGATGAAGTTCAGTCATAGAGGAAGATTTTCAAATTAAAGGGAGTTAACTGATTTAATGAGAAGAATAAGGAGTTAACTGATTTAATTTGAGTAGAATAAGGAGTTAATTGATTTAATTTGAGTAGAATAAGGAGTTAACTGATTTAATTCCTTTTTGATCAATAGTGAACTAGAAATTTCCCTTTTTGAATTGAAGAGAGATTTTGGTGAGATATTTAATTTAATAAAATGAGATATACTCTCATAATTACTTTTTTTATTTAATTAAATAATCTTTTAATTAATTAGAGACACTTTTCTTATTTAATTAAATAACTTTGTTTAATTAAATAGAAGTAAGTACTCCATTTAATTAAATAATTTTGTTTAATTAATTAAAATAGGCACATTTATTAAATTAAATAAATTTAATTCCATAGTACATTAGCCTTAAGATATAATTTAATTTAATTAAAGTATAAATACTTAGTAATTAAATTAAATATTAATCAATAGGTTTAATGTGACTAATATGAGTAAATACTATAGGAATTAAATAATAATCATGATGAATGCATATTAGGGTTTTCTGCATCTGACAATTAAGTCAAGTAGTGAGTAGCCGAATAAGAATTTGCCTAATGGAATAGGTCTTTAGGATTGGTTAGAAATACACCAGAATTGGTATCATAGCAATGAGCCAATTTTGGGGTATTACAATAAGAACACATGAAAAGCCTCTTAATCCTCATATGGCATTAATACCATTTGACAAATGGGGAATGGACTTCATTAGTCCAATTGATCCTCCATCTAATGGGAAATCCTATATTCTTATGTGCACTAATTACCTGACAAAATGGGCTGAAGTTAAGGCTATAAAGCATGCTTTTGATGAAAAAGTTATTGAATTTTTGTATGAAGAAATTTTTACTCACTATGGTGTACTCAAAGAGCTAGTCACTAAACAAGGTGCACAATTCACCTCTAATCTAATCTTAGAGTTGATAAAACACAATAATATTAGGCACCAAAATCTAGTCCTTATCACCCTCAAGCCAATGGACAAGCAAAGGCCACAAACTATGAGTTGGAGAATATCCTAACAAAAAGAGTCCATTTGCACTATAGGGATTGGACCAATAGATTACAAGAAGTTTTTTGGGCTTATAGAACAACTTGGAATACTACTATAGGATTCACACCATTTGAGCTCTTGTATGGAAAAGTAGCAATGCTTCCAATTGAATTTGAACATAAAGCTTTAAGGACTGCATTGGCATTGCATATCAAACTTCCTGTAGCACAAAGAGAACATCTTCTACATCTCAACTCTTTGGATGAAATGCACAAAGCTACTTTGGAGCACACTGAACTAATACAGAAACAAAGGAAATAATGGCATGACTCTCATATTATAAGTAAAAAATTTCAAGTTGGTGATTGGACATTACTATATGATTCACAATTTAAAGATATGCTAGGAAAACTGTAGACAAGATGGCTGGGACCATATGAAATTAGTCATGTCTTTGATAATAGAGCTATTCAACTAACTACCATTGATCTAGTACCTTTCAAAGTATTAGTCAATGATCACAAACTCAAATGATATAAATGTCCCCAAACCAAAGAGGACTTCTTGCAGCAGTTTTGGTGACCAGATTCAAACATATGTTAGATAACTCTTTCTATAGCTGAAGGTGTCAACCTTCTGACTATTACTCTTGAACATTAGTGTCTTTGTGCATGCTCATGATAGAGACTTTAGGTTCACATAAAGTTCACTTTTTCCTTCCATCTCATCTCTTTACCTTCCAACCATCCACCTCATCTCATTTCTTTATCTTCCATCCACCCACTTTCTACCTCATCAATTTCTCATGTTTTCAATAAACCTTGCAAGATGTTGATGGATGTTGTAGATGATATCACTTTTTCCACCTTTTTTTTTTGGTATGTGTGATAATTATATTTATAGGTATAACATTTTTAAATTATTATTCACTTATAGTCCACAAATTTTGTTAATTATATTTAATACTACATAATTTATATGATGATAGTGTTATGTCAGTCCCTTACCCATACTAGGTCTAACAAGTGTGGACACTTGTCCAAATTTAGTAGGGGGCAGGGAAGGTCACTAATATCCAATGACATTTCTATTTATCTATAAAGATTTTCCAAATCTTTGCATTCCCTTCATTAATAAAAGTTGATTTCCATAAGTACACAAGTGAGGTGTCTTACCCCTTATTTTTGAATGATTTTCTACGTCAAGTTGTGATGTGACTTGTGTTTAAATTTTATGTGATCCAAACCCCATTTTTGGATGATTCTCACACATACTCATGATTTACCTTCATTAAAAGCCATATTATTGTGCACAACACTTTGTTATGACATTAATTTCCTATTAAAACAAAGAAGTGTATGTTGAGTCTATAAAACAATGAAGTGACTTGAATTCAAAAGGGGGAAAATAGAGTAAGTAGAGAAGTGTTAAGAAAATGGGTGGACAGTTGTAGAGGAGAGAACAAATGGAACCTACCATGTTGCTCTCAGACATAGAATATGTGAGAAGGTTTAATGCATATGGATGGCTAGGGTATTTCTTAAGTTTGACTACATATGATGAAGAGGTGGCCACATAATTCATGAGGACATTCAATGAGGGTAAAGCTTCTATTTGGGGTTTAATAGTGATTGTAATAGAGGAACACATTGCTAAAATGACTGGGCTGCCTAAAGTTGGAGAGAATTACCCCAACACACATGATGTGACGTCAGCAAGAGCACAATTTACTAGACCACCTAATCCTCAAATGGACATCACAAAGAAAGGTTGTAAGATAATGTCACTACCACTACCATACAATGAATTAGCCATATTATCATGTATTTTACATATAAAGATAGATTCTTATACTTGCATGCACATCATTTCAAATTAGTTAGTTGTGTAAGGCATAATTTTGCAATAAAAATTCCAAACTTCTTGTTTAATATGCTCTGTATTAGTGTGGAACAGACTTAGAAAGGAAAAGATAATTTCATTACTCATCATGTCTTAATCAAGTTATCGACAGAGAGATCACTTAAGCATGTATCCCATGACATGGGATGAATTTGTGCAAGCCAAAACTCTACAACCCCAAGCTACCCATAGTGAATAGTCTAGTGAGGAAAATGTCCCAACTAATGAGCCTACTAAACAAAATACCCAAGAGGCTAAAGCTGAAAATACCCAAGGAAATGTACAAGAAACTATTCCTGTTCAAGAGACCATGCCCTCACCTATGTAAGAGACCCAAAACCTACTTCTAGTAGAGCAAAAAGGAAATGAAAACTACAAGAAGAAATCACTATTTAGGAAAAGGAAGAGCTGAACCCTATAGTTGTAACACAAAAGAGAACAAAGAAAAGTCCTATAGAAACTACTCCTACAACAGAGACACCCAAAGGGAAAAGTAGGCAAAAGGCTATGATGCAAGAAGAAACCCCTGTAAGGAGAAGCCCTAGGATGAGAGGGAAAGTTTCTAAACATTATACTCTATCCAAAATATCTACTAAGGAATCCCCTATGCAAATTATTTATGATCACTCTCCTCCCCATCCTGAGATTACAAGCATTCCCAAAATTCCTACTGAGGAATGTAGGTATGAAATCAAAGAAAATTTAGATGATACCCTAGTAGACCTCCTAGGTACTTCCACCTATAGGGATGAAACAATTCCTAAATATGTTGATCCAAACAGTGCCCTATTGGATGAACTGAGTTAGAATATTTGTTATCCTTTCATTGTATTTCTAGTATTCATAGAGTTAAGTGTGTTGGTTTCTTGTAGCAATAGTGTAAGCTCTTTTCCTTACATTTAATTTCCTATAGCATAAGCTTAGTGACTAATTAAGAGACCTAGTGCACATACTGTGCTGACCATTTCAAGTATACGTCTTTGGGTTGACAAGATTAAATGCATCTCATAGTGGGAAATATAGTCCTTAGTTTGAATATATTATTCCTAAGCATGGCCTAGAGCATGACTATGATACACCTATTATGAGGTGGATCGAGATGGGAGAGAGAGAGTTAGAGAGAGAGTAGGTGGTGGGAGATGGAGTGGGAGAGAGAGATAGATAGAGAAAGAGTAGCTCAATAGACAAAAAGAGAGATAAAGAGTAGGAATAGGGGATAGGAGAGGAGAGAGAGAGCAAGAGAGAGTAGGGGATGTGAGAGGAGAGAGAGTGAGAGAGTAAGAGAGAGTAGGTTGTGGGAGAGGGAGATAGAGAGAGTAGGGGATGGGAGAGGAGAGAGAGTGAGATAGAGTATGGGATGAGAGAGGAGAGAGAGTGAGAGAGAGCAGGGGATGGAAGAGGAGAGAGAGTGAGAGAGAGTAGGGGATAGGAGAGAGAGTAGGTAGTGGGAGAGGGAGATAGATAGAGAGAGTAGGGGATGGGAAGAGGGAGAGAGAGAGCAAGAGAGTAGGGGATGGGAGAGGAGAGAGAGTGAGAGAGAGTACCAGATGTGAGAGGAGAGAGAGTGAGAGAGAGAGAGTAGGGGATGGGAGAGAGAGAGAGTAAGAGAGAGTAGGAGATGGGAGAGAGAGAGTAGGTAGTTGGAGAGGGAGATAGAGAGAGAGTAGGGGATGGGAGAGAAGAGAGAGTGAAAGAGAGTAGGGGATGGGGGAGAGAGTGGGAGAGAGAGTAGCAAGTGGGAGAGGGAGATAGATAGAGAGTAGGGGATGGGAGAGGAGAGAGAGAGTGAGAGAGTGTAAGGGATGGGAGAGGAGAGAGAGAGTGAGAGATAGTAGGGGATGGGAGAGGATTGAGAGAGTGAGAGATAGAGTAGGAAGAGAGAGAGAGAGAGAGTAGCGGATTGGGGATGGTGGGATAGGGAGAGATTATTCTTCATATAGTGTGTATGCACTATATCGTGTACACACTTTATAGGATGTACACACTATATGAGAATGTTAGAAATGGAAAAAGAAATCTGTAAATAAACAATACCAGGAAAGAATCTAAGTGAGTAAATGCATGAAAAGATATTACCATAAAATAGGAGAGAGAAAGCTTCAAGCTCCAACACCATGAGACAAGATATTTGGAAAGGGGAAAGCAAAGAAAACCCCTTGTGACATTATGAATGAGGCATGAAAAGCCTAAGAAGGAAGAGAGAGAGAGATAGAGAGCAATGCTCATACAATAATTGAGAAGAGGAAGAAACCTCATTGTTGGATGAGAGAAGAGGGTCATCTCTTAAATAGAGATGAGAGAGAGGAGTTAAAATGTAACTCCCATGTCTATGAATGCCACCATTCATATGTGTGTGAAGCCAAGTGTGAGATTCCTCTTAAGGAGGAATAATCTAAAATTAGAAATTACAATATATATTTGTCCTCACATATTCCACTAGATGACAAAATAAGATGTAGTGGAAAAAGGACAAAAAAAGAAATATATTAGGATACCTTGGCATATATCCTAATATATTACAACAATAAAGAAAGGAGATCTAACCTTGGTTTATAAACATACCAAGGAAAGATTACAACTTCTAACACCCCCCTTTAATCTTTACTTGGGGTAATTACATCAAAGGGTATTAAACCCATAATTTACAAAAATCTGCAACTTAATCTTCAATATGAAGTAATTTGATTGACTTCAAGCCATAGGGAACATTTGCAGATCCAAGAGAAGTACATGAGTCCTTTGAATGTGGAAGCATAGACACCTCTTCATATGTGGAAAACCAAGAAGGTTCGTTGATGGACCACTTGAAAAGAAAGAACAACAAGAAAAAATATCGACAGGTAGAATGCCATCATATATGCAAATTTGAAATCCTTTTGAATAAGGATAATAAAATTCTCATAGAGAAACAATAACTAAAACATGTTACCACAAAACAATGGAGATAACCTCATACCAAGATAAATTATAGGCGCAAAAATTGTCAACAAGGACAAATTGAGTAAAAAGCTTGATCAATGCTCTCATGAAAAGAATATTATACTAATGCACAAATGACCACAGACAAGGCCAACTAATGATACTTGCATCAATCTTGCATCAATCACGTGGATATAGACAGTCCACTTAATGAATCATCCCACTGCAAGTTAATGGGCTGCAGTACCATAACTTACATGACTCACGATCTAAGCAATGAAGTATGCAAATCATTATCACATTAATATATGAAAATACCATAAAGGAGAGACATGCTGATCAAATTAGAATTATTATGATTTGTTAGGATAATCAAAAGAATGGACTATGAGGATATAACAACATATTGCCTTCAAATTGGATCAAATCATCTGAATTTGGAGGGGAAACTCCAATAATAGTATCCTCTTCATTGAGGAGCAAAAATGGAATAAGATGGAGGGAAACTCCATAAATATCAATCTTTCAAAATGGAACCAATAGAACCAAATGGAGGGAAACTCCATAAAAATATTATCCTATCAAAATGGATCAGATAGGATCAAATGGAGGGAAACTCCATATAAAATGAGTGCATACCAATATAGGATGGAGGTATACTCCATGGGCCAGATAAGGAAACTATGTATCAGTTATACTGAGGGGACCTACATAGTTATCCTTGAAAAAATATTAAGCTCCCTATGCAACTCAAAACAAAATATCATATAAATCATGTATATCAATGGTATAAAACCATAAAGTGCGAACATGGGCATAGAATGATGCTATAAACGCATAATAGTGCAACTATGTGCACATCAAAATATCACAATAAGGTTGAAGGCAAATGTGTAAGATAATTCATAATCCAATCAAAATGAATTAAACTCTATTTTCAAAACGCAGAGATCCAAGGATGATCAAAATTAAGAAAATATGTATATCAGGTATAAAACCATTGAAGGTAAACATGAGTACTTAATTCATTTTGTGAAGGTTTATAAAAAGTTCTCAATCATAATAGTCATAAATGAAATTATATATTTATTTGGATATATATGTGTGCACCCATATATACTTAAATAAATATACGATAAGTCACAATATTTACCTTTAACAAAAAACATTGAGAAGATATAAAGGATGGGCCCACCATCAAAGACAAGAATCCTCAAAAAAGGAATTATAAATGAGGATATTTAAAAAAAACTTAACTTTTTATGTTAAAAATAATAACAAAACTTTGATTAGTTTTAATTTTTAATTCTAAGAAAAGTTCTCAAAAAGAAAAATCCTCCTTAAACTTCTCTCTGTTCTTACTTAAAACCATGAATAATAGTAAGAGAGATTTAAAGTAAAATATGGCACTTGTCTGACAATGAATGATAAAATGTCAGAAATAGATTGACAAAAGGCAATGATAAAAGCAATGAATGAGTTCATGCCAAAAATAGGTTGACAAAAGGCAATGATAAGAGCAGAAGATGCCTCTGTCTAGAGCTCAAAAAAGAAAAAAAGAATCTTGCATGAAAAGACAAGAAAATGTTACTAAAATAATAGCTTTCAGAATAGTAAAGATACATTATAGCTGCCAATCTCGTCATGATATACCAAAAATAGTAGAGACAGCCATGTCAATTTTTAGGAAGCTGCTTTTTTTGAAATGGGAGAAGGGCGTTTCATCTCCCCTATATGCAAGCCAGTCTGTCCTTTAACAAAAGCAGTCATGCTTTCAGCCGTGCCTCCTCTCGATATCTCCATCACGGGAGAATCCTCCAAATTAGCGTTGCCCAGACCTACAAGCCGGATATGAGGCAACGAATTTATTTCTGTTAGAAGGCTCACCTCCAATTGTGTCTTATTGAGAGACAATAGAAGCAGAAGCCACACATTCTATGGATAGCTCTAAGAGAGCATGTACATCTACTAATTTTGTTGAGAAGACCACTCCTAATGGCAGATGCATTGTGCGGGTGCAAGAGATGAAAATGCCTTCTATGCTGACCAAGGTACTGGACGATAGTGCAGACATCTTCCAAACTTTCTTAGAAGGGAAGTCAGAACACAAAAAGACTGATGCTCTCAGTTTGAAGAAAAAAAATACAGGCTGACCTAAGGATCGCTACTGAGACTGAGTTGGAGAAACTTTGTAACTAAGACAAGCAAGGGTTGAGTGCTTGAATCTGATGATATACATTATCAGAAATGTTAACTCCATGTCGGACGAAATACTAATTTCGTTCCAATTCATGACTTCAGTCCCACACTCTGAAACCAAAATCCATTGTCTATTAGGAATTAGGTGATGCCCAACTACCAAATGTCTCTGGAATCATAAAAATATAACATTTTACTTTTAAAAAAAGCTTATTTTATTATCTCAATTCTTCCTCTTCACAAAATTTCTTCTAGTGGGTGACATCCAAAACTTCAAAAGAAAAAGGATCCAAAGGTCTCAGAATTTGGCCTTAGCGCTGAACCCGAGCAGTTTAGGCAGGACGGCCTGCTTCATACAACCTGCGGGACTCCGGCTTATGTAGCTCCCAAGGTCATCCTGAAGAAAGGCTATGATGGCGCAAAGGCTGATATTTGGTCATGTGGAGTTATAATGGAGCGCCTCTGTGAATCGCTCAAGAAAAACAGGGTTGTTGTGGTTGGCTTCCTGTTCTGCGATGTGTCATGTTCCTTTTGCAAAGAGTAAAATTGGAGAAAACTATGGAGAAAATTAAGAGAAATGTTCTTGTCCATGGAAGGCCCAGCGACAGTGCCGGTCTGCAGAAGACATTGAGGAATAATGTACGTGTTAAGGAAGAGGAGGTTAAAAGAAAAAGCAGGAGGAGATTTGATGGGAAAAAAAAATAAAGGCAAAGCCGCAGAAATTCCGAAGAGTAAGGAGGTTTCAGAATGTGGGCAGGCTTCTGAAGCATACGAAGTCCGAGAGAGGGCTTTGAGAGAACGTGAAGTAGCTGAAAAAGAGGTGGAGAGATTGAGGCAAATCCTTCACAGACAATGGAAGGAATTGAAGGGACGGATGTAAGAAACTTCTAGGGAGGAATCCTTGCGCATTTCCAATTGCTCCTTGACTTCAACACATTCCTTCCTTGACTTCGGTGAAACGCTAGGTGCGGGGGCTTGAACTGATGTTGCCGGCGACTGGCTGAAATCAAAATTTTCATTGCAATTCATTGCAGGGGATGTTAAGAGGCTATCATCCTCTGCAGACACATCGATGAGGTCATCCACATTGCCTGTAAGATCCATCTATTTCAAACTACATTACAGAGCTCCCTCCCTACAATTCGAAACCCCGTTGTGACGAAATGCCAAAAAGCATTCAACTATGTGGGTGGAGTGAAAAAGGGGGCTACAAAGAGGGCTCCACGGGAGGAGATCGATGGCTACTTTGAGCTTTGATAACATTCAAATCCCAGCGGAAGAGAATTCTTGATGATAAAAGCATGATAAACCCAGAACAGGAGTATTAAAAAATGAAGATTCAGACAGGAAACCCGATCTAGAGGGTTTCGTGAGGAAAAAAAAAGGCTGAAAAGACGATTCCAAGAGCAATGATACAAAACACAGTGCATGCAAGGCATGCAGAAATAAAAGTAAGGATTAAGTAATTAAAAAAAACGTAGAAAGATACTTCCGCCAAATAATGCACAAGTGAGCTTAGTGCTTCCGCCAAATAGATAAAACTAGCATCTAGATGAGTAGATCATGAAAAAAAAACAAAATCCATAAAAGCACGATATATAGAGAGCCATTTGTTTAAAAAAATTTAGAAAACAAACTGTGAATGCTTTGGCGGCAATCCTTCCAAAGGAATTAGATGAAAACTAATAGAAGATAAGAAGTAACCTGCACAAATTAGAGCAAATAGAAGTTAATCGGGTTTGGCGGTAAACCAGCCAAACTCAAAAAAAAACTCAATTTCTTCCATCTTAAGAAGATTAAAGAAGAAATTACTGAAATCTCTTTCAAGAGTCTCTTTCGAATCGTACCTTCATGCAAACACTCAAAACAAAGATTAAACAGCTCTGATACCATGTTAGAAATGGAAAAAGAAATCTGTAAATAAACAATACCAGGAAAGAATCTAAGTGAGTAAATGCATGAAAAGATATTACCATAAAATAGGAGAGAGAAAGCTTCAAGCTCCAACACCATGAGACAAGATATTTGGAAAGGGGAAAGCAAAGAAAACCCCTTGTGACATTATGAATGAGGCATGAAAAGCCTAAGAAGGAAGAGAGAGAGAGATAGAGAGCAATGCTCATACAATAATTGAGAAGAGGAAGAAACCTCATTGTTGGATGAGAGAAGAGGGTCATCTCTTAAATAGAGATGAGAGAGAGGAGTTAAAATGTAACTCCCATGTCTATGAATGCCACCATTCATATGTGTGTGAGGCTAAGTGTGAGATTCCTCTTAAGGAGGAATAATCTAAAATTAGAAATTACAATATATATTTGTCCTCACATATTCCACTAGATGACAAAATAAGATGTAGTGGAAAAAGGACAAAAAAAGAAATATATTAGGATACCTTGGCGTATATCCTAATATATTACAACAATAAAGAAAGGAGATCTAACCTTGGTTTATAAACATACCAAGGAAAGATTACAACTTCTAACAGAGAACTCCAAAAAATGGTCATAACGCAAGTTTGGGTCCCTTCTGATTCATATTCTACTTTTTGTCTGTTGTGCATTCTGTAGTTCCAATAGAAAACATGGGTTTCAAGCTATTGGAAGTTAGCAAACATTATTTGAAGGCTTTTTGAATATTCTTTCATTCTATTTGAAGCTAGCAAACACCAAACTCAATCATTGGATACACTATTTGAAAGTTTTTTGAATATTCTTTCTATAGAAAAGGTTAGTGTAGGTGTTTTTAAATATTTTTTATTGTTATATAGAGACAAATTTGATTATAATTTGACATGTTGTTTAATATATAGTGAATTCATTGAAATTCACATGTTTGAATGAATTGTTAATTCGAAATGGTTATAAATTTGACAAGTTGTTTAATATATATTATGTATTCATTGAAATAATTGTAATTTGTATATGTATTTGAATGATTTGTAATTTACAAATTGTAATTAATTCATATGTTTGAATAATTTGACATATAGAAATCATCATCATGCCAAGGAAGAAACCAAAAACTTAAACAATAGAAGAGAGGGAGAGAGATTTGGCAATTAAAAGAGATAAAATTAAGCTACTGCATGAACAAAGAAAATTGCAAAGCAATAATTAAGAATTGACTTTTAAAGAGGAACAAGAACCACTGATACAAAGAAAAAAAGAGAAAGAATTGGAAAGACAAAGAGAATGAATGAGACTATTATGCTCAAGAAGAAAATTGAATTGTGAAGCCACACCATCTTCCAATGTTGGAGTCATAGCATCATCTCATATTGAAGAGACACTAATTTGTAGATCTGATGATATACACACTCCATCATGACATGTTGAAGGCACAACATCGACATATCAAGTAGGTGATATTCCATCTTTTGCATCTTATTGCAAAGGCACATCATCTTGGGTTCAAGGTACACAAAGCACTCAACCTTATGTTAATGTTCAAAATGTTGAGGGAATGGAAGAGATTATAACACCTGCTAGAATTCATTTTAGAAGATCAAAATATTTGATTAATATTGATACTGACATTTTGAAATCAATGCCTAACAAGATTAGCAAGCATACTTGTCAAAGAAAAGTTAATCATATGTGGAGATTTTTCTTTGAAGAATTAAGTATTATAGGTTAATGCCAATTATATTTCAAATGATGAGGAATTTAAAATTTAGGCCTATCATGAAGATTCTTGGGCTAAGAATGATGGATGAATCAAAAAAAAAAATCATTGTAAGAATCTAATGAGTGCTTATGACAAATTCTGTTCTAAATCATGCACCAAAGATAGTAATATCACAAGACAAGTACTGACATCAACAATAGTAAGTACCAAAATGAAGAAAGCTCAACTCATGAGAAGGACAAGAAAAAAATTGAAAATTGCTAGAGGTACTCTAAGAAGAGCCATGCTAAGGTGTCAGAGATTGGAAGATCCAACAAAAAATGAGTTATGGACATTTAGAAGTAGACTACTGTGAAAGGATAAAGAAATTAGTGAAGCTTTGAAATCATTGATCAACAATTTTTGAACAAATAACATGTGTTTTCCCTAATCAAAGAGATTTTGTAAGAAAGAGAATTGGTATCCAAAATTCTGACGCACATGTGAAACCTTTTTTTGACTTAACTCAGACACAATTTTTTGCAAAATATATTGGTATGTATCCTCAAATTTTAATAAGTCAAAGATTTTTTGAGATGTGTAAACCTTTTTATGTGAAGATAAATCACACATGCACAAATTGTTATTGTAGGATACACATTGAATTTTCTAACCATTTTTATGTTTTTAGGCATATATGTGTGTTTTTGCATTCTAAGTTTGTTTTGCAAGATTGTGACATGAATGAGCCACCTAGATCTTCAAGGGAAATCATATCCAACATTTTATGTTAAATAGGGGATGGCCAAAAATTTTACAAGACATCATGCTTGGATGGTACATGCTTATTTTGTGGTTCTTTGCAACTTTTATCAACTTGTGGACATATGCATAATAGACATGCAATTAGAAATGAAATAGTAGATTACAAGAAATATAAGATAGTAACATATGCTCTAAAAGATAAGAAACATGGTAAAAGATGTGATTTATTCATTGAAAATATTTTAGTGTATGAGTTTATGAAGATTTTTGTTGAAAAGATTATTTACAAGTATGCAAGGCATACACATAGAGCTCGATGGCTGGATTTGCAATTCAAGTTCTACAAGGATACATTTCCACTGGATACCATTGTTTTGGTTGTAGACTTTGTAGAGAACTACACACTACAACCACAAAATGAGGTGCAAGAAAAGTATTATACTTCTCAAAAGGTTTCCATATTTGTTCACATAACATTCATGCATTCACCTACAAGTACAGAGGATGATAGGAAGATTTTGAGGGAGTGTCATTCTTATATCAGCGATGATTGGTCACATTTTGTGGAATTTGTAGATGGTTGTTTTCAACTATTTTATGGAAATTTGGGTAACAGGGGCATACCATATTGTTAGCACATTATTTGATCAAACAATTACATATCTCAATTCAAGAATGCATGAATGTTCTACTGGTTGAGTAGGATGCACAGGTTGTCTAGAATTCAATATATGTGGAATTTCACAGAGGCTCATCATGGAAAGGGAAAGTACGATGGTGCAGGCACCTATATCAAAAGAGCCTTAGCTCATGAAGAACTAAAATAAAAAGATAGAGTAATATTGATAGATGCAAAATCCATTGTCTAGTGGTGTAATGCTATAATGAGTCCAGGTAAGGAAGGTGAGTCTACGATTTGTAGAATTTTTTGATTGATAGATAATACTAACATTGCACCATATGAGGATTGTTGCACACTAACAAGATCAAGTGAGTTGGACACATTTAGAAGCTCTAATGCAGGTTCATGGAGTATCCACCCACAAAAAGTGGCATGCTATTGTCCATCATGTGTAGAGGAAAATTGGGATGATTGTGAGTCAACTGAATGGGTGGACAAATGGGATATATGGGTTTTGGATCCAATTGACACCTATCATCTCCCACAAGCACTGGAAATGGTAGAGATGGATTCATTTATTAACTTTGACTGCTTGTTTGATCTAGTGCAACCTATTAATATATATATATATATATATATATATATATATATATATATATATATATATATATATATATATATATATATATATATATATATATATATATATATATATATATATATATATATATATATATATATATATATATATATTTATATATCTTTTTAATTTCAATATGTAACTTTATAACTTTTACATAATTATTTTCTAAATTAATGACCACATTTTGTATATTTATCATTGTAGGCCATCTTTTTGTTGTTATTTCACTTGAAGACAATGAAGAAGGGATAGATTCTTATTTGTGTCATTGTGTCCAAGCCAAAAAAAAATTGTATCACTTGGTTATAGATGGTGAAGGTTTAGAGTACCATATCAGTGTGGTGGTTATAATCAGCACATGGCTTAGATGATATTCTATGAAGAACCCTAACTTGTGGCTATTTGAAGATTGGCAAACAGAGAGGAAGATTCTTCATTATTCAAACCTTGTTGTCACATTAAATGTCCACTTGATAAAATATGGAGGAAAACCACATAATAAGACACTTTTGGAAGTTCACAAGTTAGACCACGAGACAATACTTGAGACATTAAAATGTAGAGCAGATCTAGTTGGTTCATTAGATTGAATAGGGAGAGAGAGAGAGAAAGAGTGGTGTAGGGTCACATTGAATCATAGGGCCCTCACCTTTTCATTTTTGTTGTTTTATGCTCCAAGAGAGCCTTGTAAGTAGAATACACATCATTGGACCTAGGTGTGGTAGTTAGGGTATTGGATGTCATTTAATGTCCTTAGAAGAGTCACTATTTTGGCCTAAAAATCAAGGCATACATTGCCATAGGGCAATGAGTAAACTAAGGGATGATTCATTAGCTTAGGGAAGGGTCCCTAGCATGTAATTTCTAAAGGATAGCCTAAATAACAAGTTAGAAATGTTAAGACTTGAGCAAGTAAGAAAAATCCAAAAGTTGCTATATTGCAATTTTGCAAGTTTTGCAAAAGGTTGATTTTACAAGAAATTATGGATAGAAATCAATAAAATAACCTATTTTTCTTACAAAATTCCATGTTTTAGAGAATTTTATAGACTAGAATGGAGATTGGGACATGTTCTAGTGACCCCAAGAGTTAGAGGGGTGAGTTAGCTTTCATTTTCACTTGGTTTCATCTTTTGATCCTTTGTAGTTTGCAAGTTATTCAAGTTTTTCTAAAGGTGCTTAGAAATCAGCATTAAACCAAGGGTTTCACCTAGGGCCTTGTTGTTTTGGCACTTTCCACAATGGTAATTTGATGCCCCTTAGTGGAATGAAAGCTCTATTAGTTTAATTCATGGTTTTTTAAGTTTTATAGATGGTCAAGAAAGGAATGAATTTTGTCACCATACCCTAGGTGTATGGCTCCATACATGCACCATTTAGCATTTCACCATGCAGTAACTATAAATTTTTCTCCAAAGTGATCCAAGGTCTATAAGTTTGGATTTGGACTTGTTTCACATGCCCCTAGATGTTCCAATAATTTTTTTTCATATTGGCAGATGTGAAAAGGTACATGTAGTGTAACTGTAGCCTAATTAGGCCTATCAACACTATCCAAATATTTTTACAATAGTGGCTTCTAGTCTCTTCTAGTGTGTGAGGTTTACATATGTTTTATATATCCTAAAAGGGTGTTTGAATCTCACTTTAAACTATATCTTCATGTGGGGTTTTTCTATATTATGTTCAATTTACAGTTTGAAGGGCTACCAACCTTTTCAATGGAAAACTGTTGTAACTATATATCAGTGTTGTTTGGACACAATAGAATCACTTTATCTATCATATATAGACCTTAATAGGTCTAAGGTGTATTTTTATTCCATTCCATGGTCATTTTTCTCTTTGCATTCATGTCGAGGGGTGTGTTCCCTTATTAGGCTTTTGGAGAATCCTTATGTTTTGGTGCTTTTGAAATTAGGTAAACCTAGTGATTAGGTTCCTACCTTGTTTGGGTTGTGATAACCTATGATAAGTTCATTATTGAATCTTGTGATAAGTATCCTAGCACTAAACCCTCTTTTTGGGAAATTTGAAGGATTCCAACCTTGTCTAATTGCCTAGTGGCTTGCCTTTTAGAAGCTTCCACTGTGCATTGTTGAATCACAACCTATCCTAAATGAACTATCTAGGATCCTTACTTATGCCTTCTTTGATGAGTCTACAATGGGTGCCCCTGCACTAGAAATCTACTTGACTAGGACATGTTTGGGAATTAACAATCTCCATTTAAACTAAAGTCTCCATTTAAAGGTGGAAATGAGCTTTTTGTTTTGTTAAGATCATTAATATATTTTGATGAGAACTTTGAGGGATCATGCCCAGCTTGAGTATCCTGGCTTCCCAAGTCTTGTAAATGCAAGGCCATTGACAAATAGGCATTTCTAATTGAAACATCTATGGTGCTAGAATGAAGTACATGACCAGGTTCTTTGCCTACTAATGAGCCAATTTGAGGCTTTACTTCACATTGCTCCATGGAAAATTATATACAAATGTTGTTAGAATTCTTTAGAATAACTGAGAGGTGAGGTGAATCAGTTATCCAAGGTCCAATGATGTCCAATACAACTTTTTCTACAAATCCTTAATGACACATAACTGAAATTATCATGCATGCAATTAAAAACCATGAAAAGTAAACATGCATCACACCATAACACTAAGGATTTTGATGACCTAGAAACCCTCCAAGAATAAGAAGGTAAAATTGGGGTGGGAGTGATACCCACAAAATAACTGCACAATTGATTTTAACCACTTATGATGGTCTACCCTATTAAAGGCTTTCCCTGTTAAAGGCTACAACACACCATTAAATGTGAACCTGTTAAAGGATTTAAGAACATTCAACTTAGAATGTCACCCTATTAAAGGATTTACATAGAGTTTTTAGGGTCACCAAAGTCCATGGGATTTTTAGTCACCTTCTCAAAAGAATATTTCATCCCTCTCTAAGGATCTCTTATCATCCTCCTAAGGATCTCTTTATCCTTCTCCTGAGGATCTCTTTGTCCTTCTCCTAGGGATCTCTTTATCCTTTTCTTGAGACTTATCCACCTAGCTATTAAGCTAACCTAACAATGTAGGGTTTCAATAGCTAATACAATGGTAAGAAAGTATTAGAAGGGTTTTGACCTGATACAAATTGCAACTTCAACCTTGCAGATTTTAGATCACTCTTCAATCCTTTTCTTTTCTTGGCTTTCCTCCCTTGCAGTGCTAATAGCTTGTTCATCCTTCAAGATCTATCTCATTGAGTTCTTCCACTCGTTATGCCAATGCTCTCTATGGTCACTTGATGAACTCAGATTCTTGATGCTTTGTTCTTACTCCTCTTGGCTTCTTCACATGATCACACTTATGACCAACTCCCTCTCATACATGCACACTTGATCTCTGACCTGTAGCTCCTTATAAAGAGGTTTTGTTCTTGATTTCTTGATCAAATCTTCATTTTCTCTTGAGAAAATGGTATTGTTTCCCCTCCAAATTATTTCTTCTAGAAACTTCATGATAAATCCATTAGCATTCACCTTGAAAATGGTTTGCGTGGATTACATAGAATTTTGTGACATCTGCTCATCATCCCTATCATCCAACTAATTCACAAAATTTGATGTAACAAATTTATCGCTACTGATTTGGTGAATCTTTGAATTTAACAAATAATGTAGCAACTCGACATCATTGGTTTATTGATGCTTGGCTCCTTCCGTGTTACTCAAATTCTATTATTATTTATTGGCGCTCAGCACCTATAGCATTTTCTATTTTTCTCGGCACTTGAAGACTTACTCAACATCCATTATCTTTTTCTGCTACTTAGCACTTGAAGGATTCTATGTTACTCGACACTTGATCTTCACTCAGCACCTGATCTTCACTCAGCACCTGAAGACAGCTCAGCACCTAAAGATCACTCGGCACACACTAAGTTAAACTTTTTCAGCTTCAACTAAGAATCTTTTTAGCACTAACTAGAACTTAGTTATTCCTTACATCATGTGTCTCAGTGTGTCCATCCTCTGTGTCTTAGAGTATGTCATCAATACACTATTTCATCAATGGCTTAGCCAATCCTTATACTTCATTACAACATCATAACTTCAACCTTTCTCTAGGTACTCTAGTTACATCTTTATTGATTGTTACCTCCTTGTCAATCAACTGATTGATAGTATTTAGACCACTTAAGCAATTGTCATTGCTACAAGTAGCAAGTTTGACATCAATGAGAAAAAAATGATTGAAACATTCTTTACTAGTTCCATTATTCTTCATTCATGATCTTTTCAATCATTTCCAACACATGTTACTTCTCTATCTAAAAATTTTGTGTTTGTGTACATGTGCACTCTTTCCCAATAGTTGTAGGTTTTATCTCTTCATCCTAAGTAATTGGCATGCCCTAGATGGCATTAAAATAATGATTTTATTCTAATATGTCCTTTTCCCTCAAATTAATCTCTCTATTAAGTAGGTTTTCTATATCTTCCTTTGTATATTTAATAGATGTAGTTGCAATTCCTCTGCATATATTCCTCTATATATTATGCTTTCCTCCATATGAATGAGAAGGCATGGGGAGTGAGGCAAGCTATTGGTTCCTATATTAAAAAGGTAGTTCTTGGCCATGCCATTAATGGGAATCATTTCAATCTTATTTTTAGAATTGATATCTCATTTTTTTGAAAGAATAATATTTTTTTTTTTCAATGTCTTTGAAATATCTGTAGGTGGTTTCTAATTGCTAATTAATTTTATTTTAATATTCATGGGAAACTAAGGTATTTGGTTACCAAATAGATCCTAGGAATCTTAACTAGGGTCATAGAATAGTCCTAGATGGACCCATTTGACCTAAATATGTAAAGAGCAAAAATTGCTCAAAAGTTGCAATTTTGCTCAAAAAGTTGCTTGAGCAACTTTTGCAACTTGGAAGTTTGGGAAGTTGTAACTATCCATGCTTTGGTATATGAGCATGGGAAATTTTTTTTTGATGGTTAGAAGTTTTCTAGTCAAATTTGCATTTTTACACAACTTTTATAACTTTTGCAATTCTGCACAAAAAGTGCAACTAATGCAAAGCTCACTAGATTTCACTTCTAGGACTTGGAAAAGGTTCCAAACTATTAAAAAACAACTAAAAACACCTAATCCTAGGCTATCTTGACCAAAAAATCAAAAAGACCCAATTTGGTCCAATTAGCAACTTTTGCTCATATCTTGCACAAAGTGGCCTAGGCATACATATCTTTCACATTTCTCTCTCACCGTTCATCATGGGATCAAACTGTCTATTTTTTTAGCTCCAAGTGGTTGTGTAAACCTTATCCCCAAGAAAATCCCATCCCATTGAGCACTCAAATGTTCTCAGGCATGCTGAATCAAAATGTCCCTAAGAGTCACTAAATGCCATAGGGCGGTGATCTTTGACAAGGCATATCTAGGAGCTCATGCAAGGTATGGATGCAATTTTGGGTGCTATAGGACCATGTTGTAGAGACCTACAACAATCTCTCTCTCTTTTTGGAGATCTTACTCCATTTTAATCTTGCAATGCCATCTCGGGTGATGTTGAAACTTGTAGTGTTGGCTAGTACAAAATTGCCAATTGTCAAATCTCCCTCATCATTCCTCGTGGGATTGAAATATTCATTCTATTAGCTCAAGGTGGTTTAGTAAACCCTAGCCCCTAGATCATCCTATTCCACTGAGCACTTGAACATTCTTGGGCACACCAAATCAAAATGTCCCTAAGAATCACTAAATGCCATAGGGCATTGATATTTGATGGGAAATATCTTAGAGCTCATGCAAGGTATGGGTGTGATTCTAGGTGCTATAGGATTGTGTTGAAGAGACCTACAATAACCTCTCTCACTTTTTGGAGATCTTACTCCATTTTGATTTTGTGATGCCATCTCAGGTGATGCTAAAACTTGTAGTGTTGGCCAGTACAAAGTTGACAACTGCCAAATATCCCTCACCATTTGTCATGGGATCAAATTGTCTATTCTATTAGCTCTTGGTGGCCAGGTATACCCTAGCCCCAAAGTTTTTCCCATCTTACTGAGCACTTGAACATTCTCAGGCACACTAAACTAAAATTTCCCTAAGAGTCACTAAATTTCATAGGGTAGTGATCTTTGATAGGGCATATCTTAGAGCTCATGTGAGGTATTGATGTGATTCTAGGTGTTATAAGACTAAGTCATGGAGACATATAATAACCTCTCTCACTTTTTGAAGATCTTAATCCATTTTGATTTTGTGATGCCATCTTAGGTGATGCTAAAACTTATAGTGTTGGCTAGTACAAAGTTGTCAACTGCCAAATCTCTCTCACTGTTCATCATGGGATCAAACTATTTATTTTGTTAGCTTAGGGTCACTAGGTAAATCCTAGTCTCAAGCTTGTCCCATCCCATTAAGCACTCAAATATTCTCGGGCACATCGAACTGAAATGTCCCTAATAGTCACTAAATGTCATAAGACAACAATCTTTGAATGAGGCATATATCAAAGCTCATGTGAGGTATGGATACAATTCTGGGTGCTATAGGACTATGTTGCTAAGACCTAAAATAACCTCTCTCTCTCTCTCTCTCTCTCTCTCTCTCTCTCTCTCTCTCTCTCTCTCTCCCTCTCTCTCTCTCTCTCTCTCTAGATCATAATCCATTTTGATTTTGCAACCCCATCTTGGGCAATGTTGAAACTTGTAGCGTTTGCCAGTACAAAGTTACCAACTACCAAATCTCCCTCACCATTCATTGTGGGATCAAACTATCTATTTTGTTAGCTCTAAGTGGCCAGGTAAACCCTAGCCCCAAGCTCATCTCATCTTGTAGAGCACTCAAACATTCTTGGGCACACCAAATTGAAATGTCCCTAAGAGTCACTAAATCCCATAGGGCAATGATCTTTGATGGGGCATATCTCAAAGCTTATGCAAGGTATGGATGTGATTCTAGGTGCAATAGGACCATAATATAGAGACCAGCAATAAAATTTCTCACTTATTGGAGATCTTACTCCATTTTGATTTTGTGATGCCATCTTGGGTGATGTTGGAACTTGTAGTGTTGGCTAGTACAAAGTTGCCAACTGTCAAATCTCCTTTACCATTCATTATAGGATCAAAATTTGCATTGCATTACCTCTAGCTAGCCATGTAAACCCTAGCCCTAGGCTCATCCTATCCATTGAGCACTCAAATATTCTCGGGCACACCAAACCAAAATGTCTTTAAGAGTCACTAAATGCCATAGGGAAGTGATCTTTGATAGGGCATATCTTAGAGCTCATGTAAGATATGGATGTGATTCTAGGTGCTATAGGACCATGTTGTAGGGACCTAAAATAACCTCTCTCACTTTTTGGAGATCTTACTCCATTTTTATTTTGCAATGCCATCTTGGGTGATGCTTAAACTTGTAGTGTTGGCTAATAAAAAGTTGCCAACTACCAAATCTCCCTCACCATTCATCATGGGATCAAACTATGTATTCCATTAGCTCTAAGTGGCTAGGTAAACCTTAGACCCAAGCTCATCCCATCTTGCTAAGCACTTGAATGTTCTCAGGCATGCCAAACTAAAACATCCCTAAGAATCACTAAATGCCATAGGGAAATGATATTTGACGTGGCATATCTCAAATCTTGTGCAAGGTATCGATGCAATTCTAGGTGCTATAGGACTGTATCATAGAGACCTAGAATAACCTCTCTCCATTTTTGGAGATATTTATCCATTTTGATTTTGTAATGCCATCTCAGGTGATGCTACAACTTGTAATGTTGGCCAGTACAAAGTTGTCAAGTGCTAAATCTCCCTCACTATTTTTCATGGGATCAAACTGTTGATTCCATTAGCTCTAAGTGGTTGGGTAAACCTTAGCCCCAAGATTTTCCCATCTTTTTGAGTGCTTAAACATTCTTAGGCATGCAGAACTGAAATGTCCCTAAGAGTCACTAAATGCCATAGGGCTGTGATCTTTGATGGGGCATATCTCAGAACTCTTGGGAGGTATGGATATAATTTTGGGTATTATAGGACCATGTTGTAGAGACCTACAACAACCTTTCTCACTTTTGGAGATCTCAATCTATTTTGATTTTGTTATGCCATCTTAGGTGATACTAAAACTTGTATTATTGGCCAATACAAAGTTGCCAACTGCTAAATCTCCCTCACCATTCATCGTGGGATTGTATTATCTATTCTCTTAGCTCTGAGTGGTCAAATAAACAGCAATCCCAAGATCATCTCATCCTATTGATCACTCAAACATTCTTGGGCATGCCAAACTGAAATGTCCCTAAGAGTCACTAAATACCATAGGGCAATGATCTTTGATGGGACATATCTCGAAGCTCATGTGAGGTATGGATAAGATTTTGGATGTTGTAGGACCATGTTATAGAGACCTACAATAAATTTTCTTTCTTCTTGGAGATATTACTCCATTTTGATTTTGCAATGTCATCTCAAGTGATGCTAAAACTTGTAGCGTTGGCCAGTACAAAGTTACCAACTACCAAATCTCCCACACTATTCATCATGGGATTGAATTGTTTATTCTATTTTCACCAGGTGGCTAGGTAAAACCTAGCCCCAAGCTTGTCCCATCCCATTGAGCACTCAAACATTCTTGGGCATGCCAAAAAAAAACATCCCTAAGAGTCACTAAATGTCATAGGCCAATGATCTTTGATAGTGGCAACTAGATATGTCATCTCATCCAATGATGGAGTCTCATGATAGAAGGTAAAGGGGTGATCATACACATCATTTTGAACATGTTTTTTTTAATGGTAATAAGTTAATTCTTATTTTTAAGGTCAAGGAACTTGAGGTCACCCATAAACCAAAATTACCTTAGTCCTAACTATTTTCCTTTTTTCGTTGTTTTTGTTAATAAGTTGACTCAATAAGTGTTTTGAGAGTCATTACACCTTATATAGCTATATATTATCACTAAATGGAGTTAGTGGAAGATGTTAATGATCTTCTTGGTTGTCTTTATAGTCATTTCATGGTTTTGAAACATAATCACTTCCCTTTGTGAAGAGTTGTCCAAAAATTAGCAAATTACATCTTGTTGCAAAGAAAATGTAGTCATAGGATGTTGAAAGATTGTTTTCATTCATAGGATGTTGAAGAATCTCTTGGAAGGATGGAATAGATGATAGACTAAAGTTTGTGAGATAGTTATTAGGTGTTCCTTCAAGTGTCTAAGATGTTATTTTGAAGCAAGAAGTTGATTATGATCCATTTCTCAAATGTTCTCATCTTTCCCTTATTGCTTCCCAAGTCTTGAATAGGGAAAGTGATCAAGCAGTTTTGTGATGTTGGGTAAAAGTTTGTTCAATTTTGTAACCAATTTGGAAAGAGTCTTCAAAGACACTTAAGAAGGTGGGAAAGGTAGTTTTCCTTAAAAGTGTTCTTGTTGGGAATCCACTAGCTTTTGGTGTGAGCACTCTGCATCATTCTGGATGCAATTGACATTAAAATAAAATACATGAAATGTACTTAAAATGTAAACAATAAAAACAACACATATATTATGATAACCAATAATGTCATATATCAACAAAAATATAATATATTATGATAACCAATAATGTCATACATGAACAAACATATAATATATAATGATAACCAATAGTGTCATACATGAACAAACATATAATATATTATGATAACCAATAATGTCATGCATGAAAAAACATATAATATAAAATGATAACTAATAATGTCATACATTAACATACACATAATATATTGTGATGACCAATAATGTTATACATGAACAAACATATCATATTTCAACCAATAATGTCATAAGTCTAATAATGTCATGCATCAAATATATGTCATACATCAACTGTAAAATTTCATATATACATCAAATATATATCAAATATGTCCACTAACATAAAATTAAACATATATGTCCACTAATTCTTATACATGTGTTTCTATTAACTATATCTTCTCTTTCCCATGAGGGGAAGGACACAAATACCTAGAGGTCTTCATTCATCATGTAGAGGGAGATCATGGAGATGATGGGGTCTTCCTCACACGCTCACTCATCCTCCTGTTTATGCTCTTCTCTAACTCTAGATGATACAAAAAAAGTAGATTATGAATCAATAATTATTATATATTGAAATCAAATGTATGTACACACAAAATTAATTATTTTCTTAGCGCCTTCAAATAGTCACTCTGTGCGTCTACCTCAAAGGCTCATGGATAATCGGGTGTAACAAGGCCCTACAACAATTCAATAAATATAATCATTTATAAGTAACATTAGAAATTTTGATACTAACTATTATAAACTAAAACTAAAACCAATAAAATTCTTTCATACCTCAATCAATGGCTCTGAACTAGCCATCGCTACAACAACTCCATGATTGATGGACTGGTGAAGATGAGGATGAGTCTCAAATGTCAAGAGCTACATGTCATACAATAAAAGTTATATGTAACATGAAACATGAAACAAATATAATCAAATGAATTAAATTAGCATGAAACAAATGTACCACTATGAAGCTGGTATCATGCCTACACTCGGAGTCCCTAGTAAATGTCAATGGTCCTATAGACAATTGATGCACATGCATAATTTTTTTCTTCAATTCTTCATATGATTACTTAATAAATATATGTATTAATTTAAATGATTAAATCAATACATACCTTGGACTCATTGATGGGATGAAAAATGGGGCTAGGGGATCTCTACTAAGGCTAGGAACACTCTTACCCTAAATTATGAACACTGTCAATGCATGCTAATTAATTAGTCATTCACTATACATATGAAATGTGATTAAATTAGTTTATTATAATTTTAATTTACTTGTGTGTCAATGCCAAATGTTTGACTCAGGAACTAATCAGGGACTAGCCCATCATCCATATTATCTCTAGCATGACTACCAAATGTGCATAAGAATCCACATGATGTGCACATGTGATCGCGATGCATAGAAGGCTCCTCAACTAATGGACTCATGCAATGAATGAGGGCCTGAATGAAAGCATTATAGTCCCTAGAGTGTTGGTATCTACATGTTCCTTCACAACTAAAGGAATAATCACATGATCACCCTGTGGCTTGACAATAGGTGCGCTAACTACATTTGGGTCATGACATGCCCTCAACTTTTCAAATGATGACCCCCCACCTCTACCCTAAGATTCTAATATATCAAAATAATTGGGGATCTCCCAAGGAAAAATTGACAATACAATTTCTTTAAGAAGTAAATTGGAACCTCATGATTATTATAGATAGGGGCATCAAAGACCACCACCATCTATCACAAATGTTATTTCTAATACCATCATCTATGCACTAATGGATGGGGAATCTTTTAGTTGTAGCTCTAACAATATTTTTTTCACCAAGCTTTTTAAACAATACACAAATGCTACCTTTTTCTATACATTTTTTTTACATCTTGATATGATCATTTCTTTCCATAATATCTTCTTTATTCATCCCTCTTAACCTACCAAATACCCAACTGACCACTAATAGAAGATACATGGGTCATAACGGGCTTGAGGTAGGATGTTAATTATGCTCTCATTGGATTGGTTTGTCCACAAGCTTTCAACCTACCAATGATCGCTTCTAATTCATTTTTCCCTCTTTCTATTTCATTTATTATGTTGTCTTGTGTGCCAGGAGGAGGTCTTCCAATCAGTGTAGGTTGCAGAATTTCTTGCTCTTGTTGTGGAGGGTTTTGATTTGGATCTTTTAGAGGGTTTTTGTTTTGATCTTATTGATCCGGGTGGGGATCTGGTGGTTCATTATTCACATTTCCTAATTAGAAACCAATTGCAATCTAAATAAATAAACAAATTTAAAACAAAATTAATAAAAAACCTACAAAACAATGCAAAACATATAAAACAATGCAAAAACAAGAGTAGAAAATATACAATGTGATCTCGATCTTGAACTTCGGTGATGAGGAGGCATTTTGATGAGGTAGATGAAAAAAGTCTTCAATTTCTTTAACTTGTGTATGTGTTGTAAGGAGGAAATAAAAGGAAAATGAAATGGGTTGCAGGTTTGTAGCCCATTTATAAAATTTCTTAGTTTTTAAAAGGATGTTCATGCAATAGTGTACACACGCTATGGAATGGGGAGCACAAGCCAAAGTGCGTGTATGCTATAGTGTGCACGTGCTTTTTAAAATTTTAAAAAAACTAGGGTGTCATGTTTTTGGCACCACAACTTGGTGCACACACCCTACTTGCACATGTGACCATGTGCAAACAACTTTTGGGTCATATAGTTCCAACCAGACTTGATCTAGACGTATCCAATATGTCATTTGATGTGGCACTTTCTTTCATGTTTTTTTCAATTTTGAAGAACTTAACACTTCAAAGGCCAATTTCATCATGAGAATTAAGGTTTCAAAAAAAATTTAAACATATGACTAGATAGAACTTGTACTCAGAATTATGCCAATATAATTTTTTTTATAGGTGACACAATATCGATTACAATAATTAAAAAATAATGTAAGTAGGTATTTCAACATTGAAGATGATGCACATTCAAAAAAATATAAAAATTAGTAGACACTAATGAAAAAAGTTTAAAATGATGAATTTTTCTACACGAGAGAGTCCTCTTTGATAATATATAACATTTGTGATGGTTAAGATAGATATACTAGGGAAAAGATGGTGGGAATGAAAAATTATTAAATTATGAAAAATTCAACTTTAAATAGCTATAACAAACAAAATAAACAATATTTTTGAAATTTCCTTTTGATAGTTATAGGTACACATGTTGTCAACAACATACTTCAAATTTAGCTGAAAATACATTTATTTGTAGTTATTTCTGTGATGGGAACTACAACCCCTAATTTGCTCAATTTTTAACATTGTCAAAAAAGGCCATTGGGAATTATAAAAACATACTAGTTTTATTTTCTAAAATTTAAAAAAAACTAACACACATAAACTTTACTCTTTTATACACATTTCATTAGTTTACACCAACTTAAAATTCAAAATAGAAATATGAATTTTACATTGTTGAAGTTTAACACTTTTTTTGATGTTAGTCTTTTCTTTTGTAAAAGGGGGACACATGTTTGTACTTTTACCCTTACACTAATATTCTTGAGCTTGTATTATTGAAAGGTTGTCATTTCACTTCAACACTCACTATTAGTCTAGGGTCCCATGGAGGGGGGCTTCCATAAAAGGAGAATTGTTGCCGTTGAGAAGTTTTAGGAATATTTTAATGGCAGTAGTCCCATGAATTTTACTTTTTATTTCCTCTTAAAAGTTTCACCTCCTAAATTCAAGGACTGTTTAATTGATGACATATTTAAAAAAGAAAGAACTTTATTTTCTTTCTAATTTTTTAGTTTTGGTGAGAATAATTTTATAGATTTTTGACATGTGGTAAATGTTTCTCCTAAATTATTGGGGCTAAACCCAACCCCACCCCATTTTGACTTGCTCAATTTTAGAGGCCTAAAACTGAGGGGCTCCTATTTTCGAGGAACATACTCTAAATGATCCTACAACCCCTAAAGCATTTTCTCATGGGACCTCTTGTGCCTAAAAAATAGAGTTGTATCCCCTCCCATGGGTTGACCCCTACCTTAAAGGCATTCTTCATAATAAAAGAGGGATTTTTTATATAGGCACAATTCTTTCATAAGATTTCCAATTTTATTTTTAGTTTAGTTTCCTTTTCTTCTTCTTTTCTTTTTTTTTTTGTTTAGTTTTTTTTTAATATTTAAATTTTTTTAATTTTAATTTTTGTATTTTTATTTATTTATAGTTTTTTTTTTTATTTATAGTTTTTTTTTTAAAATGTATTTAGAGTTCTTTTTATTTTATTTTAAAACAAATTAGTAAATTTCTATGTAGAGGTTGTACAGTACAATGTTCAAGTTTAATCAATCTTCTTCTTTTTCTTGTTGGCCTCATGGAAAAATTCTTGTGTCAAACCCAACATTATTTATCACTTGTAACAATTTTATTATAAAAAGTTAACATTTTTATACTAGGTTATTGATTTCAAGTGTGTGTGTGTGTGTGTGTGTGTGTGTGTGTGTGTGTGTGTGTGTTCTTCTAAGATTCCTTTGGTTCATAGTCTCTATTTTTAATTTTCTTTGTTCTCATTAATTTTTAAACTAATCCCATTTTTCAAGTTTCTTGACTCATCGTTATTTGAATTATAAAATTCAATTGCAAAAATCAATAGTTCTTGAATTTTTTCAAATATTAATCTATAGCTTTAAATTTTCATAATTTTAGGTATTCTAACAATTAATTTATGGATGATCATATCATGTTTTGAAATTAAGAAGCAACCAAAATGGGGGCTTACTCATAACAAAAAAAGAACAACTATCTGAAGATCAGTTGGCAATCACTACCATAAGATTACCCCACCTCATTTCAAAATTTCAAAAACTCTCCCATAGACATAGTAGTAAAGTAAATACAACCATAAGTAGTGAATGTCTTAACAATATACAAAAACCTGGCAATTAGATAAATATTTGCCCTACTATTAGTCTAGTGTAATGAGCCAAAAGGGACCTGAAGGCTTCAAGAGTAACTAAGTAACATAAAAAGAAAAACATAGCACACTATTAGGAGAACAGTCAATGGTTCTTTAGATTTTACAGAAGTAGGCAAAGCCAGTCATTGACCAGGAAGCCATATAGGGAGTGGTTTGTGTCCACCTCTTTATCATCAGTCCCACCATATTTATCAATTTCCATGAGTTAGATCATAGTGGTCACTAAGTGCATTACACGCACCAAGAAATTAGCAACCCCATCAAACTTGTCTTCCAGGTCCTACTAAGGGTGGTCTCCCCCCTATGTCATGCCCTTAACCTCATGTTCTCCCTTAGTGGTTTCTACCTAGACTTAACTACCCAGAGTGTCTATCCTAACTAGGAAGCTAACCATGACATGCTCCACATTCTCATACTTTCTAGAATTTGGAGTAATCATATCAATTTTGAATGTGTCCAAAACCTTGGAGGGAAAAGGACTTGTTTAACCTTCCTCCATATCCCTTGTTTTATCCTCACTTTCTATCTCTTCTTCATCTTGTTCCCTATAATTCCTTCAAGTGGTCATACATTGGGATGAGGGCTAGAGATTTTCTTGAATTTTTCTAGCTTAGGTGTTTCATGGTTGGTCAATGGTTTTGTCTCTCTCATCCTAGTATCTAGATTAGGTGATGGAACTAGAAGAGTAGACAAAGCCCTCTATAGAGCTTCATGGTAAGTGGGTGATGTTTACAATAATTCCAACAAACAAAATTTAGTAGTAATACACAATTACTCCATGAAATCATAACCTTTGAAAGAAGCAATTGGTAATTAAGGTGCTTAAGGAAGGACGGATTGAGAAGATGGTAAATAATTAGGAATGGTAGTTTGATTATTATTCTGTGTGTGATAAGTGTGATCCACAAAATCTTGATTAATGAAGTAGTTCAAAGGATTCATACATTTACCCTTAATAGTCATTACAAGCTTCTCATACCATACAAAAGTTGTATCAATAGAACAAGCAATTGTAGAAAAAGGAAAACTATGCACATAACTTATCATAGAAAGTGGTAGGAGAAGGTTCAGAAGGGTGAGAAGGTAGATCATTTGATTATTAATTAACATCTTCCTTACCAAAGGTCTCATTTGTAAATCTATCATCAAAGTACTCATGAAAGAAGTCGAACATTTTGAATGAGAACTATATGCAATGCAAAAAATTATTTTCATTTTCCTCAATTAAAGATATGCAAAAGAACATGCAAGGTGAGATCAAATACCAATATCACAAGTGAAAATTTTGTAATTAAGGTTCACCAAAAATGTGTCAAGAAAAATGTGAATCAAGGAAAATAACCCTAAGCTCATCGTACAATCACACACACCTCAAAAGGATGGAGCCCAAGGAAGGAAATTCTTTCAAGCCAACCCTCAAAGGTGCCAAGTCCTAAGGGTTAATGAAATCCAAGTGATAAAGGATCATCAACTCAATCAATATCTAATGATTATGAAGGGAGAAAAATAATGAAAATTACTTTTGAGATTCAAACTAGTTGAATCTAGATCTACATAAGATACAAAAAGACAAATGCTTAAATGAAAATGTTGAATTGACAAAGGGGGATATGAAGATACTTTTCTTTGATATTGAACATTAATTCACAATTTTTATGATGCTACTAGGAGATAATAGAACCTTATCTTGATCAAAACATGAATAAGGAAAAAAACTTAGAAATTTTTTAACAATATGTTAAGGGTGAATTGGTGCATCAGAGGTGAACTAGTGCATCAGGGGTGTAGTGCACCCTTGATTAAAGTTATTAGATGTCAATTCTAATTTCAAATTTCTTCTAAATGAGGAAAAGGGTACTCCAATCTATGACATTCTTTCCTTTATGAGATCTATTGATATCTAAATTATGGGGTATTGGGTGGCTATATAGGGGCTTGCCTTAGTCAACTACCTATATTGGTGGCTTCCACCTTCATCAATTTGAAATATAATTTGTGTGATGCTCATGTATGAGCTTTGAATGTGCAAATGTAAGGATCTAAATCCTAAAATCCAAAACCTTAGCATGAAGTATCATGCTTTAATATGGATGAAATAATAATTCATAGATCTAAGGATAACATAGAAAATATACCAAATCTTAAATGCTAAATTACTGTAACTCATGCTCATTATCTGTATTCACTACTCCATGATCAAATTGTGAATCCTTGGATTAAATGTGAGTTCTTTTTAGTCTTCATGGTGGTGATCCAAAAATACTCTTCTTTGTAAGTCTTATGTGTATTTATTCTATTGTGTTTTAGTTCTACTTCCTTTGGGGGATGATGATATTTCATACGTGATATATTACTTAAATATTATCATATGATCATACTAACCATAGATTTAGTAGATCTCTTTTGTGCTTGTGCATGATACATTTTCATTTCCCTTGATTTTTCTTCTTCTAGGGGAATCTCATAGTGTATTTATGTATTTTGATGATTGTATGCATACTCAATTAAATCCATTTCTCATGTTAAATTTTTAGCAATGACTTTAACATTGGGTATATGCTCTACTCATTTTTACATTCCAGTTCTGGGGTAGTGAATATGGATTATGAGTATCGATTGGGGTACTTTATCACTAGATTCGTAGTATTCTTCCTAAGTCATCCTCAAATTTATGAATTACTACTTCATCATCTTTTTCAATGCACAATTCTTGTGAATCCCTTTATGATTATGCATAATCCTAAAGAAAGGATTCTCTGTGCACACATTCAATCCAAGAAATAAGCATCCCTAACACTGGGTCTCTCTTTCCTTTACATTCATAAATGCTAAATGACATCTATGGGTAATACATAATAATTTTCTAATTCATATACATGGATAATGTATTATTACTAAATATAACCCTGGTAATATGAAGAACATTGATCTATGCGTGTGTCTTCTAATGGATTGACTAGTAGGTTACCACCATATTAGACTATTTGAATGCCATCTTTTGTAGAAGCCCTTTTAGTGATTCACAATAGAGTGGGCACTCTACTAGGCAAGATAAACTCCGTTCTTTTTTTTTTTTTTAGTCAATGATTTCTCTATCATTATGATTTGGGAGATAGCAAAGTCCCAATGCCTTGAGGGCTTGATGGATTCTTTCTCTCCTAAAGTTCAATAAAAGTATCATATGCCTTGTGGTCTACTTTACCAAGAGTTTGGATCAAGTCCATACTCTTACTAAAGTGGCGGCTAAATGTACTATCTTAAATTGGATATAATCCAATTTGATAAAGGTTTGGCACCTTTTTAATGTGTGATCATCAACATTTTTCTCTCTTTCATTTCTTCTTCCATTTATTTCCTTTTTCCTATTGTGATGTTGAGCCTAATCAGACTTGAAAATTTATTTGGTGTGGTTCCTCCTTAGATTATTTCTATAGGGGTTTAGGGGTAGTGTCCCCAAGATGAGGTCTAGGGGTAGTGCCCTTGGTGGGTTCCCTGCGGGCTGCTATTTTTCTATTGGATTACTTATTCTAGTCTTAATTTTGTAAGCAGTAAAAAGCTTGTATAAAAGGGGTTAGGGTTAGAGATTTCATAATGTAATGGCAATATTGTAGCTTCTTGTGGCAATATTTATTTGTAAGGGAATGTAGATTGTAATCACTAGATAATAATAATATTGGACTCATTGTTGGTGGATGTAGCCGAAGGATTGGGCGAACCATGTTAAATCCTTGGGTCTTGTCTTCTCTTCTGTGCGATCTATTATTTTTTAATATTGGTCATATTTGCATGTAATTTTTATTTCTATCTATGGTTAATCCTAATATTTATTAGGTGGAATTGGGGTAAATCCTAAGAACCTCTTTAAAGATCCTATTTCATGGTGTTGAGATTGAGATAGGATCTTTTTCCCCTAGGCCCTTCCTTTCATCCATCTATCCATTTGGAATCTATTCCTTACACTAAAGTAGGATTTCCTCATAATCTAGACTTGATTTTTGGATTCCAAGACCTATTTTCAAGCCCCAAGACAAATTCAAGGGTTTTTCACTTGATCATTAGGAGCATAGTCAACCCCTAATGGGATAATTAGGGGCATATTGCATTTAATTCAATAGATTAAAATTTTATAAGGTGAATTTGTACATTTACTTTTACATTCATTCTATCTAAATTATTTTAATTCAAGGTTAATTCCTAAACTAGGGTTTGACCAAGTAAAAATCCCCATCAACAACACAAATCTTTCCTATCAACATATCTTTAGATATCAAGTTTTTATTTTACACACACATAATCTTTAAGGAATTGGTTATCTTTCCCCTATTCTTCCTAGACCTAGTTTGTATTGGCACTCCTTGCTTATCCAATTAGCTCTTATCTCTCTAGACCTAGTTCTCTAGAATTGGGATTGAAAGGATTCTTTTCCTTATATTCTCTCCCTCTATATGTATATGTATGTGTAGGTTCTATGATGAATTTAGGGTTTTATCCTTGACTCACATTTCCTCTTATAGAAATTGATACTTAAAAAGAATTGGACTATGGTAGTATAATGTTGGTTTGATTGTTTTGCAATCATATTATGTTGTGATTAAGTTCATAACTAGTGAGTCAGTACAAGAGGGACCATAATATTATCTAAATGGTTATAGTTTTCACCAACCACATGGAAAAGTAAAGTTAAACTTTATTGTTAATCAAGTATTTCTAGTATTAACCAAGTGGTGTGTCACCTGATTCATGTTACAATGTTCATCGAGTCAAGAGAAAAAGAAAAGAATAATTTGAGGCTGAAAATTGATGAAAATTGAGAATGATCAAGAAGAATAAAGGATAATGATGAAGTTCTTTATGAGATCAGAAGATTTTCTAATTTTAGAATGAGCACAAACTTTGAGGTGAACTAGCATTGACTAAATGACTAGATGCAATGAATTTAATTTCTATGATTTTAATTAAATGGAAAAATATGGAAGGATTTGGAAGGAAGAAGTTAACTATTTAAGGAGATTAACAAAACCATTAATGGTTGCTAATTATTTGTTGATATTGTAAAAGTGTGAACTACTGAAGGTGAAGAAGTAGAAAGAAGAACAATGCGAATCAAGAAAAATAGAAGAAGAAAGGTCAAGTAGAGAAAGTACAAGGTGAAAGTTAATCAACTTGAAAGATGATAGAAGCTAGGAACTAAGTGAAGTAGAGATCTAAACAATTGAGGTAGTACTAAATCTAGTAGGTCATTTGATTGTTACTTTCTTACCATATTAAAATATAGAATCTCTTAATTGAGTGGGCCTAACAAGTGTATGAAATCCTATATGGTAACACTGATTAGTGATGTTTATAAGTCCTTTAGAGTAGGCCTCTCTTTATTAATGATAAGGAGTGATAAGGGCTAGATGATCTTTGGTTAAAATCCTCTAATCAGGTCACAATAAAATTATGCATATAAGCCTTTAACAAGGTTGGCTCCTAGAAAATATCACTTTAGAAGAGTGATTTTTTTGGGGGTTATCAATTCCTAGGTGGATTCTCCCTTAGAGGTTTTCCATGGTAAATATATGTGTCAGAATGTATGAATTCTTAAATGTTGCAAGTTGATTTTTATGTTAGTGATGAATTTTTGAAACTCAGAATAAGTTAACTTAATACTCTAATTCTCAGTAAAATAAAGAAGAGTGAGATAATAGTTTGAAGTAAAAAGATTATAAGTTTGGTATGAGATGTCGAATGTGGTTACCAAGTTATTGTTATGAGATTTTACAAAGTTTAATATGGCACTAAATTTTTTGAAAGGCCTATAGGATAAATGGATGTAACTAATTCACACCTTACCCCTAAGTTCATCATCATTGAGGTCCACAATGAGATCTTCTTCCCCTTGTGTAATGGGCACCCCTGGATGTCCAAAAAAACTAAACCAAATTGCTGAAAGGAATTATGTCAAACAGTTTGCATTTAACTTCTTATTTCTCCGTTTAATGTTTTAAAACCCTTATAACTCTAGAAATAAAATATTTATTTGTTTGTTGTGTTTCGTGCATGGAATTGGTATCATACAACATAAACAAGAAAGAAACTATAATGATATGCAAAGTGGAAATGAATTGCTGCTAATAAAATGTTATTTTCAGAATTCATAAAACCAAATACATGGTAGATTTATCAACTCACTAATTACTTCAGCAGTATTGACATAATACTCCAGCCCATGCTTTCGAACTCACTGCTACAATACTTTGTCCTTCAATCAGTCCACTACCTTCATAATACCAATCCCTCAAAGCGGCATAAGGGTCAGACAAGTAGTGAAGAAGATATGAGCAAAATACCAAATCTGCCTGTAGCTGGAAATGCAACTAAACCGCCTGATAATGAAGCTAATAATAAAGAATTCCAAAGGCCAAACCCCAAGGGAATGATGTCTAGAATGTTACAAGAGAGGATAGACATCCTCAAATGCCAAGAACGGAGCTACAACTCACACACCAATTTCTTTTCATATTCAACCTTCTCTAATGAAGCTACAAATGCTTCCTTTTATTCTATTCCCACGGGTCCGCTCAACTCATATGGGCAATGTGGGATAAAGATGTGTAATACAAAACATATATTAAAATACCCCTTATGTCTCCCTTGGGTACACATCACCATAAAATAAATATTAAAGTAACACTTTAATATTTTACAATTAAATTAGACGTTACTTTAATAAAATTTCAGGCATTAAAATGTATTAGCAATCGGACTTCGAATAATGCGAGTGATAGCTCATCAGAAAGCTCTCACCAAGGAGTATCGAATCCAATCACCAAAATTGACCTACATTGTGTCCTACCGACTTACTAAAAATAGTAAGTATGCCTGAAACTGAGTAAATCAACTTCGTTTTGGCCCAAACTGGAAATGACTAGGCCAAAACACTCCAAGATCCCATTAAACCCTTCGTTAGCCCTCGGGACCATGTAGAACAAGGCTAATGCACAAAAAATTGGTCAATTGCTAAAATGGGGACATTACAATCCGCCCCCCTTGAAATTGCTTGTCCTCAAGCAATCTCAGTCTAGCCTGCTGAATAACCTGCTCACTCTCCCATGTAGAATCTTCCTCCGGCAAATCTTTCCATCTGACCAAATACTCCTTCACTATCCTATTTCTAAGCTTCCTCTCTTTGGTATCCAGAATAGCCTCAAGTACTAACACAAGCTTCCCCTCCTCATCCAAAGGGGGTAAATCTGTAGAAGGCACTACACTCTAACCAATGGCTTTCTTAAGCCTAGACACATGAAACACATTGTGCACTCGATTGCCCTCTGGAAGCTCAAGCTCATAGGCGACTTTGCCCACTTTGTGAATCACCCTGTAGGGACCATAAAATCTAGGTTTCAACTTTTTAGCTCTGCTCTTCTTGAGCGATGAATGTCTATATGGTTGTAGCCTCAAGTAAACCATATCCCCTACCTCGAAACTGTGCTCTATTCGGTGCTGATCAGCATACAATTTTTGTTGATTCTGGGTCTGTTGTATATTCTCTTTGAGCACTTTCAGGATGTCCTGACTATCCTACAATAAGTTTTTGGCTTTGGGCACTCTACTATCCCCCAAAACTAAATCCATGAAGCTAGGTGCTTCATAACCATAGAGTACCATGAAAGGAGCCATCTTGATGGACATATGATAAGTGGTGTTATAACAATACTCTCCCATATGCAACCATCTGATCCAAGCCTTTTGTTGTGCAGTTACATAGTTCCTCAAATATCCTTCTGCCCATTTATTCACAATCTCTGTTTGCCCATCTGTTTGTGGATGATAACTAGTGCTAGGTGTAAGATCTGTACCACACAACCTAAACAACTCTTGCCAAAAAAAACTCATAAACTTACTATCCCGGTCACTGACAATGAATCTGGGCAACCCATGTAACCTGAATATCTCTTTAAAGAAAAGATCTGCCACCTGTGCTGTTGTGTAAGTGGACGGAATAGCAATGAAGTGAGTAAACTTCATCAAGCGGTCCACCACCACATAGATGCAATCCCTTCCCTGCACTCATGGTAAACCAGTGATGAAGTCCATCAAAATACTTTCCCATTTCCTATCAGGAATGGGAAAGGGCTGTAATAAACCTGCAGGAAATGTGTGTTCTCCCTTATTCTGTTGACAAACCACACACTCCCTGACATACCTTTGAACATCATCCTTGAGCCCTTTCCATGAAAACCGCTCTCGGATCTGCCTGTAGGTCTTGAAGACCCTCGGATGTCCAGCTGTGGGTGCATCATGAAATGCCTTCAGTATCGCCTCTCTCAAATGTGATGATGGAATCAAATAAACCCTATCTTGAACTCTGATCAATCCATCTATCACCTCATAGCGATCATCTTGTATGGTACCTAAAATCAATCCAGAAGCCCAAGCATCTCCGACATACTCTGCTATAATCCGATCTCTCCAATCTCCTGAAATCTCTGCCAAAGCACATAAGTGAGGTCTCCAAGATAAGGCATCAGCCACCACATTTTTCTTACCTTTGACAAACTCTATGTCAAAGTCATAAGCCTGCAATTTAGTCACCCATTTTTGTTGCCAGTCATTAAGATCATGCTGGCTCATGAAGTATTTAATACTGTTGTGATCAGTCTTGATCACAAAATGTCCACCTACCAAATATGATCAAAATTTGGCCAATGCAAGCATTATGGCCAACATCTCCCGGTCATAGACAGAATAACTTTTCTCAACTCCTCGGAGCTTCCTACTCTCAAATGCAATGGGATGCTTCTCCTACATCAATACTGCTCTAATCCCATCACCTGATGCATTACAATGAAGCTCAAAAGGCTTCATGAAATCCGGTAGAGCTAGAATTGGACATGAAGACATTACCTGCTTGAAATGCTCAAAACACCTCTGTGCTGGCCCTGTCCACACGAAGGCTCCTTTCCTGGTAAGATCTGTCAAGGGTGTAGCAATCTGTGAGAATCCCTTAACAAACCTCCTATAAAAACCACATAAACCAAAGAATCCCTTAAGCCGTGTAAGGTTTGTGGGAGTAGGCCATTCTACAATAGCTCTAATCTTTTCGAGATCAACCCGAACGCCATCTGCACTAATGATATGCCCCAGGTAAAGGAGCTCAGTCATGCCAAACTCACATTTAGATTCCTTGGCATACAATGAATCTTTCTCCAGAATAGATAACACCTCCTCTAGATGATGTAAGTGCTCCTCCCAGGTCTTACTGAAGACCAAGATGTCATCAAAGAAGATCAAGACAAATCTCCTCAGCTGCTTCCTGAATAACTGGTTCATACAACTTTGAAATGTAGTAGGTGCATTGGTTAGACCAAATGGCATAACCATGTACTCAAAGTGGCCATAGTGACATCAAAAGGCTGTTTTCTCAATGTCCTTTGCTCTCATCCTGATCTGAAGGTATCCGGATCGCAAATCAATTTTGGTGAAGAAGCATGCCCCATGCAACTCATCAATCAGCTCATCAATCCTAGGAATGGGATACCTATTTTTAATTGTTTTCTTATTCAGTGCCCTGTAATCGATGCACATGTGCATCGTCCCATCCTTCTTCTTTACCAATACTACTGCTGAAGCAAAAGGCCTCTTACTGGGCCTGATATGCCCCATCTCCAACAAATCCTTAATCGTCTTCTTTATCTCATCCTTGTGTTTCTTAGGATGACGATAGGGAGTAATCATAACTGGTTTGGCTCCCTCCTTGAGCTCAATAACATGTTCCATCCCTCTGTCAGGAGGAACCCCATGAGGAATATCGCTAAATAATTTAGCATGTCTATCAAGTATCTTCTGGACATCTAGTGGATGACTCTTTTCTTGTGGCTCTGGTGAAGTTGGCATAATGTGGCACTCTGTCGCCCACTCTATGTCATCATGACAAAAAAGTCTCTGCATTCTCCTCAAGGACACTACTCTGCAACCTCCATCTGAAAGCCCTCTAAGTACCAGAGTTCTGCCCTCATGCTAGAATCTCATCTCCAATTTCACTAGATTGAGTGTGAACTCAACTAGTGAAGCCATCCATGTCATGCCGAGGATGACATCATAATCTCCCATGTCCACAACATAGAACTCATCCTCCAACTCGTAGCCAGCCCCAAACCTGATGCGAAGATTAGATATCTTCCGAGTGCATAATAACTTATCACTGTTAGCCACCATGACTCTAAACCCATCATGCTCCTCTGTCTGTAACCCTCTCCTGGCTACCAACTGTGCATCTATGAAGTTATGTGTAGCCCTAGTGTCAATAAGAGATATCACTTTCTGCCCCTGGATAGTACCCCTGACCTTAAATGTGATTGCCTTTTGGGCCCCTGTCAAGTGTGCCAAGGATCTATCATCCTTAGGAATGTTGCTCTCCTCTATAGTGTTACCCTCATCTGAATCGAAGTGCTGATCCTCCCCTTCTGACTTTGACTCTTCTGCTGAAAAATACTCCATTTGATTTTCCTTAGCCTTGAAAGAACATTTATGAGATAATTCCCAAGGCTCTCTACAATGGAAGCATAGCTTCTTCTTTCGAAGTTCATTCAAGGTTTCATTGTCTAGTCCTTTTGATCCTTCTTTGGGTTTGCTATACTCTTTCTGAAATAATTTTTTGTCTTTGTCCTTGCGGTAGGAAGAATCTGTTGAATGGTTTTTTCCTTTGTATACCGAAGGGGCTAAATCTCGTGCCTTTTTAGTTGCTTCAGCTAACGTGAGTGGATCATGTCCCTTCACCCAACCTCGTAATGGATCAGCAAGACCATCACAAAATAACACCACCAATCTCCTAGGAGAGATATCAGTAACAAGTATAGACAAGCGCTGAAAATCGGCAATGTAAGCATCCATAGAACCTGACTGTTTTAAGTGTGCTAGCTCCTTGAAATGTAACTCGGGATCCTTAGTGTCAAATCTCCCAATCAATGTTTCAGTGAATTCCTCATAGGATGTAATCTGATTATGCCCCAAAGTCACCATGCCATGATGCCACCATTCATGAGCAATGCCATCCAAGTGCATAGCCACATACTTGATAGCCTCCTCCTCAGGCATAGGATTTAGCTGCAAGTATGTATCTACCTTTTGCACCCAAGCTCATGCAGTCATATTCCCTGAAGCATCATAATAAGGTAAAGAAAGTTTTCCAACTTTCTTCCTCAGCTCAAAGTTTTGATTCCTCCCTCCTGCTTAAGGCATGTGTCTCATCCTCAAGTCCATATAATCTCTAAGAGAAATATCTGCCTGAAACTCTGGTCCACTAGCCTCCCAGTCCCTCCTAAACTGATCTTGTAACTCGGTAATCTACGGTTCATTTACTGGATGAACCAGATCTCTGGGTGGAAAAGTGGGTAGAAGAGGTCTCGAGCTCGCAGTCCGTGTTGGGCGTGCAACGTGTCTAAAGTTATTAGCCTCATTCCCATTGTTGCCATGTCCATTATTACCATTAATATTATTCTCAGGACCATTGTTGTTGCCTTGGCCTTCATGGTTATTGTTTCCCCCATTGTTATTGTTTCTCTCGTTGTTATTGTTTCTGTTGTTGGCATCACCTAGATTAATATTGACACCCATCTGTCTAGCCATGAGCTGCAACATCATGTCCATTCACCTATTCTGCTCCTGCTGCATACACTGCCCCTGCTCTAATGTATCCAGTAACTATTGAAATAGTACCTCCTCCTAATCTGGACCAGCATTTATGCCTCCGCCTAATCCTATATTCCTGTCATCTCGATCACCCATATTATTGTCCTGATCACAGAATATCTCCTCTGTGTCTATACGGTTGAATTCAATGTCCCCCTGCATAGATGTACTAGACTGTTTTCTTTGCAAGTCTAAAATCCTATTTTGTCTTGCTCTGGTATCGCGGAAATTATAAGACCCCTGTCGCATGCTCAAACATAAATGCTTAGTCTGTGTTTTTTACTTACTTTTTCCCTCTATCCGGCTGTTCCAAATTCCCTATAAGACCTCCACAAGATGGCATGACTTATAGCTCTGATACTACTATAATGGGCACCCCTGGATGTCCAAAAAAACTAAACCAAATTGCTGAAAGGAATTATGTCAAACAGTTTGCATTTAACTTCGTATTTCTCTGTTTAATGTTTTAAACCCCTTATAACTTCGGAAATCAAATGTTTATTTGTTTGTTGTGTTTTGTGCATGAAATTGGTATCATACAACATAAACAAGAAAGAAACTATAATGATATGCAAAGTGGAAATGAATTGCTACTAATAAAATGTTATTTTCAGAATTCATAAAACCAAATACATGGCAGATTTATCAACTCACTAATTACTTCAGCAGTATTGACATAATACTCCAGCCCATGCTTTTGAACTCACTGCTACAATACTTTGTCCTTCAATCAGTCCACTACCTTCATAATACCATTCCCTCAAAGTGGCATAAGCATCAGACAAGTAGTGAAGAAGATATGAGCAAAATACCAAATCTGCCTGTAGCCGGAAATACAACTAAACTGCCTGATAATGAAGCTAATAACAAAGAATTCCAAAGGCCAAACCCCAAGGGAATGAATTCTAGAATGTTACAAGAGAGGATAGACGTCCTTAAATGCCAAGAACAGAGTTGCAACTCACACACCAATTTCTTTTCATATTCAACCTTCTCTAATGAAGCTACAAATGCTTCCTTTTATTCTATTCCCATGGGTCCGCTCAACTCATATGGGCAATGTGGGATAAAGATGTGTAATACAAAACATATATTAAAATACCCCTTATGTCTCCCTTGGGTACACATCACCATAAAATAAATATTAAAGTAACACTTTAATATTTTACAATTAAATTAGACGTTACTTTAATAAAATTTTAGGCATTAAAATGTATTAGCAATCGGACTTCGAATAATGCGAGTGATAGCTCATCAGAAAGCTCTCACCAAGGAGTATCGAATCCAATCACCAAAATTGACCTGCACTGTGTCCTGCCGACTTACTAAAAATAGTAAGTATGCCTTAAACTGAGTAAATCAACTTCATTTTGGCCCAAACTAGAAATGACTAGGCCAAAACACTCCAAGATCCCATTAAACCCTTCGTTAGCCCTCGGGACCATGTAGAACAAGGCTAACGCACACAAACTTGGTCAACTGCTAAAATGGGGACATTACACCTTGCTTAATTTTTATCACCATATCCTTCACACACTTCAACAAACTATTCAAAAAAACTAGACTCGAATCCTTGTGCAATAGGAAATGATGTTTGAAATTATAAAAATGTCAAGTGAATAAAGGAAATTTAGGTTCCATATCTTTTAAGTTAGGATAATAATTATCCTTATTTTTCTATATCTATGATTTCATTTTGAAGCCTAGTCTCGAGATTTAGAAATCCATCTTAGATGATGTAAAATATCATTGGCAAAATATTGCATTAGATACCAACTTTACAATTACCATCCCAAGTAATGATTACCAACTTTTTGCTAAAGTAGCTTTAAATTTTTTAATCAACATAAATCCTCCAAACTTAACACCATCATGATGTGACCCAACAAACAAGAAAGATAGTTAGTGGTCATGTTAATAGCCATCACTAAGCCCATTGTGATGAGACAATCATTATCATACATTAACAAGTTGTACTCCATCATAAAGGTCCTCTTTATGAACAAGAAATCTAATCACCTTAGGAAGATCTATCTCATTCTGTCAGACTTGAGCATTGATTATTTTGTGTTTGTTTCCTACTAGGTTGTCTGCCACTTGGTTCCCTTCCCTACATATGTGCTATATCTTAAAGTTGTTAAGACTATTTAGGATACATTAGGGGTCTTTGATAATCAACATGGCATTCTAGCTCATCATAATATCCCCCTTGACAACATTAATGACTAATGTAGAATCTCTCCCCACAAGATACTTTTGAATTCCCATGCTACTAGCTAATTCCACTCTCCACAAGAGCCCAAGTGCTTCTACCTCATTTCTCAAAATATTGCCACATTTTCTAGAGTATCCCCTTATATAAGCACCTTGTGCATCCTAGATTATTCCTAAAACTGTAACACCCTTCCCATGCTTAGGCCCATCAAAATTCAATTTCAACCAATTTGGAGGAGGGCTACTATTTGGTTTGCAACATCTTTTGGAGCTTAGTTTTATCAACTCTCTCAATAACTGAATTATCCCCAAAAATTCACCTATCCACTCTTGATTTGTGTGTGTGTGTGTGTGTGTGTGTTTGGGGGGGGGGGGGGGAGGGGGGGTAGGGGTGTGGGGAGCTGAGGGAGGAGGTTGGTGGGAAAGTGGTTACCATTTCTAGTTTATGGAACCCTCACTTATTCCTCCTATACTTTTATGTATGACCACTTCCTAGGGAGTACTTATATCTCTGAAGATACAATTATTCTATTCTTTCCATATGTTCTAGTAGATATTGGGGGGGTGTAAAGGCACTTTCCATCAAGGAATAAATTGGGAGACATTATTATTGAGGACCCATGATATTCCAAGCTAACTAAGAATAGTTTGTCATCCTACATAGAGGTGAAGTGGATGAAAAGATGAGGGACAAATTCTTCATCATGATAACAAAATAGACACCTATTGCACATCTAAAATCCATGCCTCTCAAGGTTGGCAATGATGGGGATATCATTATACATAACCAGCCACTAGAAGAAATCAATCTTAGGGACAAAGTGGGACTACCAAACATTCCTCCACTCCAAAGCTCACTACTCTCTAATTATAGAAATATATGTCAATTTCACACTAAATTCCCCACTTAAGTTTTTGTCCCATTTCAGTTTATCTATATTAGGGAAGGAGGGAATAAAAATTTCATTTAGGAGAGCACACAATTGTTATCGGAATTAAAGGCCTTTAACTCTTTGTGATGGATGAAGTGCTTCACCAATTCTCCCATCTCAATCTTTCCCCTCCCTTTTAAATTAGTAAAATTTGTTTCAATTAAGAAAATTTATCTAATCCATCTATCCTTCCAAAATATGACCTAGTTGTCAATTAAAATGCTCATCTAATTCCCCCTCTTAGGCGTTTTCTTAGATCTTGATGATATTATTCCATATCCTTAATCCAATTGAGAGACCTTCATCAAAGAGAGCCTAGGTGAAAGGTCTAGAGTTAAAATAATTAGCACTAATTATTTGAGAGCAAGGGGTAAAATTCTCACCATTATCCTACCAACCTTCATCATAAGGGCTTTGTTTATATGTCCAATTCTTCTTAGATTCATAACCCCTTGGGATTTTGGATTAAACACCTTATCCCAATTAGCCAGGCTTAACATTTTATTTTCCTCTGATCTTGTCCATAAGAAATTTTTCTAAATTTTCTCAATAATATCTCTCAACCTTCTAGATATCTTAAATAAAGATAAAAGTAGATAGGAATTCCTCGTAAAGAGAATGCTAATAATTGAAGTTTACTAACATTTCTCAAGACCTTCCTTTTCTAACTTGCAAGTTTCCTTTGCATCTTCTCCACTATTGTCTTCCAAATTTGGGGGTCACTTCCTTGACCATGAGGGAAGACCCAAAAAAGTATTAGGGAGGTTTTCAACCTAACATTGCAACACTTTGATTACTCTTTTCTAAAGTGTTGTCTTAGTATTGTATAAGTATAACTTAATTTTATGATAATTTATGTGTTTCCCAACACTTCTACATATCCATTCAAAATCTTCTTCTAGGTCTTAGCCTCCCATATGGATGATATTCTATAAATAAAGGTTTCATCAACAAACTATTATAGTGCACCTTGGGTAGGAGGGTTGAAGCCAGTTTAATCCCATTAATTTCATGTTAAAATGCCAAGGCCAAGAGGTTCCTACCAAGAATCTCAAAAAATATGATGAACAAGTAAGGAGAAAGGTGGTCTCCCTATCTAAGCCACCACTTCATCATGAAAAAGGTCCCAAGGAACCATTAACTAAAATTGAGAATTGGAAAGTGTTTTCCATTTCTCTAATCAGAGTGATAAAATGCTCCACAAACCTAAATTTCCTAAGAATTTTAATAAGGAATTCCCTTCTCACTTTGTCATAGGCCTTTAAAATATCAAGCTTCAAAGGAATCCCACGATAACCAACCCTTTCCATAGAGTGAAGGACCTCATGGGAGGTGATCAAAACATCCAACATGTTCCTCCTAGGAACAAATAAATTATGAGTAGAGTTAATAATTTTATCCATAATCAATTTCATTCTATTGACAATCACCTTGGAAAATATCTTGCAAATAGTATGATAGGAGCTTATCACTCTAAAATCTTCCAATTGAGCATTTTCATTGATTTTAAGATTTAAGAAAATGAAATTTTCATATAGATCTCTAAGGATTTTACATGTCCTAATGAAGTCCCACACTATGTGGATAAGATCATACTAGATAATATCCTAGAACTCCTAGAAGAAGGTTGGGGAAAAACTGTTTAGTCCAGTGGCATTGAAGGCTTCCATATAAGAGACTTCCTTCTTAACTTCATCATTAGTCACTTTCCTCATCAGGTCCATGTTAGTTCTATCATCAACAACTAGGATAAAATATTTTGGAAGTTTGTGTTAGTCCCAAAGGCTAACTTGATTTTTTGAGGAGTTGTATATATATTGGAAATATCTGGTAGTCCACCTCCCAATTTCCTCACCATCATTGAGTTCAAGATTAATATTATTGATTAACTTCCTAATAGTGTTTCTTTCCTTATTCTTAGAGGCCAACCTATGGAAAAAAAATTTTTTTCCTTTCTCCTTCTAATAGCCATTGAACCTTGGACCTTTGTTTCCAAAAGACTTCTTCTCTTCCAATCACTTGGTTCTATTTCCTCCTCCACTCCCATTCCTCTTCATGAATAGCTAGTGAGAGGTCTCCTTTCACCATCCTCACTTATAAATTTATCTAGATTACTTTCAATTTCTTTTTTTCTGTTTAAAGATATCTCCAAAGTATGTTTTACCCCATTTGATAACCTCCCTTCTGATAATTCCTAGCTTCCATTCTATGTAGAACATAGTGGTCCCCTAATTTTTAGTGTTCCACTAGTAATTAAATCAATCTCTAAATAAAGGGTGTGAAATTGATTCTTCATGCACCTAGACACTTCTTCCCAAAGCTAGAGATGTTCCCCCTAGTGCTCGAGGTGTAGAAGTTTAGTAACACCCAGTTATTTTCCTCCTCATTAAAAGAAACTACAACAAAGTGAGGGTGATAGTGGTTCTCCACATAATTAAAGTAATTAGAATTCCACATAGTAGAAATCCCTCTAGATGCACCAATGGCTTCAATAAACATATTTTTCCCTTTTCATATATAGTTGGTAGTTTTTTCACAATTTTGTTTAGTCATATTAACTTCCTGAATAAGAATTATATCTACCTTATCATCTTTGATCATAGATTTTGAAACAAATTATTTCCTTGGATTATTGAAGTCCCTAATGTTCCATGAAATTAATTTCATTTCTTACCTCTTTGGGTATCCTCCAAGGTTCATTGTAACCCATTGGCAATATCCTAAGAGGTCACCTTAGCTCTCACTACCCTTGTTGGAGGCCATCTAGATCTTTCCTTAGAACCCACATCAACCTTAGGTTGGCCACACCCCTTTCTTTTGGTTTATTTACAACCCCCATTGATCCCCAAAGGGGTACCCAAAACCATGGCCATTCTCTATAGATCCACTCTAGGATAGAATCCAAGTTTCTATTTAGCCACAACCAGATTATGTTTTCTCGGTCTCCAAGAACTTGCCAAAAGCTGATTTATAGCTTCCTTGTTTGTAAATTTAAATAGAAACATTTTTCCCACCATGGTTGCAATCATAACAAAGCCTTTCAAATTCTACCTATCAGAGACCCATTTTCTTACCTTCTTAATGGCGGGTCTATAGGATAATAATTCCCAACAAGGCTCAAAGAGAACCCTTTCAAAATATTTTCTACAACCATGTATGGAATTGAAATCTCTATACCAGAGTACCCATGCAAGACAATTGGGATAACATTAGGTGCGGGGCTAGAGTTTGTTTGACCCACCAATGCACCTTTCTAGCTCAATTTAGGGTTAGTTATGCCAATCTCTTTCCCCTGAACCCTAGGCTCTGAATACAGTAGAAACACTAGATCCAATGAAACAAAAATGGTTAACCCCCACCTCCAAATATACTCCTAGCATCAAGTCTTTCCCCATTTGACATAGCTAGCTAGAGGTTAGGGCACACCAACAGGTCTATAAGATCCAAGTTATCTCACATAGAGGCCACCATTAACAATTGAAATCAAGTTGTAGAGAGTTTTAGCTTACATTTTGTCAGCCATTTTAATAAGTTCTAAGGAACATTTCATGATATTCATAAGGGTAGAGAGTAAGGGATAAGTCTTTAAATGTGAGAAATTATTTTTAACTTGGTTTATGTCTATCTTGGGCAATAGAAGTTGTGTATGTACAAAATGTCTCAAGGAGGTTTAACACATGGTATTGTAAAACCACATGTTGTTTCCAATTTTTTAAAATATTATAAAAGGAGGGTGTGGGGAGGAGTTTGAGTATTGAGTTTTGTTTCCAAGATCAAGTAATACAGGGTTTCTTATGAAGTTCCTCCCACATTGACTTGAGGTGATATTCTTCAAAGAAATTGTATTGTGAGTATATTGGAATCTAGATTGATTTAATAATACATAATGTAGTTCTTACAATGTGGTTTTTCCCCCTTTAATGGTTACCCCATGATAAACCATTATGTTATGTGTTTATTATTGTTTCACTAATGCTCTTAGTTGTCTCTTGAATTTCTTGTAATATTTAAGTTAAAATTTGAATATTTGTCTTCTCAAGATTAGAGTAGGATGTGATTCTACATACCTTTTCTTCCTTTCAAAATCTTGATAAGAGGTATTCTTTCTCATAGTTCTCTATTTGTAATTAGTGGAAAAATCATTTTTTACTTGGTTGATACTCACAAAAAAAAATTATTTCCTTATAAGTCCATAGATCCTTTATAGCTAGAAATTTCCATTGAGGTGATAATTTGAGGCTTAAAATATTCTTGAAATATAGTGTATTTAGTCACAACTAACTTCTTACATGTAGCCTTAAAATAATGATCTATTTTTTCCACTAGAAACAAAGATAATAACCCTCAATTATTGTGGATTATATAAGCTCTTCCTTTTCAAGTGACAACTATCTCTTATGAAATATATTCCCTACTACAATTTATTTGGTGCACTCGAATAATTTATTTCTATGAGTAAATCATATACCTTCTTTATTAGCCAATATTTTCTCACCCAATATGTCTTGCCCATTTTAAAATCAATTTGATGCAATGGATGAGTTACGAATCAAACAAAACTATACACAATTGTGCTACTATGCTAAATCAAAATTTGGAAAGTATCTCACTAAAAGGAAAGCATCTCAATAATGGAAATATGATTAGTTTCTTGAAATAAACCCTCATACATGGGTCAATTATTTGGAATAATTTGGAGAAGACCATCCACCTCCTCACTCAAGGCTCTTCTTGGTTGGTGGGTAATAGGGATATTATGGATTTTTGGGTGGATATCTAGATATATATACCTTATTTTAAGTTTCACCCTATATTTCCATCTCTAAAGAATGAGCTTACCAATATATTGGAGTTCAAGGTTGGGGACTGTTTGAAAAGAAAGAACCACTAGGTGAACTAGAAGATTGACATCAACTAGTTTGAAGCTTCATTGAAACCAATTTTTTACAAACTTTTAATTCATCTAAATGCTATAATATTTTATAAACATGGTTAAAGGGATAAACTGATATGGAAAAAAATCTAAATCAAGAAATTATACTATTAAAACTAGTTTGACCTACTAGATCCTAATTGGCCAACATTTTTTATTGGACAAGGATTTAGAATAACAAAGCCATTCCTAAATTTATGTTCTTCAATTGGACTATCAACCATAAGAATATTCCCAATCTTGATAATCTCCAAAAATAGGTATTCAGTTGAACTAATAGGTGTATTCTATGTAAAAATGATGTTGAATCAATTGGCATCCTCTTCTCCTACCCTTTTGCATGGGAAGTCAAACAAAGAATAATGTTGCTATTCAAAGTACATTAATTTTGGAACCATGAATAGGTGTTCAATTTTTGGAGACCCCTTTCTCCTTATCCCTTTATCACTAAGATATGAAGACAATCCCTTTTATATGGAATTTGATGCCTATGGAATGAACACAATAACATGATGTTTAGGAACAAATGAAAAATTGCTAAATTGGTGTGTATGGGGATTATCCAAAATGGAAAGAAGAATATAAAGGCCCTAATCCTACTAGCCATGGTTCCACCAAGTCTTCTTATGATAGGGAGGTTGGTTTTCTTTAGGGTCTATTAGATAACTTGAGAGCTTTTAGTAATATGGTATAAGGTATGAGAAGGAATATTAAATTCCCCCCGGTGTAGATTGGATCAAGATGAACTTTGATAGTTCCTTTTGAGAAAACTTGGGTCATGCAAGTGGGGTGGCATTTTGATCATCTCAAAAGATGTGTTGGTTTCTTACTCAGTCAACTTGGGGGTCTGGAATACTTATGTGGTTGAACTCCTAACCCTTTACCATGGCGGCATTTTGATGACTAGGAAAAATGTGAAAAAGATGATCATCAAGGATGATACATTAAACATCATAAATATTTTAAAAGATTTGGAAACAATAAGGTGGAATGGAAGGGACATTATTGCAATAATAAAACACATGTTAAGGAGCATGCAGGAACCATCATTTTAACACATGTATTGAGAGGGAAATCAAGTCATAGATAGGTTTATCAATGTGGGGAAATATATAGAGGAGTTCAAAATTTGGGATGAATCTTTATCTATCCTGATGGAGGCATATGAAGCAATCTATCATCATCTCATAGAAATCACACATTAATGAACTGTCTATTATTATTCTTTTTGGGATATTCTTTCCAGAGCATTTTTAAGTGTTGGATTCTTATTTTTTCTTTTAAAATTTAATATGAATGTGAATAAAAGATTTAGTTTGTAAATTAGAGTGTTCATTCTACATTCATCTAAACAGGAGGATGGGAGGATACCGTTATCGTATCAAGCCTAATAAATGGTGCAAGAATGAGAATAATAAGGAGCTTTGGGAGATCCTTGAGAAGCATGGATTAAAAAATTATATTATAGACATGAGGGAATATAATATGGATATTTCTCAAAAAAAATATGGAGTCATGGGATGGTGGAAAGGTTATGGTGTTTTGTGTTTTGTGTTCCATCTCTCTAGAGTGCATCTCTTCCATCACTAGTCTAAGCATGGAAGGGGTTAAGATTTTAAGAAACACCATGATGTATTTCAAAGATGTTTTGGAGAGATTTAGGGAGCTAGGGGAAGAAATCCCAAAATTGCATCATGGGTTTAATAGAGAAGTGATGATTAATGTTTGGAATGCCCTAGTCAAGGTTTTGATTCAATTTGTTACCTGTGAAGGAAGGTACCAAAAAGTTTCACTCCCATATTTTCCCCTATGTTGAATCATTTCCAAAAGAATGGTTTATTCTATTTTCCTATTTGGATATACTCCTCCAATTCCCTATCTCTTGAAAATTTTAAGGCAACAAGATCCCTATGTAAACATAAAGTTCTTTTTCTAGGAAAATGAGTACCATTGGAATATGACCCTTCAGGGCTCCCCTCTCCTTTCCCATAAGATTAATAAGTATATTTCTAAGGATATTTCCTCCACACTGAGATATTCCTACACTCCTATTACACCCAAGACTTGCTCTAGTTTTGTGTTTAGGACTCTGCTTCCTTGAAAAAATAGAAAAAAAGGATGACTTGCCTAATAATAAAGATGATACCATGGACATTTCCAAGGAATCATTGAAAGGCTCATCTAACACCAAAATTGATTAGACCTTGAACAAATCACAATTTTTTACTCTTCTTTCCCTAGGATCTACTCTGTACCCATTTCCCTGATTATAGATTTAAGCTACTTGGATATCAATCCCTAGGTGTCTAGAGAAACCTCTCCTATTTTGGTCCCAAAATAATATGATGCCACGATTGACTTGGACATTCTATCCCTCCACTCTATGGAGACAACCTGTTTTTATAATAAGTTGGAAGTGGTGGTTAGGTGATGTCTTTTTCAAATGCATATAGCCCACAAAAATATTAATATACTAGATACAATTATTGAAGTGAAGCGAATTTTTTTCAACTAGATGGTTGGCATCAAAGATGAGGTTTAGAGGAATGTGGGTTGGGATATGGGAGACAAGCTCAATAGCTAGGAGATGCTAGAGGAATAAGTGAAGGATATCAAGAAAAAAGTTCCCCCTAAAGAAGATTTTCATGAAGTGCTAAAGGCCTTGGTGTCTATTCTGGTGTAAGCTTAACTAGGAGGCCAAATTCAATATTATAACTCCTAGAGAAATCAATCTTTGACCAAGATAGAAGGAGAATTTGAGAATTTTAAGGATCATCTCAAGGAGAGAGTGGCAAAGAGGAAATAGGAGAAGACCTAAAGAAAGGATGAAAGTCAACATGAGACCCCCTAGTAATCTAGTGATTTTAAGATTTTTCACCCCAAGTAATCCTAATTGCAGTAGCTTAAAGAGCTACAAAATTAAGGGGCTTATTTATGCTCTACTCCCTATTGATGGTTTCTAGTCCCTTTGGATTTTGGTGATGGTTCTTGGTGCTAATATTTTTGTTGCTAGCTGGTGTGGTGTGGTGGTTGCATGTGGTTGTTGGTTTGGTCTAACATGGCCATTGGCCTTATTGGTTATAACTTTTTTTTTTTTCATGCTTTATGCTGGTGGTGGCTTAGCCCATCTGAAAACTCTTTAGATTGGCTAGAGTTTTTTCTTTTACCCAACTTGGCTCATTTTTTATTTATGTGTTTGTTTAGTTTTAGTTGTTGATTATGTTTATTATAAATTTTTGGTGGGTCACTACTCATGAGCCCTTGTTTGTTTAATATTTGATGTGCCTTTTTATTATGGGTTTGGCCCTTCTTTCTTTAATTAATTATAACATCAATAGGAAAACCTCTAGAATGCCAATCATGCTCTTGATTATACTCTTAAGGAGACTATTTTCATTTTTTTCATATTCTTAACTACATATCCTATTATCACTATGATATTTCTTTTTCTTCTCTTATTTATGTTGAAGATTACCATGTTTTGTTCCCTTCATTCTTTACTTTCAATCATCAATTATTTATCTTTCACTATTAATACATTCATCCTTTTCACTATCATGATGATTTTAAGTTACTATTCCTTTTATCTATTTCTTACTAATCTTGACATATTGACTATTATTTTTTATGATAGTTATTTTAATGAAATAGAGCATCATTATCTTAATAATAATATCCAACACAGGAAAGAGCCTACAACACAATGGTAACTTGTGAGCTTTTCATATGGGAGGTCTTGGGTTCAAATTTTCTATACCACATAAATATAATTAATTATAATAAATAAAAATAATTAATCTAGGCTTTGTTGGAAATCTGGTTGAAAAGCTCATTGTTGAAGATCAAAGAGGGAGATTGTTGCAAAGAAGGAAGATTGATGTTTTTAATCATAGTTTTGTCGTTGATGTCAAACCTTCTACTTGTAGGAATGGGATTTTCTTATAAGATCTAAGTACTATCACTTTGTTGATTAATGAAGAGGATTTAATCACCAAGATGTAACAAGAGCACTTAAGGGAAAGGTTGAGTTATGATGTTGTAATGAAGTGCAAGGATCAGTGAAGACAATGGTTAAATGATGTATTGATATCATACTCAAAGATATAGAGGTTCATCACACTTAGAAACATTAGAGGAAGAATTTGTAACAAGGTTGACTACAAAGCTTAAACTAAGATCTTTAGTGGGTGCTGACCAAGTTAGTTGAAGCTAAGAAAATTCTTAGTTGAAGCCAAGTAACAAGAAATTCTAGTGTGTGCCGAGTGATCTTCAGGTGCCTAGTGAAGATCAAATGTTGAGCATCAAGAAAATCTCAGTGCCAAGTGATTTTTAGGTGCCAAGCATTAGGAAAAATATAGTTGATGCAAGTAACACAATATGTGTCGAGCACCAATATTCCAATAGTGCCAAGCTACTGCATTATTTCAAATGATGAAGAGTTGCCAAATCTGAATCGACAAAGTGGTTATCTTAAATTTTGTGAACGAGTCAGAAGATAAGGATGATGAATTGGTGGCATAGAATTCCATGTAAACTATTTTTGGGCGAATTCTAAAGGATTATTCAAGAAGTTTCTAGAGGAAACAAGATATGGGTTAGATATAATGAATCTTTCCTAATCCATATAAATTGAAATTAAAGAATGGAAGAATCGAGAAGGAAAAAGAACTCCAAGACTCCTATTTAAGGAGTCATAGACCAAGAAGAAAATGCTACTAATACTGTTGCTGCTAAAGAGCCAAATCTGTGAAGTGATTTGAAGGGTGCCAAGGAGGAGACATCTAGGAGAAGGAAGAGCATAGAGGTTGTACTTCTATGAGTGCTCATGAAGAGATGATTACACTAGTACATTGAGCATAGAGAGTCAAGGAGACTAAGCTTGAAAGTAGAGCAAGCTATCAGAGTTGTAGAGATTGAAGGCCAGGCAATGGTATGAGCTGAGAAGTGATCTAAGATCTACAAGTTAGATGTGTTATTTAACCTATATCAAACAGTGGAGCCCCCTTAAAATAGATTTATTTGTTATTTTTAACAACATTAACCCCTAAAATTATATAAATGCCAAAATGTAAAAATGGCAAAGGGGGGTTATTCAAAGGGGATGTTTTGTTTTATACCCTTAATTGGTTTTGAGCCAATTTAATCCAATTATTTTGTATAAAAAGGGGGGTAGGATGTCATTTGGAGGCAAACAAAAATTAAGGGAGACTTGAGAGAAATTGCTCTTGATGAAGTTTTTTTTAAAGGAATAGGGAGATTTTTCTAGGAGATTTTTTTTTGGAGCCATTTTCGTACTTCAGAGTATTGTTATGCTATCGAAGTGCTAGAAGAAATGGTCTTCTTTGGTGCATATTTGTAATTGATTTTTGGAGATTAATCTGATTGGTCGTACTCTATTGGAGCCGACCCGAAGACGTAGTCATGTTTGTGGTGAACTCTAAAATCAAACTTTGTTTGCACTTTCTATCTTCTTCTCTCTTTCAATTCTTTTTATTTCACCTCAAGTTATTGAGTTTCTGTTGCTTAATTTATACATAAATATATTAAGACTTTCGCTAATTTGATTTTATTTAAGCATTCAATACTGTAATTAGTCTAGATCCATCCATCAGATCATCAAGTCAAAGATTTTCTAATACTCTCTAGCAATTATATTAGATCTAAAAAATCCTATGGACTTAGGTTGGTTTAATAGCCATTTGTAAATCCTTTAACAAGGTGGCATTCCAAGTGAATGTTCTAAATTCCTCTAACTAGGCCCACTTCTAATAGGGTGGTTATGTTGGTGTGATTTTTCACAGTATAGAAAAATTCTGTTATTTGGATGAAAAATTAATTAAGTCTTTGTTTCTTGTAGACTAGGGTTTTATTTTGTGAAATCCTAAAAATTGTTAGATTACCCTAGTTATGCTCTACTTTGTAAGTTGTATCTTCCCTTTAAATTCTCAGGGTTTGGCTTTCAAATTATCCATAAAAAGGCCCTAAGCGTGTAAAAAACCCTTATACCTTGGTTTTATGTTGCCCTAATTTTCAAATTTTAGAAAAAGGGGGGTTTTTCTTCAAGTATCTTGGCAGGATGTTTTATCCTAATGTTTTGTTCGCATCAGAATATTTTTTAATCCTTGTGATAAACCTTTCATGTGCCTTTAATTGCGATATTCTTTTTGAAAGGATGCCAAGTTGAAGAGTTTCTTCAAACACTATTGATCTATTAGAGATCAAGGGCTAGTGCATCCTCACATTATGAAGATGAAGGTTTTTAAGTAATGTGGGGAAGCGCATTTGTGACACATGGACTAGATGATGTCATTTACCTGCTTGCTTAGAAGAAGACACAAGATCTGCTAGCGTGGAATGTTGTTAGATAGTATGAGCTCATATGGTGGTTTCTTATTGGTCAGCTCAGCTAGCTGGTTGTTAATAAAAAGTGGATTAGTCTGATCATTGATCTTGTCTTGATCAACAGACGGTGCATCCCCGCATTATGAAGTTGTAGGTTTTTAAGTAATATAGGGAAGCACATTTGTGACACGTAGCATTTTTATAAAAGTCGTAAAGCTTGTTATTTTTAAATTAGAACTATCCGATCTAATAAAATCTACGGATGTGATTCAAACTTGAGTGCAAATTGCGAGCCACGGTTACTGAGAGTAAATGTGATTCAGACCTTGTGCATGTAGTTTTAATTTAGAAAATGAGCCCACAATTTCACCATTAATGAACCCTTGAAGTGTAGAAAGAACATCAAGGCATTCAAGATTTTAGAGCTAGGGCTTGGAAATTCTTGGTTAATACTCCAGTAAAATTACAGAAGACATCATATAGTGCAGAAGTGCGAATTATGGCGGGTAAGTGCTCTGTGACTTTCTAATTAAATTTGAAGCATCTATTGTTGTGAATTTCCTAGGGTTCATTCAAAATGCCTCCCTAGAAAGAGTTTATTGGTCAAAAGGATTATTTAAAACATTCTCTAGATTATGATTTTCTTGAACAATTCCCCTTATCAGTGCATGACTTAACTAAGGGAAGGGAACTCGTTTCGAAAAATCCTATAATAGTTGTAGTAGAAGGCTTTTATGAAAAAGCTAATTGGATAAGGAATGCCCAGGTTTCCATGGGAGGTCTAGAGTTGTTTAAGAAATGGTTTTCAGAGCAAAAATTGGACACTCCTATGAGCAATGTTTGGGAATTTGATATTGGAAAATTAATAGTCCCCACTATTTTCTTTGATAGTGATTTATTGATGGACCTGGAAAAGAATTATGATCCTATCACGGGATGGGTAAAAAATCATTTTGGAGTCAATCTTTTTAGGGTTTGCTCTGAGCTATTCAGTGAGGTTTTCAACCTTAACCCTAACCACACTATGCATGAAATCATTGATATGGATGATTTGCAAGCCAGATATGATGCACAATGAATGTACTTGAGAACAGGGCCACTACAGGAGCATGCTGCCAAGGTTGATAATTTGCCTGTAATTACAGCCAGTACCCCAGACCCATTGTTGAGAAGACATTTCAATGTGAGAGCTCAAGCACTATATTTTTCTCTTTGCAAGATCTTTGGGATAGATGAAGGTGATCAAATTCTAGGTTCTATTATCCTTATAATTTCTCAAACCCTTCAATTTGGAATGAGTACCATTCTGGATTTTGCCACTTTTCTAGCAAAAGAGATTCACAATAGTTTGGTTGGAATAGCAAAGGGAAAAGTAAACAAACCATTCTGTTGGTATTCAATGATGATGCATGTATGCTTATACAAAGGATATACTTTCTTCTCCAAGAGTATGGAGTTGGAAACAAAAAGGGATGGAGAGAGGAATCCAATGCAGTTGTGGAGTGTGGATATGACTTCAAAAGCCATAGATGCTAGCTATGTAAGATTTGATAGGTATTTTGCATCAAAGCTTAGACTACTTTTAAGAGGAGATAGCCCTAGAATTCCAAAAGCATTATTAGAATTGGTCAGACCCAAGGACCATGCTAAAGGGCTACTTGTCATTCATAACTGGGGGGATATAATTCCCTACAATGTTTCAATAGTGATAAGAGTTTATGGTTTTTTGGGAAAACCTCATGTGCTACCATTTCATGTGCCTTTGAAGATAGGGATTGCTGAGCTTTTATGGCAGATAGGTACTATAGATGAGAGGGAATTGGTTAAGAAGGGCACTTTCTTTCCAATGGTTACTGTAGTACATGATTTTGTCTTTGTCAAAAAGGGGTGGAAGCACTTAAATTTGTTTTTGGATAGGTATAACATGGCAAAGTCTCACGCTTGATTCATTGACCCTAAAGGATTCTATGACTTATTAAAAGAAAGGATGAGAGCTTCCCATATGGTACATTAGGTTTACTATCTAGAAGATATAATCAGAAATATCTTCACATTGCAAGAGCAAGAATTGAGGAAAGAGAAATGGATAGTTTTCAGTAAAACCCTAGAATTCATTAATGCTTTTGACCCCCAGTATGACCCATTGAAAGATAAGAAATACTAGGGAGCCAAAATACAAGCATTAATGAATAATTTTGCCATAATAATTCAAACCATGAATGAAAAGAAAGCTATGTTTGTTGATGCACATCCAAACAAGGCAGAAGAAGTACAAAGAAGAATAAGTAGTAGAAATATGGTAGCTCTTAGCCAATATACATTGTAGAAAAGGGCAGGTTATGTCATGATTCAAAATGTGCAACAGGCATCCCCTCATAAGAAATCAAGGTCAAGAAGTCCATCTGCAGCCAGCTCTCCAGAAAGACAAAAATTAGAGCAGGGGTTTTCTTCTTCTCAAAAGGAACAATACTCCCCAAGCTAGTCCCCAATCTAGATAGATGATGAGGCATCTCTAAGGGAACAACTTAGACAAATGGGTGGAGAAGGGGATCTGACTGTCAGTTCTATAGGCCTGGATATTGGAGAGCCACAAGAACCTCCTATACCTTCCTTGGACCTAACCATTGCTGATTACAAAGGTAAGGAAATTGACCTAATCATTGCCCAGGCTTCTAAAAGATTTATTAATGATGAAAATTTTGTAAGATCTAGAGCCTTTGCATAGTTTTTGTGGAGATTAAATATGAAATTTTTTGAGAAAGCTTGTGAGAAGATCAAGGCTGAGCAACCAGATAAACTTGACCTAGTTATTAAAGAAGAGGTAAAGTCAAAATTTTTGAATGATTTTACCCAATTTAAGCCTGAAGCTAGGAGGCAAATAGTTAGGCAATCAGGAGTCCTCCTTCTGCCAAAATGTGATATAGCAAATGCTTTTGTTTTTGATTCAGTAAGGAAGCATAAGGATGTTCAACTAACAACTACTGAAGAAGTACTATAGGCTCATAGAGGGGTCAAATTTAGTGATGACCACCAAGCCCTTGTTATATGGTCCATAGATAAGAGGGAAAATACCAGGATGCATGAGTTTCCTGCAGCAGAACATACTGGTACATTGACAGTATACAGGGCTAGTGAGGTAAGTAGTAAAAAAGTAATGGGAATGGCCTCAGAAGTGCTAAAATTGGGTGGTGTTGTATCTAGCCAGGAAGAAGATAAGTTTACCCAACTTAATGTTAGGTTTGAAGAAGTCTTAAAAGCATATGAGGAAAGAGGTATACAGATACAGTCACTTGAAAACAAGGTGTCTCAAATGGAGAAGATACTTGGGAAAAGAAAGGTGAGAGAATCCAGTGCACTTAGAATTGCATACCCTTCATAGTCATTTGTTGGAGCAACCCCTATTATTGAATTACTAGACACCCTTGAAAGGCCCCAATTCTATACTGCAGAAGACTTTGAAGAGGAAAAAACCAAATTACGTGAGTTGCAGGTAGACTTAAAAAATTAGTATGAAGGAAAATTAAAGCAAGGTGTGATGTATTTAAGGGATAAAATACAATCGTCAACCTTCTTTGATCAGTTGACAAGAATTGCAACCCTCATGGATGAGTTGAATAGAGATAAGGATAAACTGACTCGCCTTGTATAGAAGTGGAGGGAGAGGAATAATGATATTACAATTATATGTACATCTACCATCCAAATGCCTTATCATCAAGTAGAGAAAATTTTTGATTTGTTAAATAAACTAGAAGATTTTGATGATAAAAGGGATTCTTTACAGAAAAGATTAACACTCTGTTTTTCCAAGTATATTGCTAAAAAAATCACTTTATTTCCTTGTGCTTTAGAATCTATTGATACAATAAAGGAAAAAGAAAAGTGGAAAAAGGAGTTAGATGAAATATTTTATGAAAGGATCAGGAACATCATGAGTGAAACTAGCCACTGGTTTTGGGAAAGGACAAACGAAGAGTTGGTAAAGATACAGTTATTTTATAATGACATCATAAAAGAGCTTGATGATTTAGAAGAAATTGCAAATTCTTTACTGGTTATACAAAGAAAGGCTCTAAATTTTGATTGGCCAGATGATGCTGCTTATAATAATTGGAAAAATTAGTTTATAGAACAAATGTCAGAAGATGATGAGGAGGAAGATGCAAAAGTAAAATTTACCCTTGTAGTTAGTAATGAGGACATGGAAAATCCCTAGGTTAAAGTAATTTTGCAGGTAACTAAAGATGATACATCACTTTCAAACCTCATGGCTATTTACTCCGAGAATGAAGAATAATTGAAGAATCAAATCATATTTTCTTGTCTCAACAACTGAGAAGCATAACAAAAAGGGACCCACCAAGGAATGTTTGATGTAATAGCCTTTCTGTTATTTGCTTTTGTCTTTTATGACAGATGTATGTCAGTATCTTTTAGAAGACACTTGTCACTTTTTTTAACCTAAAGCTTGTTGCATCTCACACTATTTAAGTGAGATTCCAAGGCTAAAGAATGGTCTAAATTCTATTTTTCTAAGTAATATGCTTAGTCTGTTTTTGGTCCAAATTTTGAATGCAAGTTTATGATGTATTTTCTCCATCAATTTTTTGAGAATACATGAATATAGAATGAGCTATGTTTCTTTCTGAAGGTCATTCTGAGTCTATTGTAAATGATATACCATTTTCAAAGAAAATGAATACAAATTGTGAACTGTCCCCATATTATTCTTTTCTGAATCTTGTCTCCTTCCAATTACTTGGTTGTCTTGATATTGCATAAGTAAAGGCTTGTGCAATTGAATGCAATATGGTTAGGTTGTATATCTATTTATCACTGCTATTAATTCAATGGATTAAATAAAAGCTTTGATGAATATGATAAGGTTTCTTTAGTAGTGGAAAGGATTTTGAATGATGAATTCTGAGAAGAATTGTTGATAGAATTTATTGTAAGGCAACAAACTAGATCTGAGAACTTGCTATAGACTCTAAACCCCAATGGATTAGGCACTGATCAAAATTGATTCAGCTAAAGGAGGAATATATCATAAATGATTATCAAAATGCAGCATCAAATCAAATTTTACTTTTATTTCTTGTAGATCTTCAAAGCTGGCCAACACTTGTCTGCATGGAATGTTTTAGCTTCAGTTAGCCACTATTGTTAAGAACATCTACAGATCTATAGAAGAATTCTTGGCCATATCTATTTTATGGGATGTGTTTATCAAGTTAGTAAAGAATAATGTATTTGTTTGAGGATTTTTGAAATGAGAATCAGAATGAAATTAAGAATAATCCTCATACAGTTGTTCCAGTTTTGAATCATCCCTGGGTATACCCACCCTGGTTTTGTAGAGCCAAAAGAATATAAAACCATCTGTGGTTTTTTTGAAGTTGGGTCCAAATACTTTGCATATGCAAATTGTTAATAAGAATTGGCTAGTCTTTAGATTTTGTATGTACTATCATTCTGGTATTAAGCATTTTTTTGCTTAGTAGTTTTAGTGCATTTTAAAACACCAGCAGGTTAAATCCTCTAACAAGGTCACATTTAATAGTGTTTTCTAAGCCTTTAACAAGATAGGCCTTTCATAGGGCATCACTTCAGAAGAGTGAGAATGGAGTAGCATGTTACTTGTGGTTTTTACCAAATTGATTTTCCATGTAAATCATTGTGTTATGTGTTGATTACTTATGTGTTATGCTTGCATGTTGATTTACAGTAACTTTCTAATTAGAAAAGTTAAAGCTTGGATGAATGAATGGTGGAATGGACTCACTATACTTAGTAAAAAGTTTGAATAGGAAATCTAGACCTTAAATAACTGATTCAACCCCCCTCTCAGTTATTCTAAAGAATTTCTAACAATTGATATTAGAGCCATTTGTTGATTTAGTTTCAAGGTACTAGAAGTAGGAAGATCAAGATGTCCAAGAGAGAAGTTCCCAAGCTCAACAAAGAAAACTTTGCTGCATGGTAGAGTCTAATAAAATTTCACCTTGGATCAATAGGTGACTATGAACAAACCTCAATTGGAATAGAACATGTAAATCCAGCAGGACCTCTTACTCTGGATGATTTGAATAAAAAGGAGCCCAATCAAGTGATGTTGGAGATTATTTATGCACTTAATTATGCAGAATATGATGACATCAAAGATTGTTGCACTACATTCAAAATGTGGAAAGCCTTATCAGATATCTATGGAGGAGATCAAAATGTCCAGAGAGAAAAGAAAGAAAGCCTGAGAGGAAAGTTTGATGACATGAAAATGGAGGAAGGTGAAAATACTACTCAATATGCTGCTAGAATGAAAGAAGTGATAAGTGCAATAAGAAGTCTAGGTGGTCAATTGGAAGAAGAAACTATCATCAAAAAATACTTAAGAACTCTACTCCTTATCTATGCTATTAGAGTTTCAGCCATCCAAGAGCTAAGATGTGTACAAAGAAACACACTAACCATTGAAGGAATAGTGGGAAGACTTACTACATTTGAATTGTCCAATTTTGATAACTACAAACTTGAGAGCCTTGAATCTACTTTCAAGTCCAAGATGACAATAAAGGACATTGAGGAGGAGACATTTGGAAAGAGAAGGTATATGAGGAAGATATACCATGATATACCATGGAAGGTATCCAGTGATAGCAATTTAGATGAGGAAGATATGGAATAATTAGAAGCACTATTGGCTAAGAGATTCCATAGGGGAAAAGGTAAATTCAAAGGTAAGCTCCCTATCATATGTTTCAATTGCAATGAAGTAGGTCATATTTTTGCAAGATATACATAGAAGAAGAACTGCAAAGAAGGAAACACGTACAAGAACAAGAGAGAAGATGGTAGCAAAGACTACAAGGAGAAAGGCAAGAGATGCTACATTGTTGAAGAAGATTCTAATGAGAATGATGATGAAGTAGTCTATGTGGTCATGAGGGATGAATCAAATAAATATGAAGATGAAGCAATAGAATTGGTTACCTATGTGAACAAGAATGATAAGTGGATCATGGATAGTGGATACTCACATCACATGATAGGAGACAAAAGTAAGTTCATTACCTTTACTCAATATGATGGAAATAGTGTTAGATTTGGTAATGATGCTCCATGTCAAATCAAAGGAAAAGGCTCTATTACACTCATAGAGAAAATTTCACATGATAATGTATACTATGTTGAAGGATCAAACTACAACTTGTTGAGTGTATCATAGCTAGGAAATGTAGGTTGCAAAGTTGAATTTGAAAACAAAACTACCAAGATCTATAACACTAATGGAAATATAATAGGAAAAAGGTGAACAAACTAGAAGTAATCTATTTTACCTAGATATGAAAGATGCAACATATCTTGTTGTTAGATTTGATGATGTGTGGTTGTGGCATAAAAGACTATGTCATGTTAATTTTGATAATCTGATTAGCATCAGCAAGAAGAAGAAGGTCAAAGGGTTGCCCAAATTGATGAAACTTGAAAATACAATGTGCAAGCAATGTCAACTAGGGAAGGTGACTAAGTCTAGTTTTAAAAGAAAAACATACACTTCCAAAGAAGTACTAGAGTTAGTCCATATAGATTTATGTGGACCAATAGAAGTACAAAACTATCTAGGAGATAGATACATAATGCTATCTTGAAGAAAAAATCTAATGCATTTCAAATGTTCAAGTGGTATTTGGCCAGAGTTGAGAAGGAAATAGAAAAGAACTTGAAATGCCTAAGGTCAGACAGAGGAGGTGAGTTCACATCAAAAGAGTTTGAGATATTCTGCAATGACAAAGGTATCAAAAGACAAACATCAGTTGCAAGAACTCTACCATAGAATGGTATTGTTGAAAGAAGGAATAGGTTAGTGATTGACTGTGCTAGAACCTATATGATGGAGAAAAATGTTGCATTTAAATATTGGAGAGAAGCTGTAAGTACTATAGTCTACACACTGAATAGAGTTCAAGTTAAGAAAGGAACATATATAACACCTTTTTAATTATGGTATGGTCACTCACCCAATGTTAAATATTTCAAAGCATTTGGTTCTAGATGCTATATTCTAATAGATACTAAAAATGGCAAGTTTGATGAAGGCATATTTCTTGGATAATCCACTAGAAATAAGGCATATAAATGTTTATATACTAACACTAACAAGATTGTGGAGAGTGCAAATGTAAATTTTGATGAGCATGCAAAAGTTCAAATTGATGAGTCCAAGAAATTAGAGGATTATAGATCCTTTGTATACTTCCATGAAAGAATGACTATTGAAGACAATGCTACAAATCAAGTTGGGAATCAACAACAAATTTTAATATCTACTATGTCTCAGCTAGTGAATGTCGAGTTGCATTTAGAAGCTGAGCTAGAAAATGTAAGGAATGTACATTCTAGTTCTAAAAATAGTATACATCAAGGGAATGATGAGGTTCTAGATGAAGAAGAACAAAATGACTCTGAAGGTAAAGGACCAAATATGGAAAGAAAGACAAAACCAAGGTTAGCCAAGTATGTGAGAAGACATCACCCTATAGATCAAATCATTGATGACAAGGAAGCCAGACTAATGAAAAGGAATAGACTGAGGAATGAATCATGTCTACTGAGCAAGGTTGAACCTAAAATAGTGAAAGATGCACTACAAGATGATGACTAGTACAAAGCCATGGAAGAGGAAATAGATTAGATTGAGAAGAACAAAACCTAGACCATAGTTCCTAAACTAGCTAATAAGAATGTGATTGGTACCAAATGGGTGTTTAGAAACAAACTTGATGAGAATGGTGAGATAACAAGAAACAAAGCCAGACTAGTTTTCAAAGGCTATGCACAAGAAGGATTGAACTATGGGGAAACATTTGCTCTTTTTGTAAGAATGGAAGGAGTAAGAACATTACTTGCATATGCTACTTACAAAGGTTTCAAAGTCTACCAAATGGATGTGAAGTCTACTTTTCTGAATGGTATACTAGAAGAGGAAGTCTATATAGAACAACTAGAGGGATTTGTAGATGACAAGAACAAGGACATGGTCTACAAACTACACAAGGCACATTTATGGATTAAAGTAAGCACCTAGAGCATGGTATGAGAGGTTGCACAAATATCTTGTAAAGATAGGATTTAAGAGAATAAATGACAAAAACAACTTGTACATTAAAGATGAAAAAGGTAAAGACATTTTGATATTAGAAATATCTGTTGATGATATAATATTTGGAGGAAAAGATTTTCTTTGTAAAGATTTTTTTGATCAAATGAAACATGAATTTGATATGTCAATGTTTTGAGAAATCAAATTCTTTGTTAGATTGAGATTACATCAAGTGAAGAATGGCATATTTGTGACCCAATCCAAATACATCAAGGATATACTAAAAAAATTTGGATTAGAAGACTCAAAACTTGTTAGCACACCTATGGCAACTAGACATAAGCTATCCAAGAATGATGAGTCAGCTAAAGTGAATCAGACACTATATAGGTCAATGATTGGAAAGCTGCAATATGTTGTACATAATAGACTAGATATTGCATTAACCGTTGGAATAGTGGCAATATTTTTTTAAAATCCAAGAGAAAATTACTTAATGGTAGTAAAGAGAATACTGAGGTACCTAAAAGGAACTGATGATTTTGGGTTGTACTACAAGAGGAATGAAAAATTTGAACTGACAACCTACATTGATGCAGATTAAGGAGGTAACATTGATGATAGGAAAAGCACCAGTGGAGAAGAACTTTTCTTAGGAAAAAGGTTGATTACATGGACCAACAAAAAGAAAAGCTACACCTCACAGTCTATTGTTGAAGCTAAATATGTTGTAGCTGCTATAAGTTCCACCAATATTGTATGGATCAAACATTTGTTGCAATAAATGAAGCAAGAGGTGACTAAGCCTATGATACTTTATTGTGATAATACAAGTGCTATCAACATATCAAAGAACCCTATAATGCATGCTAAAACCAAGCACATTGCAATCAAGTATCACTATGTAAGAGAGTTAGTGGAAGACAAACCAATGAAGATGTAATATGTTAGCTCGAAGTAACAGATTGCTGACATCTTCACAAAAGCACTATCTAAAGATTTTTTTGAGTATCTTAGAGGAAAATTAGGGATGATATCTCTAGCCAAGGCTACTTGAAGAAAACAAGACTACACTACATCAAATGAGATGATTATTGAAGATTTTACACATTGATGCAGAGGATGTTTACTTTAGGATTCATGCCTGAAGTAATAGAAGTACTAAAGTTCCAAATTAGTCATAAGCAAGGTGACAGAGGGAGAAATTGAATGAACCCACAAACATCTACACCTACATACTAAGATGCTAATACATCTTTGGCATTGTTGTCAAAGAGGGAGAAAATGTGAGAAACTGGTCAATAGGAGAAGTTGTGAGGGACTGATCATATGATGATGATCTGGTGATCCAAAGTATGAGGGAGATAGTGATCAAATGAAGATAGAGGGAAAAGATGAAAGAAATAGTTAGAGGTTGATCATAACAACAAAAGATGAGCAATACAGAGGGAGAAAGACAAAGAACAAGGATACAATAGCCAAGAGGGAGAAGCAAAAATGAAGCAATCAGAATAGTAAAGGGAAATGTGAAGTCACAATTTACTTTTTGGAATTTGACTTATGGTTCTAACCTAGCAAGCTTGTGGTTGAATAGTTTAGTTTGATGGTTGATTAGTTATGTTTTCCATCAATGCCAAAGAGGGAGATTGTTGAAAATCTAATTAAGAAGCTCATTGTTGAATATCAAAGAGGGAGATTGTTGCAAAGAAGGAAGATTGTTGTTTTTAATCATTGTTTTGTCATTGATGCCAAACCTGTTACTTGTAGGAATGATATTTGCTTATAAGATCCAAGTAATATCACTTAGTTGATTGATGAAGAATATTCAATCAAAAAGATGTAACAAGAGCACATAAGGGAAAGGTTGAGTTATAATGTTGTAATGAAGTGCAAGGATTAGTTAAGACAATGGTTAAATGATGTATTGATAACATACTCAAACATATAGAGGTTGGTCACATGTAGAAACATTAGAGGAAGAAGTTGTAACAAGGTTGACTGCAAAGCTTAAACTAAGATCTTTAGTGGGTGCCAAGCAAGTTAGTTGAAGCTAAGAAAATTCTTAGCTAAAGCTGAGTAATAGGAAATTCTACTCTGTGCCAAGTGATCTTCAGGTGTTGAGTGAAGATTAGATGCCAAGCATCAGGAAAATCTTAGTTGGTGTTGAGTGATCTTCAGGTGCTAAGCATCAAGAAAAAAAAAGTTAATGCCAAGTAACATGGTATGTGTCGAGCACCAGTATTCCAATTGTGCCGAGCTGATGCAATATTTCAAATGATAAAGATTCACCAAATCTGAGCTGAAAAAGTGGTTATCTTGAATTTTGTGAATGAGTTGGAAGATAAGGATGATGAGCTGGTGGCACAAAATTCTATGTAAACCATTTTTGGGTGAATTCTAAAGGATTATCCAAGAAGTTTCTAGAGGAAACAAGATATGAGTTACATACAATGAATCCTATCTAATCCATATGAATTGAAATTAAAGAATGGAAGAATCAAGTGGGAAAAAGAACTCCAAGACTTCTATTTAAGTAGTCATAGACCAAGAAGCAAATGTTGTTGATATTGTTGATGTTGAAGATCCAAATCTGTGAAGTGATTTGAAGGGTGTCAAGGATGAGAAATCTAGGAGAAGGAAGAGCACAAAGGCTCTACTTCTACAAGTGGTCATGAAGAGATGATTTCACTAGTACATTAAGTAAAGAGACTCAAGGAGACTAAGCTTGAAAGGAGGGCAAGCTATCAGAGTTGCAGAGATTGAAGGCCAGGCAATGGTATGAGCTAAGAAGTGATCTGAGATTTGCAAGTTAAGTTGTATGTTGTAGTTAGGTCAAACATTTTCTAATACTCTCTAGAAATTGTATTAGATCTTAAAAATCCTATGGACTTAGATTGGTTTAATAGCCATTTGTAAATCCTTTAATAGGGTGGCATTCCAAGTGAACATTGTAAAGTCCTCTAACTAGGCCCAGTTCTAATAGGGTGGCTAAATCCTCTAACAAGGTCACATTTAATAGTGTGTTGTAAGCCTTTAATAGGGTAGGCCTTTCACAGGGCATCACTTCAGAAGAGTGAGAATGGAGTAGCATGTTACTGGTGGTTTTTACCAAATTGAGTTTCCACGTAAATCACTATGTTATTTGTTGATTACTTATGTGTTATGCTTGCATGTTAATTTACAATAACTTGTTCATTAGAAAAGTTAAAGCTTGGATGAATGAATGGTTGAATGGGCTCACTATACTCAGTGAAAAGTTTTAATAGAACATCTAGACCCCCCCTGTCAATTATTTTAAAGAATTTCTAACAGGTTTTGGCCATTTATGGATTAAAAAATAATAATATCGAACACATTTTTGAAAGGTAACTCAACCCTTTCAACAAAATACAAGGATCTCCTGATAATGAATGGAAAACTATTAAAAAAAAGCATCCCTAATCTCTTTTAACCATCAAGCAAGGTGGGCTATACAAAGGAGAATAAACCAAGAAATAAATTGTTTAGAAAATATATAGTGAATATTTTTGCACACTTAATTAAACATAAGAAAATTTTGATTATATGAAATATCAATAAAATAATTCATTAGAAATACCTTACTGAATAAAAACCTCATATCAACATCAAAATGTTGCTTGAAACTTCTCATGTGCACATTCAATACAACCATGTATAGCCTCATTTCAAAACACTAAAAAATTAAAAAAGTCCAAAATTATTGTGTAAAATGGAAAATCAACAATAGCAGAGTTGAATTTGGTATTCTTGGAACTTAGATGTTTTTCACCTATATTTTCATCAATGCCATAGAGGGAGGTTTTTAGCATGAATTTTGATGGTATTCCTTTATGGGGGGTATCCTAAAAATTTCTAGAATAGATTGGGAGATTGTTAGCATGATTGACATGTTGAGTTCATGACTACGTTTGTCATTGATATTAATATAGTATTGACTTTTTAAAGACTGATAGAGTAAAAGAAAGAAAACAAGGTGGTAAAAATTATGTATTGATGATGTGGTCAAGTACAATTGAGGATACATTCTAAATTGTGTCTTTATGAAGTGGACAAGTGTGCATGCAGAGAGTCAAAGACATGTGAGAGTTATTTAAGAATTACTAAGGACAGTGTGAAGACAAAGTACATGAGAAGTAGTTTTTGATGTTTGGATGGTATCTCTTAACTATGATAGAATCATGATGAGTGAAGTTAGATAGTGATACCAGGCAACCTAATGATGATGTTAGCAACAACATAAGGTTAGAGGTCACATATGAGAGAATTTGTATTTACTATGTGCCAATAGTGTTTTGTAATTGTGAAAATTTGTATTGAATTGTAATATCTTAATAAGGTCCTATTATAATTAATTGAGAAAGCCTCAAGACTGACTTAGTAAATAATTTTGAGAATATTGTATAAATGAAAATTATTTTCCTTGTAATGAAGTGTGTAATGTGTGTAAGAGTAAGAAAAATTGTATTTGATATGTAAAGTTTGTAAATGTGTGTAAACAATCAAAAGGATCAAAGTGATGCAAGTTTGAAGATATTAAATCAAGATTTGAAGAGGATTAGTTTCATCAAGAGGACATAGAAGGAGATTAAGTTATTTCATTTCTATTATTCTAAAAGGAACATTATAGAGGCTAGTTGGATAGTGAGTTCAATGATCTTACCCGTAAATTTGTTTGCACAGTATGTCCATCTACCTTCTACAAATCCTAACAAGATAGGCACAAGTCCTAATAGGGTTGGCACAACTCCTAATAGGGTTGGAATCACCTAAAAAGGATTTGAATTCTCCTAATAGGTACTAATAAAAACTAAACATATTACATTTGCTCCTAAAAAAGTCCATCCTCTTACAAGGAACATTAATATTAGTACATCATTTTGTGGGTACCATCTCCATTAGGATTTTTCCTCTGATCAAGAGTTTCCCTAGTTAACATATTTAGTGTTATTTTTTATGTGTATCTTCTTATGGTTTCTAGTTATATTATTCACATGATTAAGGATTAATAAGGTTGATAAATTTTTTATCAGTGAGATAACCAATTTAGCCCCCCAATTATCTTGGTAGACTTTACTTTCTAACATAGTTGAGACCAGGGTACGTGTAGGATCATGGTGTGCCAAAAAGTGGCGATGTCAAAAAAGTAGAGTTTGAAAATGTTTGATAGTGTTTCAAAATACATTGTGACTTTTTTCCACCTATCTTGATACCAATGCTAAAAGGTAGGCCCAAGCCTTATCTAGTATCTAATTTGATATCGCATACTCGATATTATCAAATATCTGATATAAAAATGGATATCCGATCATATTAGGTATCTGATATCAAATTGAATACCTAATAACTATGTTTTATTTTAAAAAAACAAAACTCGAGGGGTGTTGTTTTGATAGTGTTCACATTTTTAGCTTGGATATCTGATTGTAAAATGGATATGTGATAAGGTAATTGACTTTAGGTTTTTCTTTTTTAATGTTTTCAATCAATTTTATTATTAATTTATTAAATTTTTTATATAATTTTGTTATTTTTAATTGAATTTTTTAAAATTTAAGTCTTTTTTGATAGAAATTATTAAGATTTAGGTTTTTTCCAGATAAATTATTTTTTGCGAATTAATAGGTATGGCTGACCAAAATGATGATACTGGGGCAAGGAATAATGTTCCTCGTAATCCCCCACCAAACAATCTAGTGCCCTCTCAAAATTGTCCACCAAATGATCCTTTACCCCCTCAAAAACCTCCTCAAATTAAGGATTTGATATTTAAAAATCTCACCGAATTTAGGGCTTAATACTATACTTGCATTGGCTCCTATGTTATCCATGCTAAACACCATAGTGGGTAACATTGAAACACTTACCAAAGATGAAAATGCCGCTCTTTGTTGGCGTGATGAAATGTATGAGATGTTTGATGATGGGTTGGACTATGATGAGGTTGTGACCCTCAATATAAGTAAAGATTATTTGATTTCCCATTTTGTGAACCCAAAAACTAGTTTACCAGTCAACTACAAAAAGCCCAAACTATTGATTAAATGGTGCACAAATGATGTCATACATGTGAAATTTTGGGATTTTTGGTGGATGGTTTTTGACATCCCTCCACATAGCAATTTAGATGTGCCATTTTATTTCCTTAGAAAATTGTATGCAAAATTTGTGTTGGGCCTCAAGATGAACAATTGGAGCATGAAGCCCAACATGGGTGTAGGAGGAGGAGCTTCTTAGGATAGACACTCTTCCTAGTGGAAGAAAGCTGACACTTTTGTCTCACCTATTGATATCTCCCCCACTCCTCAAGTGTAGCATCCTAATATCATTGCAAAGGCTAGCTTTCAGACTATTAGAGCCATCCACCGATTGAGTAGCCTATTGATATCCTAGGATAGGTCAATGCTACCTCCCCATGTTGATGATACTAGCATGAGTTCATCATCAATGAGCTCATCACATGTTTGTGTGCCCCATACTTGCATAATGTGCAAGAATATTTGTCTGGGTCCCATAGCTGATCATTCTGAGTATCAATTTTTTATTTCATGAGGATACACGAGATGCATGTGCAGAGGCTATAGACCCTAATGTGAGAGAGGAGGGGCATGTAGAGGCATGCACTCCTTCTATGTCTATATGTGTATACATTTTTTTGTTATGACATATGCGATTTAAAGTTAATCTTTATAATAGAGTATTTTTAATTTTTAAGCCATAATGACTTATACATGTATGTGATCTTCATTCATGTTTAGTTGATGACTGAGGAGGAACTAAGATAGGTTGATGATGCCATGCTCTTGGCTATTTCATTTGGCCTTGAGATATCTATGGTACATTATCTTGTGTTCTCATTGTTTTTTTCTATATGATATTGTAGTATATATGGTTTTTAATATTTCTTTTATTTTGTAGGCACCACCTATCCCTAGGGGACAAAGTGTAAGGGATGAGTTAGGGCCCATTAACAAAGGAAAGGTAATTAGGTGCTTTCTATTTGATTAAATATTATTGCATTCTTGTAAATTTTTTGTGGTAATGGAATTTAATTACATTTTTAACTATATAGGGCATGGCTACTGGTGATGAGCCCATGTAGATTCCATGTCATAGACGCTCAAGCATTTCTATTCGCATTGAGATCCCCATTGTATGTATAAGTATCATTTATTTTTTATATTCCTTATTTTCATAAATAAATTCAAAACTAATTTATGTGATATTAAAAACTAGTATTTTGTATCTCATAGGAAACTCCTAATGCACACGAGGTTGGATAAGAGAGTTTTGTATCTTTGATGATGTAGCCACTATATCTTGAGGAGGAGCCTACACTAGTAAGTTGTAGTTTGAATTCTTGATTATATGTTATAAATTTAGCATGCTATAAATTATAATGTTATAGTTTAAGTTGTAGATTCATGTGACAAACATATTTGAACATACATAGGCCACAATCAGTGAGGTACAAGCATTACCAAGGGCATACAAATGGACTCCTAAATAGCACTAGAGGTTGATGAGAGAGGTATTTATGATGAAAGTTTAATAGTATAAATCTTCATTAGAAAAAAATTATCATGCATTTGAGTAATTCAATGTTAGATACAAATAATCATATAAATTTAGTAGTCTAACTTTGGGTTTTCCTTTTTGGTTTATTTAGGAGGCATCTGATCCACCTAGTGCAGTGAAGAGGCTACATTTTGATCATCCACCACTAGCATAAGATAGTATAGTTGTCATAGGATGCATCATGAGACATTTTGAGATGACATATGCCACATTTTTTATAGAAATATTGATATTATACACATTTTGATGACATGATCAGCCACATTTTGTATATGAATCTATGTTTTTTGATATATATATTTGTGTAATTTGTCTATGGATATATGGAATTTGATATATATTTGTCTAATTTGTCTATGGATACATGTATTTTGATATATATATTTTTCATTTATGTGCACAATGATATACATATTAATTTAGTATCTAGTATTGTTCAATTTATCGTGGATCATGTGTATTTTTCATATTTATGGCATATCATTAATTTTGATCATGTTTGTTATATTCAATTCAAATGCAATAATTTTTGAATAACATTTTAACAACCTTTATTATCAAACATGGATGTAATTTTTAATTTGAAGTGCTATCATAACATAAACACACTTGTGAACCTCCTATACAAGGTTCACATAACCCAAATATGATTTTAAACTACACCTTCAACCTTGAAACTAACTCTTGGCTTCAAATATAATGTCAACACACTTAAGGACTCCACTCCTTAACCATGGATTCTATTCCCAACCACAAACTCATTCCTAGACTCAAAATTTTTGATAACTAGCCCTTCACTTTGTTACTATCCTCGTACTACAACTTTTTAATTTCAACAAATCCTCAAAATATCCCAACTTAATAGATGATGAGGCAAAATATTTCCTTTATTTTATGATAGTTTTTTAACACTTTGTTGATACTCTATTTTATCTATGTCAAAACATTTGTGGACATATGTTTACTGAAACCTATGATAAACCTATGGGTAGATACCATACCATCTTTTGCTAGTATTATATATGTTATGCAGTATTTCATATAGTTATCAAAATGTGTGTTCTTATATTTGAATTTAATTTGATAAATGATTATTTGCAAAAATGTCCCTGCATAATAACTAACCTATTAGAAATGAAGCTGAAAGATGATTGGAAGAATTCAAAGATGAGCACCAATAACATTTACAAAGAAAAGAATGCTAAGGTGTAGCCATAGTGGAGAAAATTTGTAACAATTCCAAAGGACATGAAAATGAATATGGAGGAGCTATGAAGACTTATTTCCTTCTCTACATTTACTCCTACAACAAGCAGATGTTCAGACTTTATTATTCCCACCTTAAGCTATTATCTCTTCTTCCCACCTTGAGTTGTTATTTTCCTTCTTTCTCTCCTGTAGATTTAAAGCTAGGTCATTTTTTTTTTTGTTATGGGAATAAGTGTTAATATCCTATATATAGGAATTGACCCATGTGTGTTAGTTTAACCAATTAGAAGAAAGAGTTTATGAGAATATACTATTAACTTTTATAGCGAGTTGTATTTTTACAGTTCTCTATTATGTAATGAATTTTTGAAATGTAATGAATTAAGTTTTTGGCTTCTATCTTGTGTTAGTAGTTTAGTTGAAGCTAACCAAGGGCACCCACTTGGAAGGTGGATTAGATTAAGATAGAATAAATTTATTTCCACAAATTTTTAGTATTGTAAGTCGAAGTTGTAAGTTCCTTCCTATAGCATCGCACTTTGTGATTGTTCTTGCAGCATATGTGAGAAGAGTTGTAGTGGATAAACTGAGTTGGAATATTTGTTAGCCTTTCATTGTATTTCTAGTATTCATAGCATTAAGTGTGTTGGTTTCCTATAGTAATAGTGTAAGTTCTTTTCCTTGCATTTTACTTTCCTATAGCATAAGCTTAGTGACTCATTAAGAGACCTAGTGCACATACTATGGTAACCGTTTCAAGTATACGTCCCGAGGTTGACAAGATTAAATGCACCTCATAGTGTGAAAAATAGTCCTTAGTTTGAATATAATATTCCTAAGCATGGCCTAGAGCATGAATATGATACACCTATTGTGAGGAGGACCATTTTTGACTGTTTCCAAGGATGGTGTCAAGCTAGGAGCATTTTTGAGTCATAATTTTTAGACAATATTTTTTAGTTTTCAAACTTTCTTCACCAATGTGAAGAATTCAATTACATGCTTGAAAGAGGAAGACAACGAGATGAATATGTTAGATTTCTTCCATGGGAGTCTATTAATGTGAACAAAGAAATTGAAGAAGAAGAAGTTGAGTTACCTTTTGAAGATGCAAGCCCTATTTCTCCTGCAGAATCATCCTCAAGAGTACAACTTTTAGATACAAGTGGTATTCAACCTTTTGCTTAAATTTTGGTCAATGTTCTCGATGATACTGCCTTGAATCCACCATTTGTTAATATCCCAGTACCCAATGTCCCTTTTTAGTAGCAACCTCAAATCTAATAGCTCTAGTAATGACACAACCTACTTTTCCATTTCCTCTTCCAAGTCTTGTAACCAATGCTAATCTTAAGAACATACCTCCCATTGCTCTTCAAAAGTTCTATGGCCTTGCAACTGAAGACCCTGATAATTTCTTGTAGTTTTGACTACAATACTAATTCCCACAAGCTCAAAGTATTTCCAACAATATTGAAAGAGTCCATTCTAAGACAGTTCATGAGCTTAAGAGCTAATGTAGTAGGAACTTGGGATGAAATGCAAGCTCTGTTTCTGGATAAGTATAAAGAATATTGCAAAGCATCTGGTTCAAGAGGGGATGATGTCTTTAGGATATCATGGAAGGAGGAAGAAATATTGAAAAACTATGTTTCATGTTTCTTACATACACTGCAAATGAACCCTTAGCATATGTTGTCCAAAGATTCATAGAAGCTAGTCTTTCTGAGAGGTGTGAATGATGACTATTTAGAAGCATTAGACCTGATGGCTAGTGGTGATGTATACCAAGATTCTTGGGATGACCTCAAGAAGATCTATCAAAACTATTAAAGGTCAGCAATGGAGAAAGGTTGAGGACCTTGTTCCATAGTCACTAAAGGAATCAACCAAGGCATTTCAAAGCTCGAGATATCTAAACTATTGTTAAATTTCAAACAAGACATTATCAATGATGTTGCTACACATCTTGACATAATGACTATAAAGAAGAAGCATGCATAAGTTGAATTACAATTAGTTGAGTACTACCCTCATTGCTAGAAGTAGAAGAAGGATTGCTAATGTAAACTAGTTGCAAGCATGGAGAACCAACATCTTCCAACTGAGTACCTCAAGATAGATGGAGATGATGAGAAAATATTCTTTGTTGCTCAATGCTGACCATGGGCCCAATGTCAAGGTATGCCTCAAGACCTTTTGTAAAATTCAAATTCATATGGTAATCAATGGAAAAACTATAATCCCCAAGGTCCTCCATAATATCAACCTAATTGGAACAATTGGCCTTAGAATTCCCAACCACCTTGGACTAACCAATAGAGTGACCAATGGAAGAACTAATAGAACTATTGGAAAAACTAACAAAATCAATGGCAACCACCCCAAGGGAATTGGTAGCCTATGAACCAATGGAGGGGATCTCAACAATGGCCTAACCAAAATACTGGTACTCCATAATTACCATGTCCAATTCAAAAACCTACTCTAATGCCACCACCTAAAAATATTCTACCTTAAAAGTAGACATAGTTACCTGCACAACCTTAGCCAAACTCAAATAGCCAATAGCAAAAACAACCCATCTATAGAGCTGATGCTTAGTAGTATCATGCTTACACTCCAAATGTTGTTGATATACATCTGAGACCTAGCACAACTTTACCAGTGCCTAAACCACCTCTTATAATTGAAATACCAGACTCTCCTATATAATCAACCCCCTTAGTTGCTAAAATTGTTGACCCAGCCAATGTTACCATGTCAACCCAAGCTCAACCAATAGTAGAACCTCCTTTTCGAAAAAAATTTATACAAAAGAAACCCAAATAAACAGAGGAACAACCTTTTGATATTGTTGATTAGTTGAAAAAAATTCATGTCCAAATACCTCTATTTCAAGCCATTAAAGATGTTCCAAATTATGGAAAATCCATTAGGGACGCTTGCCTAAAGAAGCCTAGAAGTAAGAAAAAGGACCCCACCACAGTCCATGTTGTGGGATAATTGGCTAACATCATGTTAGGGAAATTGATCACACCAAAATATTCTGATCCAAGAAGTCTAGTAGTGAATGTCAATATAAATGGTCAGTGTGTTAAAAATGCCTTAATAGATCTTGGAGCAACTATAAATGTCATGGCCAAGGATACTACGAAGAATTTGAAAATAGAAGGACTAAGGGCTATACCAACAATTCTACAACTTCCAGATAGTTCTACTATCACCCCTAATGGGATGATAGAAAACATAGTTGTAACCTTAGATTCTCTAGAGTATCCTATAGACTTCATGATTTTATCCCCCAAAGTTAATCTATCTAGTTACCCTATCATCCTAGGTCAACCATGGTTAGCCACAGCTAATGCAAATATAACTTGTAGATCAGGGAATATGACCATATCAAATGGCCAAGCAACAAAGAAGTTTGATTTGTATCCTCTAGCCCAACCATTACCAGATTTGAGAACATTTATTTGACTAGATTTAGGGGTTGAAGAAGAAGAGTTAATTTATATAGTAAAATTAATAATTTTATATGGAAAGTCTTTTCTAAAACTACAAGAGGAAGATTCAATACTTTAGGGTATCCTCACTAACAGTTGTGTGGTAGAAAAAGATGTATCTAAAAGTTCTATGTTAGAATTAATTTCATATGAAGAATACGATTAGAATTGTACTTTTCTCAAAGAACCCGATATTCTTTATCCACTCTTACCTTGTGAATTAGAATTAAGTCCAATCTCTAAAGCTACTATGATAGAATCCAGCACTACTATTGAACTAACTAAAGGTCATAATATCTATGTTAATCTCAAATTAACACCCACATAGATGGAATAGTTAAAAGAGTTGCTTCAATGGAATGAAAAGGCCTTTGCATGGGACTATAGTGACATGAAATGGTTGAGTCCTAAACTGTGCACCCATAGGATATACATTAATGAAGGCTATTTACCACTCCGTCAACCCCAGAGAAGGATAAATCCAAGCCTTAGAGAGATAGTTAAAATTAAATTGCAAAAATTGCTTAACGTCAGTTTTATTTATCCTATATCTGATAGTCGATGGGTGTTACCCCAAGTCATAGCACCTAGAAAGGGAGGAAAATGGATAATTTATGTAGATTATAGAGAGATGAACAAAGCTACCAAGAAGGATCATTTTTCTTTACTATTTATAGACCAAGTTCTGGACACTCTAGCTGGAAAGAAGTATTTTTCTTTTCTAGATGGGTATAGTGGTTATAACCGAATCGTTATTGCTCTTGAAGATTGAGACAAAACCATATTTACATGCCCATGGGGTACTTTTGCATACTTTGTTTTACTATTTTGTCTATGTAATGCTCCTGCAATGTTCCAATGAGCTATTATTAGCATCTTTGCTGATATATCACATGATTGTATGGAAATCTACATGGATGACTTCACAACATTTGGTGTCCCTTTTGAGGAAGAAATGGTGAATCTTGAAAAGGTTTTGGTAAGATGTAAAGAGCATAATTTGGCACTTAACAATGAAAAGTGTTTCATGCTCATGTAGGAAGGTGTGGTACTTGGTCATTTCATATCAGCTATAGGAATACAAGTGGATCTAGCTAAAATAAGGTAATTCAAACATTACCCATACCTAAAAAATCAAAAGATGTAAGATCTTCTCTAGGTCATGTTGGATATTACAAACGTTTCATAAAAGATTTCAGAAAAATAGTTAGTCCCTTGTATAAGTTACTCACAACAGAAGTTGAATTTAGTTGGACATCTAAATGTGATGAAGCCTTCCTGCAGCATAAGAAACTTCTGACTATAGCCCCAGTTTTACAAGGCCTTGATTGGAATTTACCTCTTCATATACATATATATATATATATACACAGATGCCTCTGACTATGCTATAGGTGTAGTTCTAGCACAACAATCCCAAAATCTTGAAAATGTAATATATTACATAAGAAAAAGCCTTCGTGGACTAGAGCTAAACTACACTATGACTGAAAAAGAATTACCAGTAGTAGTTTATGCCCTCAACAAATTTTGGCATTACATAACTAGCTATTTCATATTTGTTCATACTAATCATGCAACAGTTAAATATCTCATGAACAAACCTACTATAACAAGTAGGTTAGCAAGATGGTTATTGTTGTTGCAATAATTTGATATAACTATTGTTGATAAGCCTAGAAAAGCCAATGTTGTAGCTGATTATTTACCAAGAATCTATCATGATGATACTGACACTACTTTGGTAGATGAAGCATTTCTGGATCAACATTTATTTCTTTTTTTTTGTCAAAATCCATGGTATGCAGACATCACTAACTACATTGTAGCCAATAAAATACCAACACATTTTTCTTATAAGGAAAAGAAGCTACTTGTAGAGAAAAAATTTTGTTTCTCCTGGATAGATAATCTCTTGTTTTACACTAGACCTAATCAAGTTACAAGAAGATGTGTGAGAGAGAATGGGACATATGATATTCTACATGCATGTCATAATGAACCATATGGAGGAGACTTTGTAGTAAAAAGAATAGCCTTAAAAATCTTAACAACTAGTTATTATTGGCCTACACTTCACAAAGATGCAGTCAACTATACAAAAAAGTGTGATAAGTGTGAAAGGATGGGCTGACCAATAAGAATTGATGAAATGCCTCTTAATCCTTAGATGGCATTAACACCATTTAATAAATGGAACATAGACTTCATTGGTCCAATTGATCCTCCATCTAATGGGAAATCCTATATATTTGTGTGCACTAATTACCTAAAAAAATAAGTTGAAGACTAAGGTTATGAAGCATGGCTATGATGAAAAAGCTGTTGAATTTTTGTATGAAGAAATTTTTACCCATTATGATCATAGATTGAAATTGTATAAATGGCCCCAAACAAAAGAGGACTGCCTGCAGTAGTTTCAATGGCTGAATTCAAATCAAAATCAAGTAACTCGTCCTACAACCAAAGGTGTTAACCTTTTGACTACCACTCTTCCATGGATGATGCCACTGATATCACTTCCACCACTTTTTTTTTTTGGTACATGCAATGATCATTTGATAGGTATAACATTTTCAAATTATAATTGATTTATAGTCCACAGATTTTGTTAATTATATTTAATACTACATAATTCATCTGATGGTAGTGTTATGCCAGTTCCTTACCTGTACTAGGTCTAACAAGTGTGGACACTTGTCCAAATTTAGCAAGGGATGGGAAAGGTCACTAATATCCAATGCCATTTCCAATAGTCCATAAAAGATTTTCCAAATCTTTGTATTTCCTTCATTGATGGAATTTAATTGCCATAAGTACACAAGTGAGGTGTTGTACCCCTTATTTTTGAATGATTTTATTGTCAAGCTATGATGTGACTTGTGTTTAAATTTTATGTGATCTAAACTCTATTTTTGGATGATTCTCACACATATTCATGATTTATCTTCATTAAAGTCATATTATTGTGCATAACAATTCATTATGACATTAATTTCCTATTAAAACAAAGAAATGTGAGTTGAATCTATAAAAAAATAAGGTAGCTCGAATTCAAAAGGGGGAAAACAAAGTAGATAGAGAAAGTGTTAAGAAAATGGGTGGACAGTTGTAGAGGAGAGAACAATGGAACACACTATGTTGCTCTTAGATGTAGAGGCCATAAGAAGGTTTAATAAATGCGGATGGCTATAGTATTTTTTGAGTTTGACTACATTTGATGAGGAGGCAGCCATAGAATTCACAAGGACATTTGATGAACGCGAAACTTATGTTTGGGGTTTAACAATGATTGCAACATAGGAATGCATTGCTGAAGTGACTAGGTTGCCTGGTGTTGGAGAGCATTATCCCAACACACAATTTTGTGAGGTCAACAAGAGTTCAATTTACTAGACTGAATGATCCTAAAATGGACATTACAAAGCAGGGTTGCAAGAGAATGTCACTAGCACCGCTATACAATGAATTAGCCATGCACATTATTTGGTACCTTACATGCAAAGGCAGATTCTCATACTTACATGAACATCATTTCAAATTAATTAGTTGTATAAGTCATAATATTTCAATAAACATCCCAAATTTCTTGTATAATATACTCTATATTAGTGTGAAAGAAACTCAAAAAGGAAAACATAATTTTGTTACCCATCATACCCTAATTAAGTTACTGATAGAGAGGTCACTTAGAGATGTGTCTCCCATGACATGAGATGAATTTGTACAAGCCAAAAATTTGCAACCCCAAGCTGACCTTGGTGAATAGCCTAGTGAAGAAAATGTCTCCACTAATGAGCCTACTAAACAAAATACCCAAGAGGTTGAAACTGAAAAGACCCAAGAAAATGTGCAAGAAACTATCCCTATTCAAGAAATTGTACCTTCAACTGTGCAAGAAATTCTAAAACCTACTCCTAGCAGAGCAAAGAGGAAATGAAAACTACAAGAAGAAATCTCTGTTCAGGAAAAAGAAGAGCCAAATCCTATAGTTGTGAGACCAAAGAGAACTAAGAAAAGTCATGCAGCAACTACTCTTGTAGCAGAGATACCCAAAGGGAAAGGTAGACAAAAGGCTATGATACAAGAAGAAACCCCCATAAGGAGAAGCCTTAGGATGAGAGGGAAAGTTTCTAAACTTTATAATTTGTCCAAAACATCTACTATAGAATCCCCTATGTAGATTGTCTTTGATCACTCTCCTCCCCATCCTAAAATTTCAAGAATTCGCTAAAATCATAATGAGGGATGTAAGGATGAAATCAAAGAAAATCCAAATAATAACCCAATAGACCAACTAGATACTTCAAGCTATAGGGATGAAATAGTCCCTGAGAAAGTTGATCCAAACACTGCCCTAGTTCCCCATAAATCAACAAGGATTATTGGTTTTGTAGAACATTTATGGTAGGAATAGAGAAAGAGGAAAAAAATCATGAAGAAGACAGGGGTTCTATTACACTACAAGAACTCGTTTTTTAGTTTTTTGGACAACATAATTTTTCTAAGGCCTTGTGGGAAGAAGAGAGAAAAAATATGAATAAATTTATAGCATCTCAAGGTGAAGAAATTGTAAATTAGTTAGCAAGTCAAAAGCAACGGATCGATCATGCCCTCAGCTTGGCTGATCAGGCACTTACTTGTAGACCACCGCCAAGATTTTATGCTTCTGCTTAAAAGAAAAATTTCTTTTGTTTCAATTAATGTTAACTCTTAAGGATATTAATGCAGAGTTCAAATCAGCATAAGAATTTTATGGACTATATCAGACTCTGCCACCTTGGCAGTAGAATTTGCTTTGCAAATTATATGTTCATAATTTTGTTATCCCTTCAGAGACTTAATGGAATCCCTTGATCTATATAGGGGATATACATTTAAGAGCTCTCATGTCTTGGATGTCCAATCATGCAAACTATGATAGGAAACTAAATAATTATAGGGATGACGAAATGACAGAACCCTTCCCCTTTAAGAGCTAAGAGTAGCAAGCTAAATGAAGTTCTTAGGGATTAGTTCACATTAACTTATGGAAAGAAGAATCTAGAAGTAAGGGATAGGATCTTTGCTGCTAGAGCTAAGGCTTATGATGATTATGAAAACTTACCCTACTTTGCTTTTCAAAGAGCTATGACTGGTGCTAGGAGTAGATGGGCCAGATTGCCTAAATCTCTTAAAAAGTCAAAATGACATAGTCCCATCAACTTGGAGGTAGCACTTCACAAGGTTCAAAAATATTTAGAGTTAGGGAAGTAGACCAAACCAGAATTATGGTGTCCCCTAGCCATGTAGCTTCCAATGCTCCTATGGCCTTTGTATGATATTAATGCTGATAGACTTGACAAGCTTCAGGAAGACCATAGAAGGGAAGTGTGGTAAAGAACAAGAGGATTTTACTATACCTTCAAGAGCAACAGGAAAGGAAGGACTAAGATTGGAGAGTTTAGGTCATTAACAAGAAAGTGCAATGCTTGAGGACAAGCATTAGTTTATCAAGGGGCAGATGATGAGGCCAAATATTTCCTTTATTTCATGATAGTTTTAAAACACTTTTTTGATACTCTATTTTATTTCTAATAAAACATTTTTGGACCTATGTTTACTGAAACCTATGATAAACCTATGGGTAGATACTATGCCATCTTTTCCTAGTATTATATATATTATGCAATATTTTATATAGTTATCAAAATGTGTGTTCTTATATTTGAATTTAATTTGATAAATTATTATTTGCAAACATGTATCTACATAATAACTAACCTATTAGCAATGGAGCTAGAAGATGATTGGAAGAATTCAAAGATAAGCACTAACAACATTTAAGGAGAAAAGAACACTAAGGTGTAGCCATGGTGGAGGAAATTTGTAATGGTTCCAAAGAGCACAAAAATGAATATGGAGGAGCTATGAAGAATTATTGTCTTCTTTGTATTTACTTCAATGGCAAGCAGATGTTCAAATTTTATTATTCCCACCTTAAGTTGTTATCTCTTCTTCCCACCTTGAGTTATTATTTTCCTTCTTTCTCTCCTACTGATTTAAATCTAGGTCATTTACTTTTCTATTATGGGAATAAGTTCTGATCTCATATATATAGGAATAGACCCAAGTGTATTAGTTTAGCCAATTGGAAGAAAGAGTTTATGAGAATAGACTGTTAACTTTTACAGCGAGTTATGTTTTTATAGTTCTATGTTATGTAATGAATTTCTGAAATGTAATGAATTAAGTTTTTGGTTTCTATCTTGTGTTAGTAGTTTAGTTGAAGTTGACCAAGGGGGACCACTTGGAAGGTGGATTAGATTAGGATAGAATAGATTTATTTCCAAGGATTTTTAGTATTGTAAGTAGAAGTTGTAACTTCCTTCTTGTAGCATCATACTTTGTGAATGTTCCTACAACATATGTGAGAACAATTGTAGTGGATGAACTGAGTTTGAATATTTGTTAGCCTTTCATTGTGTTTCTAGTATTCATAGATTTAAGTGTGTTAGTTTCTTGCAGTAATAGTGTAAGTTCTCTTCCTTGCATTTTACTTTCTTGCAGCATAAGCTTAGTGACTCATTAAGAGACCTAGTGCACATACTATGCCAACCATTTCAAGTATATGTCCTTGGATTGACAAGACTAAATGCATCTCGTAGTGGGAAAATTAGTCCTTAGTTTGAATATACTATTCCTAAGCATGACCTAGAGCATGACTATGATACACCTATTGTGAGGTAGACCAAGAGACTTGATTGGATGAAACCTTTTAACTTGGTTCCCTAATACCATATCCATATGAATAAAATCTATACATTTCTCACATTGATTAGATTACCCATACTAATCCACTTAACAAAACTTAGGAACCCAATCATCCAAAACACACCTTCTTGCTATCCTTTCACCCAAACACAATCATCCATAACGTTTTAACCATACTTCATTTCCTTAATCAAACCATCAAGTAATGCATTCTATCATATGTAAACTAGCTTGATTAATGCATTCTATCATTTAACACCTTATATAGGTGTTTCAACCCTTGTATGGTCATGTTCAAACCCCTAACTAACTCTTTGCACTCATTTTCACTTTGCAAGAAAAAGTTGCAAAATTGCAAATTTGCAACTTTTTCAATTTTGAGCAATTTTTTCTATAACTTTAAATTCTTAATTAGACAAGTTCACCAAACTTGGTAAGGGGTTATCGATAGCTTGCACAAGCTCCAAATTACAACTCTTAGAAGATTGATCTTGATACATAGTTAGAGCACCTTCGAAACTCCTTGATATGGGGTGGCTATAGATGATAGAGGCTCTTTATGGCTAGAATAATGGTGTCACTAGGATTCACCCACCCATTCAGAGCTAATGGCACTAAAAATTCGATGCCAAGATCAGCAGTTTCAAAGTTACACTGTGGTGCACCTATGAATTGAGGCACACTTGAGTTTTGGCATCAAAAAAGATTGATGTACCAAATCCAAATAGAATGTGATCTCTAAAATATGAGATAGTTTATTCTAGGCCTTGGCATGACACTCCTACAGCATTCAACATTTCATCGATAGCCCTCATGAGCTCCAAGTTATGACCCTCAAAAGATCAACCTTGATACGCACTTAGAGCACCTTAGAGACTCCTTAGTACAGGGTGGCCATGGATGATGGAGGCTCTTTATGGCTAGAACAATTGTGTCACTAGGGTTAGTATTAAAAGCAAAAATGTTATTTTTTACCTCTCTCAAGTTTTTGGCATTTGGCACAATGCAAGTTTGGTGTTAGTATGTATTAAAATCATTATTTTTTAGGTCCCACCTCATAAATTTCATTAAGTAAAATCATCTTTGTTTCTTACATTAAATAAACAAGTTTACATTCACAATATTTCAAGTGTTTCATCATTATTACATTAATACACAACTACCAAAAATCATAGTGTCAAAAATTGTAGTGTCAATAAAAGTATTATCAAATGTTGTAGTGTCAAAAATAGAATAGATTTTTCTTAATTCTGCTCCTTATTTAGCTTTTTATCTTCATGCATGACTACTCTTCATGATGTACCTACATTCCAATATCATAATTTTTTTTTAGTAACTTATTGTATTAAACAAGATAATCATCAGTTCACTAAATCATTATTAAGAAAATAACATAAGAAGTAAATATGCCTAGTCAAGTGTTCCAATAGGGTCCTCTCTCTATTTTAGGGTCTCCAATAGGCCTTCATGATTAGCATTAGTAATAGTAAAAATTTCTTTTACTTTTGGTCTTCCTTGATACTTCAAAAACTTTACATTTGTTTCTATAATAAGATGTGAATATATGAGAATTATTTTGTGCTTCTAATAGTCGTTGAATGTAGGATTTCCATTCCTTCTAAGCATGTATGTCCACAACCGTGTTCCACTGACAACCACTAAACCAATAGGATATGTGAATCCATCATCATCTATGATCAGTTGTGCAAGATTTTTTTTACCTCTTACACAACATGCTAACCAATAATTTTATTTCTCATCATTCCCCTATGGTGCAACTAATGCAAAGACATGTGCTAACTGAAGAAGATCTAATAGATGGTTATGCTCAAGTGAACTTTCCATGTCATCAATTCTGATAGAGAGTATGATAGACAATGGAGTAAGATAATGTGGAGTCCATGTGTCCACTCACTCACTCGACTTATAGTGATCTCAATCACACTGAAAACAACTAAGACAAAAGAAAGCTAGTTGTCATGTTCAAATGGTCCATGTACTAGAATCAGAGCTCCTTAATGAATGCATTTATTATGAGTCTCTCATTATAGCATAATCTAATCTATCACCTATGGACCATTACTCAACC